>OY986437.1:107276714-107876714 GCA_963920525.1 Dichetophora obliterata
AAATATTCAATTTTTAAAAGTGTTTAAAAAATAATTTTGAGAAAGATTGACTATACGTTTTTCACGAAAACATCATTAGAACTTCATTACAACAAAATAAAAAAAAGTCTTGCTAATAGGGAAGATATACAGTTTTTATAGTGACCTGTTACTTAAAATTTAAGTTATATTTGATGTATGGCAGCTGATGACTTTTCAAAATTTCGACTTATTTACAAACACAAAACAACTCAATTTTATAAGTTTTCTTTCTGTAACCAGAAAAGCTTACAAATATAAACAAAAACGTAGTTAGCTTGCGTTGGTAGTATTTTCCAAGAGTGAGTTACTAAAATATAATTAATGGGCATGGCATTCGCCTATGATATTTTACATTTATTTATAATCACAAAAGAAATTGATGTAGCAAATTTCGTGGTTTTGAGATAAGACTTAATGAAGTTTCAGGCAAAAATAGGCTTCGTTTATATGAGAGGTGGGTGTGGCAGAGGGCGGATTTGTATAACTTTTTCAAGATTTCTTAACTTTGTATAGAAAGATATTCGTGTCAATTTAAATAGCTCTACGATCACTCCTTCTACAATATTTTTGGCCAAGAATGGGGACGTTACACTGCGACGTTTGTCTGTCGGTTGGTCGTATTTTATGACGTTAGCAAATTCTTTAGTTAACGGGTAACGTCAAATGCAAAACATTTAAACTTAACATCTTAAATTTATCATTTTACCAATAAGAAAATTATTGATCTCATTTATTCAAACTTAAAGTTTGTTTAATTTTTTTAAATAATTTATATGTGTTTTCTTTTTATCTACTTTGTGATTAAACAAATAAATAAACTGGCCATTTCAGCCCTTGGAAGAACTTTGACCTAGCTTCTATTGATCAATTGTGTTGTGCGTGTTGTTAAATGTTTGATCACAAATGACCGAGAACTGGACTTACGTGTTTTATGCCGACTCCGAACGGCTTATGTTCTCCAGAAGCTTTACATGGCAAATTTTACTCTCTGAGGTTTGCCATTGTCTGAAGAGAGGTGACGACCGAACGGAAGAATTAATTCAATTGAAAAAACTTTTCTGTCTGAGCTGGAATTGAACCCGGGCTATCGCGGTTCTATAGCTTAGGGGCCACGCACTCTACCCATTAGGCTACGGTCGCCACTTTGTGATTAAATCTTGTATTTATTACTAATTTTATTATATTTGATATTATACAAGTTTTTTTTACATTATTACTTTTTTTCACAAATTCTATTCAAATTAAATATAAATTTATTTTTAATTTAAGATATTCTTAAAATATAACTGTTGTAATTAATGATGACTATTGAATTAAAAAAGTCTCTTCTTGCTCTCTTTTTTTTTGTCAAGAGTTCTCTTGTTTTCTTTTTTGCTTCTAGTAACCTACTAATAACACAGTTCTACTCTAAAAGTAAATAGCAGGGGGCTTTTAGAAACCTGCGGGCGGGTGCACAAAATAAAGTTACGCTACTGTAAGAAACTGTTGCATAAGTGTATGCATCTTGCTATAGGCTAGTTTTTTGCATAATTGGTCCTATGAAAATTTTCCATCAACATCCAATTGCGCCTCAAATTCCTTGGTGCCATAAAGTTGGAACAAATTGTAAAGTTGTAAGCAATTAATTTTTTCGGATAATACATTAAAACGAATAGAGGAGAACTAAGCGTTCTTCTATCTTTTAAAGACTGCAAGCCAAGTAACTTTCGACTAACTTTCGATCATATGTTGGAAGACAATCAGGCCAATTAAGCTTTATGAGCGCATATTTGCTCATAATTTTTTGAACTCTCTCAATTCGGTTTGAGTTATCAATATAAAATGAGTTCCATACAATAGAACAGTATTCAACTTTGCTACGAATTAAAGACACATATAAAGATTTTATTGTTACAGGATCTTTAAAAGTTTGTATATTTCTTTTTATAAACCCAAGCATGGAATATGATTTAGAAACAATAAAATCATAAAAGCATTTAAAATTTAATTGATAATCGAAAAATACACCTAAATCTTTAATATCAAATGTACGTATTAAAAGACAATTATTTAAAGAATAATCAAATAAAATAGTATTTGAGCATTTAGTATACGAAACAATACTACATTTATTTATATTCAAAAGTAAATTGTTTGAAAGGCACTGTTACGAGATCTACTTAATCATCATATTTCTTAACATTTACTCATCAATTTCTGCTAAATAAGATTAGCTAAAGCTTTTTCATTCATCTCAATTTTGTTATACTTTGCTTTTGCTTAGTTGACTTGCTCTCTGGCTACATTACTTTGCTTAAAACTACAACACAAATTTTGCATTGTTTTGTTATTTTTAGTTGCGCTTTCGCGACATCGCTTAACTTGTAATAGTACCTAAAGCTTTCATTTGCAATGCCTAGCGTCATTATTATATTTTGTTAAAAGAATCACTCACTTGAATAAAAATTATTGGCGAGAACACATCGCATAAAATAGCATCAAAAACATAGCATTATTTTTCTTTAGTTTTCTAAAAAAGAAAACATTGCTAGTCTTTTCAGGCACCAATCATGAAAACGGTCAAATCACTCTGACGGATAATGAAGTCAGAAATGTTCGAAATTCTATAGTATCAGAATCATCAGCATACATTAAACATCTGGAGAATTTGAAGTGAAGAGGCAAATCGTTTATAAAGATCAAAAATAAGAGAGGTCCACAATAGGAATCTTGTGGAATACCAGATGAAGCACCAATAGCTACATCAGAAATAATCGAACCAATGATTAAAAAAAGCTTCCTAACATTAAAAAACTTTTGAAAAATGTTATAAAGGCAGCAGATAGTCCATACTTTTTTAATTCACATAAGAGTATTGAATGATCGACCTTATCAAATTGATCAACACGTTGATCTGCCCGGTAAAAACCCATGTTGATATTGAGAAATTACTCACCGAAAAATTGTTGTTTCGACTTTTAGCAATTTCTTAACTTTATGTAGCAAAACCGTTTCATTTCTATTTATACCAAAATTTAATTTAAGTTTCTGAATAATGTTTTAACAACAACGACTTGTTATATCATAAACCATTTTTTAAATAAAAATCCAAGTAAGTACCTAATATTTTTTTGTGGTAATAAAGTACCAACTCAAAACGTTGCATCTCTCTAACTCAAAAGTATGTTATCATATCGTATCACGTCAAAATAAAACATTTTTTTAAAATGAGTTTTTGTACTAATAATGTAACAACTAAAACAGACACTTGCAAAAATATTGCTTAAAAATTCACTATTGACGCAAAATGAAAAATGTATGATATTTTTGGTAGAAAATATAAAGGCATACAAATGTTCTTAACAGCTTTAAATCTTCCTTTACAATTAATGGTTGTGATGTCATTTCAAAATTTCATAAGGCTCTTCTGAAAAATACTTAATTTTGACATGTGACAGTCTTGCACGAAATCAGCGATATGTATTCACTTTTGCTTTAAGACATATAGTTTTTCTTACAAAAATCAAAGCATTTTTAGATCTTTATTTTTTAGTTTTAATGTTCAAAAACAACTTTGTCCTTGCAGATGAGCAAAACATCATTTTTTCCAAACATTTTTTTTAAGGAAAGACTGTGCAACTCTTGAGACCTCTTAGAATATGAAATTCGAAAAAAATTCTAATTTGATACGCCCTAATGTATAACTAATATAATTCTAAGGGCAACTCTTATAGCTTTCTTTTTTATTGGTCAATAGAGCAACACAGAGTTCGCTATCAGTTGCAATAACTCTATTTTTGTGTTATCATGACTTTATCTACAGAGATTAAAATAAATAAATCCCCTTCAATGTTGCTTCAGTAACAGCGAACGCTAACCACCGAAACAACATAAGCGCAAAAAACAAAAATTCACAGAAGAAGCCTTCTTCTTGTTTTGTCTGCATAAAGAGTACATGTAAACATGTTTTTCGTAAATAATATAATTTTAAAATGATTTAACTTAAAGACATGGAAACTATTGAAAGTTTATAGCTTTGTTATAGAGCAATCGTTTGCTATTTAAAAGTGAGTTTTAAAAATAGTTGTGCTTACGTTCATTTTGCACTTAGGGCTCGATATCGGTTTGGCCAAACAACTGCCAAACTAACTCACCACAGCCCACTCACTACCTGTGTCACCAACCACCCCCTTACAAACCACTTATCACAGCTGCTCAAGATAAGATAAGAGTATTACTAGCTAGACTGAAGAGCGTTTTACTAAATATTTCATCGACAACTTGTTGAGCACTGCTTTAGTTTACTCGTGCAGTTTGAACCGTTTACAACGAAAATTACTCTACGACAATTCGAAACGATATTACGAAACGAATTTAATCACACTTTATTTCAAAAACAGCTTGCTACTAATCAAATCAAAAATAGTTTAAAATGGATTACGGCAAATCACCAAATCAGCCACCAGCATACAGCGAACAACCAGCTGGCTTTACACCAGCCTCATATTATCAGCCACCACCACAGGCACCGCTATATCCACCGATGCCACAACCACAACAGTCAACGGTTATAATACAGACCTCAACGCGTCCCGCGGGCATTCCTGTAGCAAACTCACCATGCCGCATAACGTGCCCATCATGCCACGCTGAAGTTCTCACCACAGTGAAACATCAGCCTAATTCACGCACTCACTGCTGGGCGCTGATATTGTGCTTGTTCATGTAGGTTTCTTTACTAATTCCTTGAAAAAACAAATTTACTTAACATACATATATCATATAACGAAGTGTGATGAATCAACCAACGCTAGGTCATGTGAAATGGTGATATCAAATAAGTGTATGTGTAGAACTAAGGCTTAAGTGAGTGCTTTGAGAGATGTGCACATCAAAAAAGTGTCGCGACACCATTTAAGAATTTGTCTTAAATTAGTAGAAATATTCATTCTAATTTTTCGGATGCCCAATTGTTTTAGTTGCGAACATTTTTCATATAAACGTTTGAGTTCGTAATATCGTTTAAATGCAAAATATATTTAATTAATTTAGAACCAGTTAGGAATTATATTTGATTGGGCAACAGCTGTGCTTAGGTGTTTTTGACTTTGTCCATATTTTATTATTTTAATGACGTCACTTTTTATGGTGCTTAGTTTTTATAAAAATTTTTGAATTTTCAAACTCAGAGTACGTTTTGAATATGAAAGCTTATGTGCGAAATATCAATCATTATATTTTGTGCAATTTTTAAATGATCTCCTATTGTGATGTGGTCACTTTTTATAAGAGGTTGGCGGAGTTTTCATTTCATTTTGTCACATTCCAAGCTTAAAGTGTATGGTAAAAATTTAAAGTTATTTGCAAAATATTGAGACATTTTATCGTCCTCTTCATGCCAAAAACGTCAATGTCATTTATATGGTTTTTGGGAAATCGAGCTTACAGATTCGAATGGCTCAGAAAAGTAAAAAATCCACTTTTTCCAAAGGATAGTACATGCCTGCATAATACACGGTTTAAATTGTGCTCCTGTTGCTCAAAAAAACAATAACAAAAAATACTTTTTGGGCAACCATTTACCGATTATTGCTAGAATGTTGTATTAAAACAATTGTACAAATTTTCAACAAATTTTTGTATACATACACAGCTAATTTGTTTCATATCCAAAGTTTGAACAGAAACGTATACATAGTATTTTATGATTTTTTCTAAACCGAAGTAGATTTTCTTGTTCTGATGCAATTAAAAATTGTAAAATGATTTATTTTCACATTGGCGTTTTTGGCATAAAGGGTACCATAAATAGTTCTGATAAATTCAAAGAGATTTTACCATTCTCATAAAGCCACTTTTTATAGGAGGTAGACGATTAGATGAAAAGACAGCTGTTATCGTGATCACTCACAGATAAACAGATGGACAGCTTAATCGACTCAGAAGGTGATCAGGAATATATGTATATACTTCAAAATCTCTGCCACGCACAGTACGATGCAGAAGTTGGTCACATATAGTAAAAATAGATATAGGCACTAGAAATTTGGCACACATTCAAAATTTTGTTAATTTGGGAAACCTATCTGCCATACAAAGAAGGTCTTTGTACAAGCTCGTATTCTGCAATTAAAACCATTTGCTTCATAAAGGATATATATTCTTACTTTGTTGAACGCGTTGATTTAAAAATCAGGAATAAAAGTAAAAAATAATTCCTGAAATAATTCTTAGTTAAACTGGGAATAATACTAGGATATAGTGCCTGGCCAAAATATTAGAAGCACTTAATATTTTTCTTATAAATAAATCAATATTTCATATAAATCATATTTTTAAGAAAATAAATGTAGTTTTTAATGTTATTGTGGGCCCATTTTTTATACATTTCATTCAATATTCACAACCAATTTGCACCGTAATGTCAAAAAGATGTCTTTGTTAAAAAATTTGCTTAGAAAACAGATTTTCTACCACGAAATCAATAAAATCTCAATTGGCACATGCAAACTTGAATGCTTCTGAGCACACTTTTCGCAAAAAGTTGAAAAATCTAGATTTTAAGGCTTACCGACCAGCAAGAAAAATATTAAAAGTATATTAAAATTTCAGTAAAATCTTTGTATTTTTTAGCAATGTTAACAAAAAGAAAAAAATTTCAATAGATATAAATTTTTATGCGTGTTCCCACCCAAGTAATAAATGACACTTTACATTACAGGTTAATTTTTTGTAATAAATGTTCAAAGAACAAATTGAAGTAACTGATAATTAAGATTTGCATCATAGTCATATATACATATGTCAATATTTAGGAAAGTATGCATATGCCAATATGTCCAATGCATTAGTATGTCATTATACCATATGTTTTTCTTCGGTGACAAAAGACAACAATTTTAGTTCGTAAGAAAATTTTTGATATTTTATCTTCTTCATAATAAATTTGAAGCATTAATAATTTCATTCTAAATTTTAGCTCCCTTGCTTATTCTTTATATATTATATCGAGTTTCATACGCATTTTGCTAACAAAAGGTACTGACGAAATAAGTGTTACCTCTTCTTCGCTAACAATAACTTGTAAACTATTTCTGAATCTTATCCTTAGATCCGCATTTATCCTCAGAATCTTTGACACTTTTTAAATAAATTGATGAACTGTATAATTCACATGGTTTTGCACTTCGTTTAACTAATTTTGACAATCTTAATTTGTATAATTATTCCACCGCTTTTCCAAAAAATGTTGCCTATTTACAGTTGTGTTTTAGGTGTTACAGGTGTTTTACTAAGAATTTTTAAATGCAGAAGCAGCACTCTTCTGTTTGACAGCAGCTTAGCTGATAATTAGGGCTGGTTTTTGTATAAAATGGAAACATCTATTCACCCTTATGCTAAATTCACACTGAGAGCTAAAGGCGCATATATTGGTCCCTGTTACTCCTACAACGAGTAAAGGGCCGTTCGTAAATGTGCATTTAGCTCTCAGTGTGAATATAGCATTAGAGTAGTTTTGATTTAGAATAAAAATCAGAATTTTAAGGACTAGACCAAGTTTTTTACGTTACGCGTGATGTTATTTTTGTGGATTAAACAACCCTTATTAATGTTAATCAGTTAAATCAGAGACTTATTTATATTTCTAAAGTTTAATTTCTGTTTACAAATTTCAAATTTCCTTCTAAGCAGTAGCTGCGTTCCATTCGCTTCAAAATAATCCAGATTATTTTTTTTACATGCAAAGCAAAAACAAAAATAATAATCCTATAACAAATTGGATTAATTTTGCTATCCTTATAAAATTGTGATATAGCCTTTATAAAATTTGAAACACAGGTGTCGCACCTGTATATTTCTCTGAGCTGTCATTTATTTTTTTGAATATTCTGTTTGTTTGATACAATGACTATAAGGTAGCTATGACAGTTACCTATTTTCTCACGAGCTGCGACCATCGAATGTTAAACAAAAGAAAACAAAACAAACCGCGTGAATCTCACACATTGGACGCATTCAGCGGAGCCAACAATTGCACTTAAACTTTTTATATAGTTGCATAATATTTATAATTAAATTAAATAATTTACACTTTTTCTGACGTTTAGAGCAAAACACATTCAGAAAAAAACATCGTTCACTAAGGTATCGCTACCATAACAGTTCACAACAGTTTTGAACGACACACGTTCTCATGACACCTAATAGCTATTGTATCATGATTGCTTGGTTGAATTTAATTTTGACTGCAACGCTAATGCCCTCTACGAGTCGTTTTTCTTGCCGTTCCTTTGAGAAAATTTGTTATCGCGATTATATTAAGGCGAAAGGAACGCAGCTAGTATTGGCGTATGCACTTCACGTTGAGAAACACTGGTCTAAACTTATTCACCACACCAGCTCTATTCACTTTCACTCATTGCATACTGCAAAAAAAAATGAGAAAAAATAGATAAAAGATAACTAAAAAGACTTTGATAGAAAAATTCACCACGAGGACTTAACAAATACAAGCAAAAAATCTACTTATTTACCAATTGTGAAATAGAAATATATGCATAGAAAAATCGAAACAACATTTTACTGTTGCTGAAATGAATGTTCTATTACAGTTGTCGTAATATGAGTCGCTAGTAGTTCTCTTCAATGTTTACCGTCGTTCTAGTTAACAAACAAAGATCAAACATGCAAATAGATAACAACTGTGGTGAAAATACAACAACAGAACGTGTGTCTTTTTCACGTTACCTGTTTAACGGGTTCTTCAAATTTACCCTCGTGACCCACTTGTTGTAAGCACTCTGGGTAAAAAACGCTCATTGCTCTATTGCATGTGGTTAATAGTTTAGGTGTACTTTTGCTACTTCCCTTTCAACAGAGTATTTCTTAAACACGATAAACCTGCGAGGCCTCTAACGCCGGGTTCGAAATTCTGATCAAAATTTTTAACCTTACCAACATTTTTTAGGTTGCAACTAAAAATTTTCTTTTCTGCCTTCAAATTTTTGTGCATCGCCTACTGCAATTTTTTCTTGACGATTTATGTGATAGAAATATTAATAAGTTATTACATCGTTCAAATATACATGTATTTGTCGAAAATATGTTGTTATATTTTAATATGTTATATCTGCTTTAAAATTACTTTGTTTTGTTGCTCGCGATTGGCTTCAAGCACAACTCTTGCCTATTAGCTGCAGACGCCGCACAGTGGATTGTTTGGCCTATTTAGAGGTAATTAAATATGTAACTCGGGGTTGAGTGCATGGAATGTTTTGAAATTTATTATTAAGGCTATTGAGTCTTCATATTAAATCAAAAAGCCGTAAGCTACATTTAAAAATTTTACGGAAGAGTCAAAAAACTTTCTAAATTTTAATTGTATGTTGCGCTCAAACTTAGGGATCTTAGAAGTTTTTTACTACAAACGTCGTTTTTACTTGTAGGAGTGTACAATTTAGCAGGAACATGTGTTTTGATAAAGTGCATCAATAATCAATCAAAAAGTCGACATTGAACTTATTGTAACTTATGGCTTTTGTGATTTTATATGACGATGTTTTTAAATGTTAATATAATTTGAAGAGAACTCAAAAATACATATTTTAAAGTATATTTATAAATAAAGCTGAGCTAAACTATGCATGCGTTTTTAAATAAAGGGTGTTTTTATAGAGTGATACAATTTTGAGTTGGCATCACTGCTTTATTTGACCACCTATTTAACAGCTGATAGTTGCTTTTTGTTTAGTTTCCTTTGACATTTCATTATAGATCGACTTATGTACATCAGAGCAACGTGTGCAAATTGTGGAAATTTTTAATCAAAATAATGGTTCTGTTCGTCAAACTTATCGTGCACTTCGTCCATTTTATGGCGTACATAATCGTCCTTCAGAGCTGCTAATTCGAAGAACAATAGATCGTTTTCTGACCACATTTACTGTTACTGATAATGTGCATCCTGTGAGACGCCGAACAGTACGCACTGAAGAATCTGTAGCCGCTGTACTGAAAAGCATTGAAGATGATCCTAATCAATCAATTCGTCGCCGCTCTCAGCAACTGTGGTAGTGTCCTTCCACTTTATGGAAGGTTTTACGAAAAGATCTTGGCTTAAAACCTTTCAAGATTCATCTTGTGCAGGAATTAAAGCCAAACGACCAACGTATGCGCCGCCAATTCGGCGAATGGGCTGAAGCACAAATTGATATTGATTTTGAACTTCCATGGAAAATTTTATTTTCCGATGAAGCCCATTTTTGGTTAAATGGGTACGTAAATAAACAGAATTGTCGTATTTGGAGTGAGGAGAATCCACAAGCTTTTGTCGAAACACCATTACATCCACAGAAAATTACTGTTTGGTGCGCTTTATGGGCTGGCGGAGTCATTGGCCCATATGTCTTCAAAAACGATAATGATCAGAATGTTACTGTCAATGGTGAACGGTATAGGATCATGATTCGAAGTTTTTTCGTACCTCAATTAGTTGGCATTAATCTTGCTGATATGTGGTTCTAACAGGACGGAGCCACATGCCACACAGCGGGCGATACAATTGATTTATTCAAGGAAACTTTTGACGAAAAAATAATTTCACGAAATGGCCCAATTAATTGGTCCCCAAGATCGTGTGATTTAACTCTATTGGATTATTTTCATTGGGGTTATGTAAAGTCACTTGTATACATCGATAAACCACAAGCAATTGAACACCTGGAAATCAACATTCGAAGAGTTATCGGCGAGATACGGCTGCAAATGCTGCGAAAAGTTTGTGAACATTGGTGTTCCAGATTGCGCCTTGTACGCGCCAGCCGTAGAGGCCAAATGGCCAAAATCATATTTAAGCATTAATGTCATAAAATTTAATATTCAATAAAGCCCGTTTCATTGATATTAAAAATACAGTACGACCTCGCTCAACGCAACCCTCGCTACACGCAACTCCTCGATAATCTCAACACCCAAATTGTACGCAAAGTATAAATTGCAACAAAGTGCAGACCAAAATTTCCCAATTTTTAAAAAAATAAATTGAATAAAATGAAATTATGTTTCTGATCAAAAATTTTTCGATTCACTTTAATTTGAATGTGTAGAAAATGCATATTTTTTTGGAAATAGGTCTATTGGCCAATATAAAATTTTTCCTCTGTTTTTGCAATAACCTCAGATTTCGCAATTGGCTTGAATTTAATTGGTTGCGTTGAGCGAGGTCGTACTGTATATTACTATGTTTTATTACGGTTTAAACTTGTATCACTCTATAAACCACCCTTTAGTATGTTGTACCCGTCGCAGTGATAAGTTACGATACCATTTCATTTACTCTTGTTTCACAGGCACTTTTCAATACGTATTCTATTAATATTATTCGTAGTTTTCAGTCACGAATAGGATTCGTAGATTGAACGTAGCTTGGTACAAAAACAAATGTATATTGAACGAATACATTTTTTACGTTTACCAGAGCTGTAAAATATTTGGTCAATTTGATTTTATCCAAAAGTGAATCAGTGAATAACGAAATAAGAAAGCATTCAATGAATGCAAAATTGATTTATAAACAAAATTTTTAATTCACATTCATTTTTAAAAAAATTATTAATTATTAATTTCAATAATTCATTTTCGTAATTCAGAATAATGAATAATTCTTTTATTCATTTGAATGATGTTCACAAAGAATGTAATTCACAAAGAATTTTAGAATTTTTAACTATTCTTTCCTTGTTCATTATTCATTTGTCATATTTTATTCATTTTTTAGTCCTAAGCTATCAGTAATAAATAAATAAAGAATAACTTATAAATAATGAATAAAAAAAGAATAATAAATGCAAAATGAATAGTGAATAAAAAATGAATAGTAAATACAAAATGAATAGTGAAAAAAATGAATAACGAATAAAAAATGAATAATGAATAAAACAGAATAATTAAAAATTCAGAAATTCTTAGTGAATTGCATTCTATGTGAATAGTATTCAAATGAATAAAAAAAATTAATTCATTGTTTTTAAGAACGAAAATGAATAATAAATCAATTTTGTAAAAATAAGTGTCACTTAAAAATTTTATTTATAAATCAATTTTGCATTTATTGAATGCATTATTATGTAGTTATTCAGTTGTACTTAAATTTCTATATATGAATAATGATTTTACAGAATAATGATTTTAAAGCTTACGGGCCACTTACTCTTTCAGTAGATTACGGTCTTGCTATCATACATTTCCTTATATTCGGAAATTGTTCAACAAACCAGGCTGAAAGATTTCGGTTGTACATTTTTTAAAACTCAACTAATACTAAATAGTACGAAGCCATTAGTAAATACTGCGAATACAATGGAAGAAATTACGATGTTTTTCTTACGAGAAATTAGGGAATGATAAGGAATGATATCCCTATTCGTCGAATATCATTCTTTGGAGCAAGAGATGGTAAGGGGCATTTAAGCCAATAGCACATATGAACTTGGACGATAAGCAAATTTATGTTGTAATTTAATTAAACACAAGAAGAAAACAAAGTAAAATAAATTTAAAAACTAAATGCTTTCCTAAAAGTCGGCTTAAAAAAATCGTTTTTCTGTTATAAAGATGATCTAATAATAATAATAATTTTTTAATTTTTCGTAAACTTAATAATATTGCTAACAATCTTGCAGCATTTAAATTTGAGAAAATTGCAGCGACCTAGGCGAGGGAAAAGCTTCTGATTCAAAAGTGAAGAAAAAATTAAGAGATTCTGAATTAAGTAGGCTAATTTTAAATCATGCAATAATTTTTAAAAAAATCTGACGGCAAATTCTTTTTAAGAAAACGCTTTCACATTAGAATATCTTATGGTCAAAAGTTTTTTTATACTATAATTTAAATAGGATACTTGATTTAAAACATTTATTTTATACTTCTTCAAATTCACGTTTTTGAACGGACGTCCACCCATTTTGAGAATTTTCTGGATTTTTCCGCGAAACGTGCTTATATTACATCCAGGATTTAGAATCAAGCCTTGCAAGGATGTTCTGGAATATGTTTAGAAAATGAATGGAGCCCAAAACCCATCTATACATGTACCCCTTTATATATTTATTCATACGTTTTGAATGAAAAAAAAAGTTATTTTTTTTAATAATTCATATCATAGGTATGTTTCCAAACTCTATTTCAGGAACTTGCATGCTGCTAGAACTGATGCATGTTAAAAAAAGGAATAAGTCAGTTGATGCCCATGCGGGGAACATTTCAAGAATAGCGACAACTCTAATTCTTAATTTTTTCGAAATATATGGATTTTTACCTCCTAAATCCAAATCTGATAAATTTCAATCCGCTCGCAATTGATTTATGAGTTAAAGCCCTCCAAAACTGGAAAAAACTGTGTAAAAATCTTGCTTGTATTCATTTTTCAAAAAAAAATAAATATTTGGAATATTTTGTATTCTTATTTGAAAAGAGGAAGACTTGGGGGCTTAATAGTAGTTAATGCAATTTTATTTAGTAATAAAGGAGACCCCACATTATATAATTTACTCAATTACTAAGAATATTTGTTGAGAAAAAACTTTTGAAATTACATGAATAAAAAAATTAAATTTGAAAATGTTTCGGGCATGATACGAGAAAGATTTTTTACCCCTCTTTGAAATATATATAATTTTCATATATAATTTAATCATGATAAGAAAATTAGTACCAAAAATCTCAGAAAACAGAATTATATAGGTTTAATTTTCAATATGTGCATTCTAGACTCCTTTATGTCTTTGCCCCTCCCCCCTAGAACAAATCTTGCGCATGCCCTTGGATAGACCGTATGGTACCAATGTTGCAAAAATTTATATGGGAACATTTGCTTTTTCGCTTGCCTACATCACGATTTTCTACTTTTTTTTTTAATGGCTTTACTCCTTAACGAAGAACTCCACAGAAACGGTAGACCCCTTTTTGTAAATGCCAAAGTAAGTTAATGAAATTCTTAGCACACCAAAAATGGTTTTATAAATTATTAATCAGCTCTATCGTGAATAGTTTTTCACGCGGAATCGAAAGAGGCAGTTTTCCTTTTTAAGATAAAGCTCAATAACATTTTGAAAATTTTTAATGCAAATTTCTTCATCTGCGGCTTATCAAAAAATTTGCATAAAAAATTTTCATTATAAATTTTTAAAATGTTCTTGAGCTTTATCTTAAAAATGAAAAATACCTTTTTCGATTCCGCGTGAAAAATTATTCACGATAGGGCTGAAAATGTTTTTGTTTAAGGATACGCTCGAATTACTAAAAACGGTTATTTTTATCTTATTCCAGGTGGAATTTTATCCCTCCTTGTATTTCCTTTTTGCAAGTTTTTAAAGTTTATTATATTTACTTAATATCTCGAAACATTTTAAGGTTTGGCAACTTTTGGCAACCTTCCCTTTCAAGGAGTTTTCGGCTCTCTTACCCCTTAGTTTTTGTAGTTTAATGTATTTTGCTCTGCATTAATACAGCTACCACGCCATTCTTCAGTATTTAATTGTAATGCAAATAAGTTTGAATGCAAATATTGATTTTTTTTTCAACGGCTTTCTCCTAAAATTCACTTTAAACTTAAAAATAGTGTATTTTTTATAAAATTTTCTAGTTTAACCTCAAAATGCTTCAATTTGTGACACAAGTGTTGTGACACAATCTCTGCTAGTGTTGCATATCGTTGGAAAGATCATAAAATTTTCTTTCTAAAACGTCTTTGCATAAAGCTTCACTTAAAAATCTTTCGTTGCAAGAGAATTTTTAGTGAAACAATCTCTGGAAAACACAAAATTAGCCCATAACTCCCTAGGGGGTCAGAATAGACCCTGACTTCAAATACATTGTTTGCTTGATTTTTCATCCCCTATCGTTTAAAATCATAAAATAATTTCTTCCGTACAACTTGTATGGGACGGTCCACTGTGCGCTGGTTTGGTTACTGCAGTAAAAAAAGATGGCTCAAATATTTCTTTTATAAAGAAAAAAGTGTATTTTAAAGATTAAAAATTTCAGTTTAGTTGAAAATTTAAACCTCAAATTCAAACCGGATAGAGGGGGGCATAGAGTTTCGTTAGTTTTTTGTTCTCTCCTATCTTGTGCATATCTATCCTCATGGTCGCTTACTGTGTAAGATAGATGTCATCAATATTTTTGCGGCCATTTCAAAAGAAATGTAAAAGATAATTGTAATCAGGCAGTGTCTGTCCATTTACCACTGGGATTTTACCAAATAAAAACTGGCTAGATACAGTGACGAAAATACCAAGAAGTGCATTGATGAAATAAAGGCAGAACCAGCCAGCTTATCGAAAAGCGTGCATAAAAACAAAAAGTGATAAAGTTATTTATCAAGTTTTTTACAACGTTTGAAAAAATTTTCTTTACATGTTTTGATAACGAAAACTTTTTAACGATAGTGTTTCATTTGTTTTTCAATTACCTTGAATTTATTGCCCAATCGATTAATATGAACTAGTTTCAGCTATTCAAAACAAAAACCACCTTTTATATGGCCCAACAGAAATGATAGTGGATCAAAGACAGATAGGCTATAGATAATGGGTTTATTATTCAGGCAAATTTGTCATAATAAAAAATAAAAAAAAACGGTATTGAATGGTTCGATTCATGAAAATATTTCAAAAATGCTTAATAAATTACAGAAAAAACTTTTTACATAGGTGCAATAAATGTCAGTCAAACTATTACGCCAGACGATTTCACAGCAAAATCTTAAGAACTTTTTAAGTTGACCTCGTTAACACCCTTAGCCTCCATAAAATGTTTTAATTATTGTATTTTTTATCATTTTAGTTGCTGGCCTTGTGTCTGTCTTCCATACTGCATGGATTCTTGCCAGGATGCCACTCATTATTGTCCAAACTGCAACGCTTACATTGGTTCCTATTCCGGCTAAAAGAAGGCTTTTGTTTAAAAAAGATAATACTAAAAAGCGAACACACACACATTTCTAGGAAAAAAACTTATGGATACGGATTGATATGATTTTGAAATATAATTTTTTTAACTGATAAAAAGAGTATTAAATTAAAACCTTAAGCTGCAACACTGTTTTGTATAGTTATTAATTATATTTGTAATAAATATCGTAGAAATTTTATAAAATAAACAAAAACCTTGACTTATTTGTTAACAGGTTTTGCTTTTTAAAAGATATTTTAAGAATTTGCAAACTTATTTAACAACAAACGAAATATTATGTGAAACACGACGATTATAAACTTGAATAAATAACAAAAACCAACCAAGTCATGGTTGAACCATGAGCAATCAACAAAGACTTTTCAATAGCTTGTGAAACTGCTTCATTTTTCGAATAGACAGAAAGACGTACAGGAGTTGAAGCTGCTTAATATGATGTATGCTTTTTTATTCTGCCACGCCTCCCTATGGGCAATTGATATTGAATTACATATTGAAAATGAATTGTACAAACAAAAAAATTAAATTTTTGTCGAATAAAGGTACTTTCAATAAATTGTCCAATAAATTGAATCAATATACAGGAAATGAGTTTGACCAACAAGGACTCGTTTTATTAAGAAGTATTTATAAACTGAGAGAAATAACGAAGAAATAACGGAATTAACGAAGAAATAATTTAAGGGAGGTTTTAGGAAAAAACACTAAAAATTAAGGTACATTTTAGAAGATGTTTTCAAAAAAAGTTTATCAAAGCTATTCACAATTTAAGCGTACATTCAACAAATACTATTTATAGCATTTGTTATTGTTGAAACTGTGAGCACTCTGCCATGTGACTGTCGTATTCAATAATTATGCAATCCTGTGATGTGTGTAACTATGCGGCTGTAGACGAGCATTAAGATATGACCCAGTGGGCAAAAGCAGGTCTTTGAAGCGCTTCTAGGATTTCTTAGCCCTTCCGTGCTCGTTTCCAAGCCCATAAGCTTTTTTATATGAAACGAGAAAATTTTCTAGGCCTTCCGCTCTCGCGACTCTAAAGAAGCCTGCTAGAAGCTCTTCTTTAGAATGTACGTTAGAAAGAAAAGCAATATAAATTTCAACTTGAAATAAAAAAAAAACCTTTGACAAATTCCAGATTTGAACCAGAGTCCTCTCAGCTGGCGGTCTGGCATCTTACCCACTCGTCCACCTCAGTTGTTAACGCACTTCAGCTTATTTTGCATCATTACAAATGAAAGTAAGTTTTCGGGAGCGCGGGTTCGCAACCCAGCTAGCCAAAAAAAAATATTTTTTTTTGTATTTTTTTTTTAATCTACAATTTTTTACAAATTTTTCTGTCCATTTAAAAATTTTTTTGTAAATTTCTTCATACAAAAATAATAGAAAAGACTTCCATATAGAATTTTTCCCATAAAAGTTTTCATATAATGTGATATGCAATGTGTTAGATTTCGGAGACCTGGGTTCGCGTCCCAACTCGGACAGAAAAAAAAATATTTTTTTTTTGTTTTTTCTTTAAGATTTGATTTTTTTTTAATTGATCTGATCATTTATAATTTTTAAAAAATTTTTAAAAATTTTTGTATATAAATAACAGGAAAAGACTCCAAACTTTCAAAAGGTAGGCCTTACAGAAGCACTCATCAATGCAGCGATCTAGGAAGGTATATTGACGCCAATAAGAGCACTACTAGCATGCATTCTTTTGCGTATCGCTAGCTAAAATGCCCACTGGGGAGGTACAAAATCACGTCCAAGGGCTACTTTTTTTACGCGTGTCTGCGTATTTGCGTTTGTATGCAAAGCAACAACAAAGCAAAATACGCTTTCGTAAATTGGCATACAAATAGCAAATCGTACAAATAGCAGGCCAGCGTTTGAATACGTGAATAGCCTAATTATGTATACAAAAAATTTCATTTGCATGTTAATTTTACATCATCAGTTTATGTCAAAAAATGTTTTGTTTTCCTTAATAATATTTTTCTTATCCCATTAAGATGGCGCTGAAGTTAGTGTGCTTACTAGGGCTTTCAATCCCAAAGGGTTTTGAGAAATACCGGGATTTCGGCATTTGAAATTCATGATCCTGGGATCCCGGGATTTTCGGGAAATGCCAAAATTTTAAAATAATTGAATTAAGCTGTATTAAAATCAGGGTCAGCTCATAACGTTAATAAGTCTTCTGCGTTTTAGCAAAAACAATTTCATAATTTTTTTAAATAAAAATCAAAACCCAGTCAAAAGTTTATAAGACAACACTAAGCCGAAATCATAATTACTAATGCAGACAAAAGTTACAGTTGCAATGTACAAAGAAGAATACAAGGGAAAAAATTCAACAATAACTGGAAAAAAATGTCAAATTCTGAAATCCCATTTTGTATTTTTATAGGAAATTTTATGATTGATAAGATAAACATCACCTGATTAAATCAGATCAAAAAAAAATTTAATTAAAAAATAACGATTATGGCATTCTGATTTTTTTTATAAAGTAATATTTCTCTTCATTATAAACAGAAAAATATGCACGTAAATAAGTTAAGCAATGCAAACAACTTAAATTTATCTTTTAAAAAATTTAAAGATAACACAATTTCTTGTTCAAACTAACTAGTTAGCCGTTAGTAAAAAGTATGATGCGAATAAAATACTCCTTTTATAGTAAAAAAAAACTATAATATAGTTAGCATGATGCCAAAACAGCGTTTTTTTGGAAAAAGTTTTTTTATTGTTAAAGTTGATGAAGAAGCAAAATTGTTGCAATGTTTGTTCGGCGACTTGGCCGCCATTGTTATTCATGGTAGTTAAAATAATTTATTAAGGTTACGTCCGATAAATCTAAATTTGACTATTTAAACTAACCAATTTGTACATACAATGTACTAAATGTTGAAACTTAACAGTCTATTCTAACTTGTTGTATAACATTTTAACTGTCAAATTTGACTTCTAAGTGTCAAAAACTACAAAACTTTTAAAGATGTAGAAAAGCAGTATCTTACAGAAATATTTCTAACTTCACCTAGTTGAAGGTTATGAAAACGGTTATAATAACTTTTCAACGTCGTATCTTTTATTAAAAAATAAAAGGGATATTTAGGAAACAACATTTTTAAAAAGATTTTTATACAGTGTTATCTATGAAAATATGTTTATTAGGGCATATCGAAAAATTTTTATCGTATTCTAAAAGGTCTCAAACGTTGCATGGGGTTGTCAAGATAACTCAAAATAAATTTTAGGAAAAAAAATATGTCTTCCTCTTTTGCAAGGACAAACTTGTAAAAAATTAACGATCTCAAAATGCTTTTATTTTTGTAAGAAACACTACATACATCTTAAAGCAAAAATATATACAGATTTCAGCTAAAAATATCTTGCCAAATACGATACCACTTTCGAATCTTACCCAGAGTGTCCTGTGTGAAGGATATTTGAATCTAAAGGTACACTCGCGATAGCACAGAACTTTTGATTGACATCAGATAGTCTAAATTTGGGTGGAATTGATTAGAATGTTTTCGTTTTCCTTAAATTTAGCGCATGAATAATTTGCATTTTTTTCCAATATGCATGTTCTTGTTTTAGAGAAATGTATACTTGAATCCAATTTTTTAACTTTTTCCAAAAATGAATATTCGATATTATATCTCGGGCATCAGAAGTGATACACAAGATGACTTTCTCAACTTGAATTCGTCAAATATTTCTAAACGAAACCCTGTTTAAAAATATTTATTTAAAACCCCAGGAATATATCAAGATTTTTTTTCTATTTTAATAAAAAAAGCACTTCCTAGCATGAAATTCAACAATTTTTTCATATCTCTATTATTGTTATTGTTTCTTTAAACTACTTCTAAACAACAATTGTTAAGTCAATTGAGACCCAACAAATGGGAAGCTCAGAAACCCAAAATTGTAGGTTTCTGAGGTAAATTTTTTTTAAATCAAAATAGGAAAAAAGTGTGGTCTTAACCTGGTGTTTTAAATAAATACTCTTAGACAGGGTGTTGTTAAGATATATTTAAAGAAACTAAAACGGGAAAATATATACATAGTATATACAGCTGCGGTCAAAATAATAGCAGTACCCTTATATTCAGACATTTTTGAATAAATAATACTAGTCTACAAATTTCGGATCCGATAAGTTCATTTTCATTCCTATATGTACTTTCAACACTCGTTCCAACTCCGTACTCAGTTTCCTCCTATATTGTAAAACTTTCAATATACAGGGTGTTTTACGGTTTTGGTATGTGTTTGGTATTATTGATCTAGAATCTAAACTGCTCACCATAAAATAAAAAATAATATTTTGTATTTTAGAAAAAATATCAGGTTTTTCATAAGTATATCAATCGCTTTCGTGTCATGTGCTGTAGCGGAGAAAAAATTTTGAGATTATCCAACAAAATATCGACAAATTTTCTATCTTTTGTTGTAGCAGAGCTGTTACTGTTCAAAGTTTGAATTTAAAAAAAATACTGTTGATTAAAAAAATTTACATGAAAAAAAGACATTTTAAATTTGTACGGTTACAGTTCCGCTAAAACAAAAGATACAAAATTTGTTGATATTTCGTTGGATAATCTCAGAATTTTAGCTTCGCTACAACACATGACACGATAGTGGTTGATACATTGATGGAAAAGTTGATAATTTTGCAAAAATACAAAATTATACTTTTTATTTTATGGTAAGTAGTTTAGATTCGAGATCAATAATACTAAACACTTGCCAAAAACGTGAAACACCCTGTATCTCGAAAATTTTACAATATAGGAGGAAACTGAGTACGGAGTTGAAACGAGTATTGAAAGTACATATAGGAATGAAAATGTACTTACCGGATCCGAAATTCGTAGACTAGTATTATTTATCCAAACATGTATGAATATTAGGGTGCTGCTATTATTTTGACTGTATATACGCAAATGCCAAATATATTCACCATTTTTAGTACAGTTGCTGATTGTAACTGAAATTATTAACAAAATTACCAAATTTTAGTCTTATAAGATCAAAACCGTGCGAAATATAGCATTTTTGTTGATTTGTGGGCGGTAAAAAGGGTTCGGCAAAATTTTTTCCCTTAAACCATATCGTACTCAAAAGAAATTGTCTGACAAAATTTAAGCTCAATTTAGCTTAAACCTGGCACGCTTTGCTTCACTCCACGCTTATCCGCCGAAAAGTTGGCGTAACTAAAATTGGACATGCCCATTTTTAGTGCATTGCAGACTTAATTCCAAAACTTTAGTCTAATCCAACCCAAACCTACCGAAAAAACATTTTTATTAGTTTGTGGGCGATAAGGGGGCGTCGGAAACAATTTTTAGTACAGTTGCTGACATGGGACAGAAGCGGCTAAAAAATACTGAATTTTGTATTTATTTAAATCAGTATCGGGCAAACCAATACATTAAAATGCATACTTGTGCGTTTGTGTTTTGTGTACATAAATATCCTTTAGGAAACAAAGCGCTTCGAAACCATTTTCAAAGTACTTTAATAAACAACAATAGCACTTAGTTATTGCTATGAAAAGTGATTTAAAAAAGCGCTTTGCTCTCCCTTCAGAAAGAGCACTTTCTTTGTTCGCACCTGCATGCGCGACTTCAGTTTTGATGGGGCATATTATGCATTTACGTTTTGAATACCCAAACAACTTGCCAGTCATTTTATTAACTTTTTAATGAAAACATTACATTTTAACACTTTATAAACGATTTCACCTTATTTTTTCACTACTTTGCTACACTTTTTCACGAATTAAACTTTTTGCATATACTAGTGATGAATAATAATGAGAAAACAACAAGCGATGTTAGTGATGAGAATACGATTAGTCAGCAAAGTAGATAACGAAAAATATCCAAGAATCTTGAAAGTAAGCAATTTTTTAAGCTGAATTTGTAGCAGGAGCAAAGCACTTTTCAAAAGCACTATTCATAGGCAGAGTAAAGATAATTTTACTTGCTTTTTAATAAAGCACTTTAAAATTTCCTATAGGGTAGTTGCACACCGAGGTTTTGCTTTCATGAATGTTTAACGTCAACTGGCATGCTTGGCGTTGATAAAATTGATCTCAGTCAGTGATGTGAATTTGATGGGATTTCGCCCTTTTTGTGGGATTTTTAAACCACAAAAGGGTGAGAGTTCGTTTGAGTTTTTTGGCGGGATTTTTTGCTGTGTCAAAATTTTGAAAGATTGAAATACTTTTACAGAACTGATTGGCATCACCTTGTCTGTAATCTTATACAATTGCCGAATCAATTTTTTGTTTCGTTGAGTTTTCATTGTAATTGAGATAAAAAATTCTCAATAAATTTGAATTAAAATGATTTGATTCCAGATTTTTACCCCATTTTGGATTCAAACTTTGTTTTGCTTCATTCATAACTCAGCTTGAGTATAAATAATATATTATTATATGTGTACTAAGGTGCCTTACAGAATCAAAATTTCCATTTGTACCCCCCTTAAAATTAAACATTTTATGATATTTCCAAAATATATTGGATTTTACGACAACTGTCAATGAGCAAAAACTTTTTGATCAACATGTTGTTCGTAAATATATTGACTGGTGTAGCAGTTGTAAGAAACTAATGTGTCAGAAAATAAAAGCCTTAAAATGCTCTTCATATATTCACATATTTCTAATATTGTTTTATTTGATTTCCATGCAAAAACTTTGAAAATTTTAATAACATCAATACTTTTATTTTTTTTTTATTTTTTTACAATATTTTTAAGTCAGTATTTATTTCATAACTAATATTTTAGCTTTAGTATGTAACAATTTAAGCAATTCTGACCAAGAAACAATGCAAGTACTCAAAATCTTTCCAACAATATTTTGAAAGTGAGGATCGCATTGCAAATAAAGAAGTTAATTGAATTTTATGAAAGTAACTTGAAAAAAAATTCAAAGAAAATTTACGAAAAACAGCAGTATCTTTAATCCGATTGCAAAAATTTTAAGTTGTTTGATGCAGATTGGAAAAGCTTTTTCGGGGCTTTAATATCTGACAGTTTATTTTTTACAATTATTACTATTTTTAGAGGGGTATAAATGGAACTTTGTTCTTCCCATGCAAGTCGAGACACTTCAATATATACCTTGTGGTGCTTATTTTGACATTAAAATTGGAGAAATTTTTCGCGGGATTTCAGAGTATTTTGGAAGGGATAAAGTGAGCTAAAAAGGGATTTTTAAACATGGATTTGAGATTTTTAGCAAAATTAAAATCACATCACTGCTCTCAGTACGGCCGAACGCCATTGTTCGTTCATTGTTCGTACATTTCACGAAGAAGATTATAGTCGATATTTTCGGTACAATTATACTTTTTTTGTACAATTTTATATTTGTCCTACTTTCCTACTATCAAAGCGTTTTCGGTACATTTTATTTCACTCTATAATGAACACAGGATTTAGAACTCTAAGTAAGCAAACGATTTAAAAGAATTAAAAAATTTATCTTGTTCTGAATTTTGGTACTCTGTAAAATATGTACATAAAAAAAAATGATTTTAAAGAGTCAATTTTCTCCAATTTATATAAAATTGTTTAAGGAATTCTTTCAACTTTTCATTCGACAGCAAAAGTAAAAAGAATATTTTTATTTCAAAGTTAAATAAAAACCAATTACAGAAACAGACTGCAGATTGAACAATTTATTTTATTTAGTTAAAGCAAAATATTTTTAAAATCTAGTGAACTAAGGGCCGTTTTATTCACTTCTTATAAATCGAGCTAACTTGAGCAGTTTCAATAACTTTTGTTAACTTGACTTTTCGTACAACTTGCCAAGTTAAATATTTTAATTTCTCAAGTTAAAATTTCATTTCATTCAGTTCACGTTGAAATTTTATATGTTGGAGTTAAGTCAAGTTATAAATACATAAGTTATAAAACATCCCAGGGAATTTTTTAATTTATGATGGGAAATGAGAAAATAAATGACTTTTATAACTTTTGAAATGGAAATTTGTTATGAAAGGCAACACGATGTCAAAAAAATATTTTGTTATTAAAATATATGTGTGCAGAATAAAAACAAAGTGATTTCCCAAATAATGGGGGCTTTCAGTTAACGGTGTTTTGAATTAGGATATGCTTTAATTCACTTTGTTAAATAACGACGCATGCTTTATATGTAGTCTAATAAAATTATTTCTAAAAGACATGCGCTTTCATGAACATTTTAAATTAGCTTGTGTTATTACTATGCCGTGTTTGATTTTTTTAGTTCTTATTTATATCATTATATAGTCCTTTGACAATCAAAAAAAATGGTGTTTATAATTTTGTCTTTGTATTTTGATAACAGAGGAGGATAAATTCGAGTCCTTCAAAATATGGTCGACGGTTAATCTATGAGTTAATCGGCTGGACCAATTGTTAATCAGTTTGGTTTTGTTTTGGTTATTAATATGTAACCATGTATGTAACATGTAACCCTGTATTCTGTTATTTTTTAAGAAATCGACTTTGGCGCCTTCTAGCATACAAAACCAATATTACAAAAATAGTTTCTTTATATTGACTTCTAACTCAATTATGTTAAAATAAACCCGACCACGATGCATAATAAAATGGCTTGAAAATAAATCGTTAAAAATTGAAATTTTTCTACTTGAGGATCTAGAAACCTACTTTAAGCGCAATCTTTAAATGCGTTTTTCTTGGAAAGTTATTGTTCACGCGACGTGCAATTTAGCTCAGCTCTTTGCAAATTGGAATAGATGTTTTTTAGAATACTGTTTTTAACCGTTTTTTTACTTCTAGAAAAATATGTTGGTTTTTTTTTAAAGTGGTCTTAAATGTATTGTTTTATTTTTGGGTTCTCTTCGTCAAACTAATATTTACTAAATCGAACGAAAAAAGTTCCATTTTTGACTTAAGTAGAGATTTGTGACTTGAAGGCTGCACAACATTATTTTTTCCAACTTCCAATATACAGAGTAAATGGTGCTATAGTATTTGCACGAGTTCTGTTGAAATTCTTTAAATGAAGCAAATTCAGTCACTAGAGCTGTTAAACATAAAAAGGCATTTACAAAAATTTAGTAACTGAAATTGAAAAGATTCATCAGAAATGGTGCCTTATTTTGGGATACCTTCGTTTACTCTCTATGCACTACTACTTCTTGAAAATCGAGTGACCACCAAACTGAAATTGTCAAGCTTCATATTCTCTTTAACAAATGGCTCCAGCTACACGTATAAATTCCACATTGTGAACTGATGCAAAAATTTAGGTACCGACTACTCATAATTGTGCACATCAGAGACCTGCAGCGATGAACTGCAACTGCTTTTACACTCAGTACATACTTGGTTTTTGTATGACTTCAATATCATTAATACCATGGAACATATTCTACGCCATCGAGCTCACTTACAACATCAAGCATGTTGCATTAGCCAATTGTACCAAAGTCAAACACTGTGTGATGTGTGCTTCGACTTCAGTGGAAAGTATAGATGTTTGCATAAAATAATTATGTGTATAAACCACAGCGCACGAACGGCAATCGTTATAATTATGCATTATTTTGAGCTACTGCCTCGTGTACCATTGCAGGTTGATTTCAACTTCGGCTAAGCAGTGATACAAAAGTAAGCTTACGAACGATGAAATCAGCGCGTACACTGCATTTTTACTCAAGTGTTCGTAGATTACTTCAGTATGAATAGAGTAAATAGTTTTAGGAAGTTTTAGGGGTAACTTATTTCGAAGATGATGTCAAACTTTAAAATTTAAGATGGCAGATAGAGTTGTCACCTAGATTTTTTTCATTTTTGCGAATTCTTGTAATTTTGAAATTCTGACAACGGATTTGATTTCGAATATAATGTCACAGTTTTAAAATTTAAGATGGAGGTTAGGGTTGCCACCTAAATTTTTACTACAATATTGCCACCTAATAATATGTCTTTTCAAGAGTTTTAAACGTCATTTATCAGTATTAAGGGGTCGCTGATTTCGAATCTAAAGTTAGAATTTTAAAATTCAATATGGTGGATAGGGTTAATTTTTTGTAGTTTTATGAATTCGGGGCTGGCAAAAAAAAAATCGTATTCCAAAAATGGGTCGCTGAATCCGAATCCATTGTCAGAATTTCAAAATTATAAAATTTTTAAATAATAGGGTTGCCGCCTAATAATATGTCTTTTCAAGAGTTTTAAACGTCATTTATCAGTTTTAAACTCTTGAAAAGACATATTATTAGGTGGCGATCCTATTATTTCAAAATTTTGAACAATTGAACAAAAGTTGTAGCTTTATTAAAGATCTGCATGCATACAAAATCTTATCAAAATCAGTGATTAAAGGTGTTTTATAGTAAAATGGCGTCTGATATAATTTCTTAAAAATCTAAATTTAATAAATATCTTTAAAAATTTACTAAACAAATTTTATTGCTCACTCAATTAAACTTTAGAATTTATTTTAAAAAAGAAATCAGCTCAATTAAACCATTAGCTTATGAGCTAAAAGCTCTCAAAAGTCACGCAAAGTAACTGCAATGTTACTGCAATGTTACTGCAAATGTTAGTGTTCGGAGAACAAAATAAGCGCTGGTTTTTTTATGCTGGAGTTACCCTTTATGTCTTTGTTGCTTGTAAATGACCATACTTACCATTGCATACCAGAAGTTGAAAAGACCCTGCGCTGGTTATCAAACCAACAACTCGAACATGTATTATTGTGGTCTTACGTCACGCTCATACACAGTTGGCTTCAATGTTGCAAGTATGTTCGACACAACAATCGCAGCACTTGCGTAGTGCGGTCAGACTGTCACTGTATTTGTTGAGGGTAGATTGCAAGTAGCGAAAATGCCACAGCACTTTAATTTTACTGCGCATCATAGTTTTTTTTGGCAAACTAATGATTGTTACCTTTGGAGCTGATATCGATCAGCGGAAATTAGCAGTTGACAAAAGTTATCAAAAGATAAAAAGTGGAATTCAAGCTCTTGGAAGGACTTTGATCGATCTTCTTTTGATTGTTTTGTGCGTGTTATTAAATGTTTGAACACAAATGATCGAGGACTAGATGTACAAGTAATGCCGACTCCAAACGGCTCGTGTTCTCAAGAAGCTCTACTTGGCAGATATTACTCTCTGAGGTTTATTTTATAATAAATATTGATTGAATAGAATAAACATTCTGTCTCAGAAGTGAATTAAATCCCTGCCACCACTGTTCTTAGCATACCGACCACGCACTGTAATCAGTATGCCACGGACGCCATAACATTTTTAACGGTTAGCGGAACCTAAGGCCTTTTCCACACTTGGTCAACGCAATTCCAACGAAACATCAACGCAACAGCGAAAAAGTTGAAAAGCAATGCAACTATAAACCGAATGCTTTCAGACTTGCTTCAAAAGTCATGCAACATATAATAATTGTAATAATATAATAACTCATGTTTTTCGACTTCTTGAACTAATTTAATATTTATTCACTTGCTCATTCATCCTGCAAAATATTTCTTCTTCTTTAAGATTCTATTAATGAAAAAAATAACTAATTAATTGAGTTATTCACCTTGATTAATACTGCACTACAAACAATTCACAAAACAAACTAACTGATGCAACAAGTTGCCGATGAAAATTGCGGAAAGCCGCGTTGCGTTGAACGGGTTGAGAACGTGTCGAGAACTTGTTGCGTGCAAGTTGCTTAATCTGAAGGTTCCGGTATAAATACACAGGCTAGCAACTTGAGTTGGAGTTGCGTTGACCAAGTGTGGAAAAGGCCTAAATCTTTAATATTTTGCATAAAAAAGTTGTGCTGAACTGTATCGGTTCTAGTCAGATAAAATAATACGTGCTTCAAATGTTTTTATAGTAATAATTTTGTTGTCACAGCACAAGCTCAGTACCAATTGAACTGTGAATGAAGCGAAAATCACAAGTTACACCAAATATCCCAAGTTAAAATTTATAACTGGTCATATATTTGGAAGTTAGAGAAATCACAAGTTGACAAAAGTTATCAAACGAAAGTTATATCAAATCTTCAATATGTCAAAATATTTTTGAGAAATTCAAGTGAATAAAATGGAATAACTTTTGAAATCGAATAAATCCCAAAGTTATTCCATTTTCTCAAGTAAAAAAAGTGAATAAAACGGCCCTTAATGTCACAATATTGATTTCAGAAGTAATATATATAATGCAAAATTTTCTAAAATTTGATTGAAAGTGAAGAAATGCTTGACTAGAAAATATTCCCATGAAATTCTTTCGTTATCTAAACACAGAAAGGCCCTGATTAACATTTTTAAGAAAATTTTCGGCTGGATTGTGTCAGATTTTGGGTGGTTGACCTAAAAGCATCTGTGAAGAACCTTATTTTAAAAAATATTAGTGGCCTTTCTATATTAAGGTAACGAAAGAAATTCGTACGTTTTTAGAAGTTTTTGTTTTTTAATTATAAAAATAGCTCTAAACTTTATGTTGATGTTATTTTTTTAGATTTTATTGTTTTCATTTTATGAATATTATAAGACCTCTTGTGTTTCTTTTTGTGATACTAAAAAACTTTGTGATTAATTAAAAATATATAAAAACCTTTGTAATTTTCTTTATAAGATTTATGAACTGAATTGTTAAAAAAACATTCATTTTAATTTAAATAAAAACTAGCACCCCAGTTTTTTCTTAGTTATGCATGTTTTTAAGGTTTGATGACGTCACTTCGTATAGATTACTGTTGTGGTGTTCATCCCGTTTTGCGAAAACTCAAATGCAGAACACGTTTAAGATGTGGAAGATTAGGTGTTTAATATGCTGTTAATACACACATTTTTATAGAATTTATAAAAGTTATGCTACTTTGATGACGACTGGTCAAGTTTATATCAATTTTGCCAAATTCTAAACTTAAAGTGAATTTTAATATACTTAACATATGTTCATAATTTTAATTTATTAAATAAGTTATTGCGGAATTTTAAGAAGCTTAACCGTTTTCATATAGTTTTTTTTCTTGGGAGGTAGGCGTGGTTTTTATACTATTTTTACAAATTTGAGATATATGGTGAATATTTTACTTCAAAGCTTTTGAGGCGTTTTTAGAAATTTTATTGTTTGATAAAGAAGGTGTGGTTTTCATTCGATTTTGCTCGTTCTCGAACTTAATCTTTGTTCTTTAATATAAGCACACTTACCAAATTTAAATACGATAACTTTAAAATTGCGGCTGTTATCGTTTCGGCAGATTGACCTAGCGAAATCGGCTCAGGAGACACTTATGTTTGTATACCTGAAGCTGCACGAATTATATACAAGGTGTCCCAGATATAGCATAAGTTCTCTTGGGTTGTGATTCTCCTTGATTAGGCGAGTAAGAAAATGCAAAGATGAAGGTCACCCCTTACCCCTTTAGATGCTAGATAGGAAAAACTTGAAAATTTGTGTCATTACATTTTACTCCATATTTAATATATTGGGGGTTGGAATTAATTTTAAAGGTTTTTTTTCGGTTTTTGAGCATTTATTTAGAAACAACGGTACAATGTATATTATTCAAAGTATTGTCCATCGTTAGCTACAACATTTTCCCATCTTTCTGGCAGCATATGGACTCCGCGCCGGAAGAACGATTCGTCTTTTGAGGCAATCCACGAATCGACCCATTTTTTGGTATCCTCGTAAGAAGTGAAGCGCTGCTCAGCCAAGCCATGCGTCATCGATCTGAATAGGTGGTAGTCGGAAGGGGCTATGTCTGGGCTATAAGGCGGGTGGGGTAGCACATCCCAATTCAGCGCCTCCAACGTTTCCTTGACAGTTCTTGCAACATGTGGCCGTGCGTTGTCATGTTGAAAAACCACTTTGTCGTGTCTTTTGGCATATTCCGGCCGTTTAACCTTTAATGCTCAGCTCAATTGCATCAATTGTTGTTGGTAGCGTTCCCCAGTGATGGTTTCGTTAGGTTTTAGCAGCTCATAGTACACGACACCCTTCTGATCCCACCAAATACACAGCATAAGCTTGGCGCCATGAATATTCGGCTTGGCCCTCGATGTTGATGCATGGCCGGGTGGTTCCACGATTTTTTTCGCTTAGGATTATCGTAATGGATCCACTTTTCATCGCCAGTGACAATACGATGCAAAAAACTCTTCCTTTTATGCCGTTGAAGCAGTTGTTCGCACATGCAAAATCGCCGTTCAACGTCTCTCGGCTTCAACTGGTACGGCACCCAATTTCCTTGCTTTTGAATCATTCCCATGGCCTTCAAGCGTTTGCCGACCGTTGATAAGTCGACTCCCAATGATTCTGACAATTCTTGAAGGGTTTGACACGGGTCTTCATCGAGCAAAGCCTCCAATTCCTCATCTTCAAACTTTTTCGGCTGGCCCAGACGCTCTTTGTCTTCCGTATCAAAATCACCACTTTTAAACCGACGGAACCAGTACTCACAAGTAGAAATCGATGGAGCATAGTCCCCGTAAGCCTCAGTAAGCGTGCGTTGTGCTTCAACCGCTTTTTTCTTCAAATGGAAGCACAAAAGTAAACCTTCCCGCAAATTGCGTTTTGTTGGAACGAAAGTCGACATGTTCACAGAGAAAAAATATATATTGTTTACACTTCAGTGGAATGACACATACTGAAAAATGAAGCTTAGACAATGTGCTTTGAAATGAATATAGTCACAGGTGTGCCCGATGCGATCTATTGATAGTTACGCCATCTCTTAGAAAACCTTTAAAACTAATTCCAACCCCCAATATCTCTTATCCGATTTTAAAAGTTTATAATTTGTTGAGAAGAAAATTAAACAAACATTAATTAAATTAAATGTTTATTAAATTTCTTGTTCAAAGTCGCAATTAAGAAAGTTATGAGCAACTAGGTTGCAAAAAGATGTTTGCAACCAAAACTTATCATTAGTTCGGTTTATATTGGTATATATATGCCTTTAAAGTTTGGCAATTTCTTCAGTTGTTGTATTTGTCAACATTTTTGAAAAATTTGCTTTTACTCAAACAGCTGCTATTCATGGAGAGATTTAAAAATGGATCGGTCTTCTTCTATTTCTGCTTTTTTTCTGCTGGAACTTCGTTTGCAAACAAGAAAAATAATGTATGGATTGAGTGTTTTAACATTTTAATCCTTAAGTTGTGATAAAGAAATATGTTGAACATTCAAATAATTACATGCATGCTCTTATTTTATTACAAATCGTCAAACAAAGTTCATATCAAAGTGGCTTTTTATTTTCACCACTGCGCCATTTTATTTTCAGAGTTGCCAACTATGTGTTTAATAATCATAATTAAACCTATAATCATTGTCTTATTAATAAATTTTTTCATAAAGGGTGTGTGTCAAAAGGAAACTTTTCAGTCGTGGTAGGATAGAAAATATCAGGTTGAATAAAATTTGTGTGTGTTGAAATAAATTTGTCTTTTTTGCAGTGTCAAATGGACGATGAAATTTTTACAATTGCAAATTTTGACATTTCACATTTCGGTCGTGTTTTAGCGCAAATATTTCATTTTATTTGCATTTTATCAATTTGCGACATATTTAATTCGAGAGCTTGTACATGCAACATATTTCGTAAACTTGTAATATTGTTAACTTAAAAAACTTAAAAAATAACAAATTAATGAAAAAAATGAACGAAAGTGCTTGAGTTTGTGTGTGCGTTTGTGTGGGCCAACGGTCTCCAACATCAGCAAGCGCAGCAAAGTTAAATTGGCTTTCTTTTCTGGCGAGCGTCCTCCAAGTGCCACCACCATCAAGTGCAGTGCAAAATTTGTTGCTAGCCAACATCCTCTAAGTGCCATCACCAGTAGCACAAGCAAGTGCTAAGTGCTTGCTAGCAGGCAAACAGAAAATATAGCATGCAAAGTGCTGTATATTTACGCCGCCAATTCGGTTCATCCCCTCCAACGCTGCGCAACCGCTGGGATCTTGTAATTCTCTTTGCGTTTTTGTTGTAAATTTGCTAAGTAGTTATTGTTGTACAGTAAGCTTTAATTTTTTGTGTCAGCATATGACATCGAACTAATTTAGAAAACAGTCTATACATATGAATTAAAGAATATATATAATATTGGTAAATCTATTTGTTTTTAGTAAAAGTGTTACCGTATCGGAAATACATATATATATATTAGGGCGGGTCAAATTCTGGCTCAGCGAAATTCGTAAAATACATGTAATTTCAAGACTTTTTCTCCACTACAGCATAAACAAATTCTGAAAAAAAGCTGTGCGGACTTTCGTAAATAGATTCATACACATACATTCATACATTCATATTTTATAATTGAGAACAAAATCTATTTACGAAAGTTCGCACAGCTTTTTTTTTCCTCCAAAAAATTCGTCCATACAAATTGACCCGCCCTAATATATATATATATATATATATACTATATATATACATATTTACATATATATAGTTCATATATATGAACAATTTAGCTCATTGAGGAAATTTAAAGAATATTTATGTATATTTATATAATAACAATTACGTTTTAAACCTGCAAAATAAGAAATATTTTCAGTAGTAATTGAATAACTAAAGTCTGCTTATCCTAAGCATTCTATTTTTTTAAAATGTTTAACTTTAATTTCTTATATAAATTATATATAATTTATAAGCTATAGATATTTCTTAATTTTAGAATAATCTATTTTTAATACACAACGCAATATAGAAATGATGAACATGTATATTGTGTTAGTGTTATGATATAAATATATATAAATAAGCTTTAATTTTTTATATTAATTCAATAATGAAATAATATCAATAAATTACTTAAATTATATGTATTTTTGATATGGTAACACTATTGCTTAAAAGAAATAGTTTCAGTTATATATAAAAAATTTAATAAATTGTTATAAGCTCTTAACAAAAATAATTCTAATTTCATATGCCGACTGTAGCTACACGATTAGAATTCACAACGTCTACAAAAAATTTCCGGCTAACTGCGCCAACAACAATTACCAAGGAAATCTACAAACAAGGACGCACAGAGAAGAACAAGATCAGAGCGGAACTTTTAAAACTTTTTGATTTCATCCTACATGTAGGGCGGGCTGCAGTATGAGCTTTCGCACATCCTACATGTCCGTCCGACCTGTCAAATCCATCCTACATGTAGGATAGTCCGAAACCCCTTATTAGCATGAAAATTCTTATATAGCAGTAAGGCGGTCCGTGGCAGGACAACGTCTTCCAGGGAATACTAATATTTTATATATAGGTTTTCGCTTCGGTCGGCAGTCCTCTCACTGCTATACTTTTTTTATTATAAAGTTTGCTATTGACTTGGTTTTTGATCTTGTCATAGTACTTGAGTACTCAATGCAAATACAAATACATTTCCATTTTAAATAACCACATATAAAACAGTAAGCTTTAAGTGTGGTTAGAATAGAAAACGGCTTTTGTATCATTGGGTTAAAGGTCATGTAGTCTCTTTTTCAAGATGCTATTGACTTTGGAGATCGGTTAAGAGATATATTAAATAAGGAGTAAAATGTAATGACACCTAGTTTTAAGTTTTTCCCCTCTAGCTCCCAAAGGGGCGGGGTCACCGTCATCCTTGCATTTTCTTGCTCGCCTAATCAAGGAGAATTACTACCCGAGGGAATTAATGCTATATTTGGGGCACCTTGTATATAATTCATGCCGCTTTAAATATACAACTACAGGTGTCCCTATTAATTTGGCCACCCACTGTACTTTTCTATACCTGCCACGCCTCTTTATCAGCGTTACAAACGGAGTGACAAAGTTAACGCAGTCTGCGTGAAGTATACAAAATTTATTCCATACTTTTTTTTTCATTTAGAACAATTTTTTCTGAATTTGTATATCAAAATGAAAAAACCATTTATCAACCCTGGTGTACGTGTGGAAGCTTTGCGTTGGCAGCAAATTGTAGTCTATGTACATGTGAATAAGTAATTCGAAAATATTTTTTTTATTGGTTTTACAAATAATGAGCATTAACCCTATACCGCATACAACGCCAAATATGGCTTTTTTCTTTTATTGTGATTTCTCTTTACGGTAACGGTACTTTTGCGAATGTTTGTCTTATCTATCATTCTTTCTATGTTGTTTTCTTCTGAAATTCAAAGTGCAGTTATTTAAAAACAATATTTGCTTCTTGTTTTTGCAATTTTTGTGCGAGCGTCTCAGTTGTCCTAATAGAAGTGAGTTTTACAGAAGTTTGCCATCAATTTTAAATATAAAAGAAAGGTATTTCTTTCGAAGAAAATTTTTTTTTATGTAAAAAGTTCATTAAATTTATAAATAAAACAATAATATTGATGAAAGGTAAGCATTGTAAATACTTTTTTTGCCTAAAATTGACGAAGCCATATATGGCCTTCCATGCAGTTATTCCAAAAATTTTCCAAAAATGAATGTACAATCATTTTATGGTAATTTGAAATATACTAATGAAATCGATGATGGATTTCAAAGTGATGATGAAAATATATCCGATACCGATGAAGAAGAAGTAAAAGTCCCACTTTCTGGTCAGGACAACATTTTTGTACCGGAAACTGATGAGAGCGATTTGGAAGACCATTGTGAGAAACCTACTACTTCAAAGAAAAAACAACCTAAAAAACCAAGAGCCCCAATTTGGAAAGAAAGTCATTTGCCTCCGTATTCGAATGAAAACTTTCCATTTCAGGGAAATACGAATCTCCCAGATATTATCGAGGAACTGGACACACCAGCAGAGTTCTTTATTTTTTTTTTTTCAATGACGATTTGATCGAATTCATAGTTGAACAGTCGAACTTATTTGCACTGCAGATTGATATAAATAAACCTGCTAATATTACTAAAAACGAAATAGAGCAATTTGTTGGTAAGTGAGACTTACATATATATACTATCAAAAGGTGCTATAAAATATTTTGCAGGAATCGTTATATACATGTCGTTGTTGAAATTACCATCATCAAGACATTATTGGAATACGTCGATTGGCCAAGAATTTGTACGTACCACTATGACGTGCAACAGATGGGAAGCCATCAAGCGTTTTTTACATATTAACAATAATGCAACTATAAGATCACCAGGTGAAACAGGATTTGACAAGCTGTTTAAAATACGACCACTTCTAAGCAAAATCCGTGAACAATTACTGCTTATACCCAAAGAAGAATTTTTGGCAGTTGATGAGCAAATTATACCCACAAAGTGCCGGCATCACCTGAAGCAGTATAATCCAGCTAAGCCTCACAAATGGGGTTTCAAAAATTTTGTTTTGAGTGTAGTTTCAGGATTCAGTTACGACTTTGATATATTTGCTGGTGCCCAAAGTGACACGTATCCGGAGGGAGCACCTAATCTGGGAGTAAGCGGAAATGTTGTTACACGACTTGCAGCAACAGTACCAAAGGGCCAAAATCATAAAATATTTTTTGACAATTGGTTCAACAGCCCTAAACTTCAAGTCCATCTAATGAAAATTGGTTTATTGTCTTTGGGCACAGTAAGAATTAATCGAGTCCCTAACTGCAAGCTCCCATCTGAAAAGGAAATGAAAAAACTGGGTCGCGGTAGTATTGTAGAAAAAGTGACTGAAATTGAAGGAGTCAGTCTTAGCCTTGTCTCTTGGTTTGACAATAAAGTGGTTAATTTACTTTCAACTTATGTTGGAAGTCAACCTGTTTCGACAATGACTCGTTTTAGTAAGATGGAGAAAAAGTATATTCAAATTGATTCGCCAAAGGCTGTTGGCGTCTATAATAACTACATGGGTGGAGTCGATTTACTCGATTCGTTACTTGGCCTTTATAGGATTCAACTACGTACGAAGAAATGGTATAAAAAATTTTTTTCCATATGGTTGATATGTGCGTTGTAAATTCCTGGATTTTATGGCGTAAAAAGTCAGGAGAATACATGCCGCTATTTGATTTCAAGCTTGCCATTGCTGAGCATTTTTGCAAGGCTGGGAAGGCCAAAAAACGTGGACGGCCAACGACCACACCATCTAACCCTTCAACACCAACGCCAAGCAAAGAGTGTACTCCCAGAAGCAGCAAAAAAAAAGAAGATACAAGACTTTCCATTGAATTCCGTTAGAGCTGACGGTATTGGTCATTTTCCCAAATGGATGAAAACGAGACAACTTTGTCAAAATAATTGCTCCTTCCGTTCCTATACTTATTGTGAGAAATGTCAAGTATTTTTGTGCTACAATGATAAGAGAAACTGTTTTACAAGTTTTCACACTGATGCATAGAAAGCCATATATGGCAATTAGAAAATATCTCTCAATGCATACAAAGCCATATATGGCTTATTTTTTTTTTCTCGTAAAATATCCAATTATAAAAATTTTTTCCTTCTAAAATATATAAATACATCCTAAATAAACACTAATTTGTGGTCTACAAATTTTTTTCATTAAAAAATCGATGGTCATGCAGTAGAGGGTTAAATGAAAAAAAACTAATATATAAAATATTTCAATATTTTAAGCCGAAATAAAACGCAAACTTCATCGAATGGAGTTAAAATATGGTAAACCCTTCCATAAAATATGGTGTACTGCGGTATGTTTCGTAAAGTGAGTTAGACGGAGAATATTTTTTTGACACTTGGATCGTTCTGTAGGCAGAAGTAAGAGACAAAAAATTACTAATATTGAATGTTTAATTAAAAGCTATTTTTATTGATAATTTCAGTGAAATTAGTAAAGTTTATGATATAAACAACTATACAAACATGCGTTGTGCTGTAAAAAACTGTTCAAGTAGTCAGAACTTGAAGAATACACCAAAACCCCGGTCTGCGTCGTTAATTGGGACCAGTGAAACCCGATGCAAATCGAATTAAATGTTCTCACATATTTTAACGAAATTTTGTTTTATTAGTACTAAAGTAAAATATTTCACAAAAAATCTATTTTTTTATTAATTTTTATTGGTATATTTAATTTTATTGCAACAAAAAATTAAATTAAAAGAAAAGAAGATGGTACATCTATAATATAAAAATAAGTCGCTGAATGTGTTGCTAAGCGCAAAACTCGAGAACGGTTAGACCGATTTGGCTCAATTTTTTTCAGTTATTCGTAATTGCCAGGAGTAGGTTTTTACGAAAGAAAATTTTGGAAAACCCTCCGGAAAAGTCGGGAAATTGGAAAAATCGAAAACTGATTTTTTCGCCCATGTTGTACATTTCGAAACTTTTCATTCCACAAAAAATATTTAAAAGTCTTTATATATTAAAGTTTTTTCTAAATGACCTCTATATTAATTATGTTGACTTTATATGATTTAAATACAAATTCTAAATGTTTGATAGTTTAAATCATACTTGATTTTAAATACAAATTCTAGTTGTTTGATAGTTTAAAATCGTTTATTGAGCTTAAGGTCAAAGTTAGAACAATTAATTGTTCTAACGAATTTTTCCAAAGAAACAACAACAACAACAAAGTTTTTTCAATATGAAAAGGAAAAAATCACTAGCTGATCTGATTGCAATTTCTACTCTGCTAAAAGCGTCATCAGAAATCTTTGTGATACCCGTGCAAGCGCGCGCTAACGCACTGCACCATCGGGGCGATGAGATTTGAAGCGTCAATTTCTCAGTTTTTCCTCCATTTCATAATGTCACATTTGTTGTTGTATTTCTGTTTTACTTTAGTTTCTATGCTTATGTTATTATATGTAGTCCAACAGCCTGCTGGAAGTCTGCACTAACAAAGCATGTTTACTGAAGTTGTTTTTAGAATTTTTGCTGATTTTGTTTTCAGCTGTTTCCGTTTGGTCGAGCTCTACCATTTGATTAAAGTTTTTTCTAAATGACCTCTATATTAATTATGTTGACTTTATATGATTTAAATACAAATTCTAAATGTTTGATAGTTTAAATCATACTTGATTTTAAATACAAATTCTAGTTGTTTGATAGTTTAAAATCGTTTATTGAGCTTAAGGTCAAAGTTAGAACAATTAATTGTTCTAACGAATTTTTCCAAAGAAACAACAACAACAACAAAGTTTTTTCAATATGAAAAGGAAAAAATCACTAGCTGATCTGATTGCAATTTCTACTCTGCTAAAAGCGTCATCAGAAATCTTTGTGATACCCGTGCAAGCGCGCGCTAACGCACTGCACCATCGGGGCGATGAGATTTGAAGCGTCAATTTCTCAGTTTTTCCTCCATTTCATAATGTCACATTTGTTGTTGTATTTCTGTTTTACTTTAGTTTCTATGCTTATGTTATTATATGTAGTCCAACAGCCTGCTGGAAGTCTGCACTAACAAAGCATGTTTACTGAAGTTGTTTTTAGAATTTTTGCTGATTTTGTTTTCAGCTGTTTCCGTTTGGTCGAGCTCTACCATTTGATTAAAGTTTTTTCTAAATGACCTCTATATTAATTATGTTGACTTTATATGATTTAAATACAAATTCTAAATGTTTGATAGTTTAAATCATACTTGATTTTAAATACAAATTCTAGTTGTTTGATAGTTTAAAATCGTTTATTGAGCTTAAGGTCAAAGTTAGAACAATTAATTGTTCTAACGAATTTTTCCAAAGAAACAACAACAACAACAAAGTTTTTTCAATATGAAAAGGAAAAAATCACTAGCTGATCTGATTGCAATTTCTACTCTGCTAAAAGCGTCATCAGAAATCTTTGTGATACCCGTGCAAGCGCGCGCTAACGCACTGCACCATCGGGGCGATGAGATTTGAAGCGTCAATTTCTCAGTTTTTCCTCCATTTCATAATGTCACATTTGTTGTTGTATTTCTGTTTTACTTTAGTTTCTATGCTTATGTTATTATATGTAGTCCAACAGCCTGCTGGAAGTCTGCACTAACAAAGCATGTTTACTGAAGTTGTTTTTAGAATTTTTGCTGATTTTGTTTTCAGCTGTTTCCGTTTGGTCGAGCTCTACCATTTGATTAAAGTTTTTTCTAAATGACCTCTATATTAATTATGTTGACTTTATATGATTTAAATACAAATTCTAAATGTTTGATAGTTTAAATCAAGTATCAAGTATGATTTAAACTATCAAACATTTAGAATTTGTATTTAAATCATATAAAGTCAACATAATTAATATAGAGGTCATTTAGAAAAAACTTTAATCAAATGGTAGAGCTCGACCAAACGGAAACAGCTGAAAACAAAATCAGCAAAAATTCTAAAAACAACTTCAGTAAACATGCTTTGTTAGTGCAGACTTCCAGCAGGCTGTTGGACTACATATAATAACATAAGCATAGAAATTAAAGTAAAACAGAAATACAACAACAAATGTGACATTATGAAATGGAGGAAAAACTGAGAAATTGACGCTTCAAATCTCATCGCCCCGATGGTGCAGTGCGTTAGCGCGCGCTTGCACGGGTATCACAAAGATTTCTGATGACGCTTTTAGCAGAGTAGAAATTGCAATCAGATCAGCTAGTGATTTTTTCCTTTTCATATTGAAAAAACTTTGTTGTTGTTGTTGTTTCTTTGGAAAAATTCGTTAGAACAATTAATTGTTCTAACTTTGACCTTAAGCTCAATAAACGATTTTAAACTATCAAACAACTAGAATTTGTATTTAAAATCAAGTATGATTTAAACTATCAAACATTTAGAATTTGTATTTAAATCATATAAAGTCAACATAATTAATATAGAGGTCATTTAGAAAAAACTTTAATCAAATGGTAGAGCTCGACCAAACGGAAACAGCTGAAAACAAAATCAGCAAAAATTCTAAAAACAACTTCAGTAAACATGCTTTGTTAGTGCAGACTTCCAGCAGGCTGTTGGACTACATATAATAACATAAGCATAGAAACTAAAGTAAAACAGAAATACAACAACAAATGTGACATTATGAAATGGAGGAAAAACTGAGAAATTGACGCTTCAAATCTCATCGCCCCGATGGTGCAGTGCGTTAGCGCGCGCTTGCACGGGTATCACAAAGATTTCTGATGACGCTTTTAGCAGAGTAGAAATTGCAATCAGATCAGCTAGTGATTTTTTCCTTTTCATATTGAAAAAACTTTGTTGTTGTTGTTGTTTCTTTGGAAAAATTCGTTAGAACAATTAATTGTTCTAACTTTGACCTTAAGCTCAATAAACGATTTTAAACTATCAAACAACTAGAATTTGTATTTAAAATCAAGTATGATTTAAACTATCAAACATTTAGAATTTGTATTTAAATCATATAAAGTCAACATAATTAATATAGAGGTCATTTAGAAAAAACTTTAATCAAATGGTAGAGCTCGACCAAACGGAAACAGCTGAAAACAAAATCAGCAAAAATTCTAAAAACAACTTCAGTAAACATGCTTTGTTAGTGCAGACTTCCAGCAGGCTGTTGGACTACATATAATAACATAAGCATAGAAACTAAAGTAAAACAGAAATACAACAACAAATGTGACATTATGAAATGGAGGAAAAACTGAGAAATTGACGCTTCAAATCTCATCGCCCCGATGGTGCAGTGCGTTAGCGCGCGCTTGCACGGGTATCACAAAGATTTCTGATGACGCTTTTAGCAGAGTAGAAATTGCAATCAGATCAGCTAGTGATTTTTTCCTTTTCATATTGAAAAAACTTTGTTGTTGTTGTTGTTTCTTTGGAAAAATTCGTTAGAACAATTAATTGTTCTAACTTTGACCTTAAGCTCAATAAACGATTTTAAACTATCAAACAACTAGAATTTGTATTTAAAATCAAGTATGATTTAAACTATCAAACATTTAGAATTTGTATTTAAATCATATAAAGTCAACAGTCTTTATATATTTTTAAAACGAACGAATACTGAATTCATTTCATAAGGTAGAATTTTTTTATACAGAATCAATATTTGAAGATTTGTGCATCTAAAAACTTTCTTCTGAAATGAATTGCGCATCACTGATTTCTCGGAAAGATTCCACTTTTACATGGATTTGTTTTGCAGAACATGGACGTTTGTATGAAATTTTGTATGGAATTGTTCCGGAATGGCTTTTCAAATGGAAAAATAAAAAAAAATTAGTGGAAAACTCGAAAAACGCAAAACATTTAAAAAAACAAAAATTTCGACGAAATTTTGCATTTCATCGCATGATTCCATGATTTTAAACGATGTTAAGGTGGAAAAAATAAATACAGGTTCTGAAATCAACAAAAAAAGTAACAGCATTGACTCAAACAGTTGTTTGGATGTAGTTGCTGTAAGTGTGAGTAATAGATGGCGCTCTACTTTTCGTAATGGGCAGCACTGGTTTGTAGATAACAAACTGTCATAGCAACTGTCATAGAAAGATAGGTAAGTGGTTACAAGATTTTAGATAAACTAAAGATTCACGTTTAAGGTTGACTTATTACCTTAAAAAAACAAAATTGAAGAATCGACTGTTAGGCGGTACGAAGTTCGCCGGGTCAGCTAGTATTTCATAAAATTGCATACATTCGTTTTAATAAAACAAAAAAAAAATCATTTAAATCTACAGAAAATTTAATATTAAAGTATTCAATCAGAATTGCAAGATTCTAAATCAGTAGTAATTGTTGTCGAGGGATTTGATTGCTGTGTTGATTTTGTCAAAAACTTGTCCATAGTTAGTTGAAGTGTCTTCGCTTTGTTTTTCAAATAAATTTCTTCGTAACAATTGATAGCATCCGCAACGGAAAGTGTCGCTTTTAAACTACGTTTGTCGTCAGGATCATTATCAGAAAATATAGCCATTCCCTGGGTTATTAGTTGCATTGCTTCCGAAATAAGAACAGTAGTAAGTTTTTTTTTTTTCAATAATCACCTCAGGTGCAACAATTTTATCTTCCAAAGCGTATTCGACATTCAATCCAATCAAATTTTCATTCTTTAGCTCTTCTTCGTGGGATATCAGCAACTCGTCAATATCGCTCTCCTCCATGCCTTGAAAGTGTACTTCTGCAGCTATTTCTGCAAGTTATTTACGGGCAGTTGGTACATCATTGATATCTTCTATATTTTTACTTATGCATTCTGACCATAATTCACGCCAAGTTCCGTTCATACATGTTTTTTTTTTACTTCTATCCCTGACAAGTTGATATTTTTGATCGCCGTTAATATGTTGTCATTTTTCCAGAAGTCTTTCATAGATGGCTTGTCTTGTCCATCAGTTTCTGCAATAAGCTGACTAAACGTCCGTCTTAAATAATAACATTTAAAGTTAGATATTATACCTTGGTCCATTGGTTGTATGATGGAGGTTGTATTTGGAGGCATAAGAACAACTTTTATATTTTCAGAAAATTCATCTGAATAAATAGGATGTCCTGGAGCATTGTCTAAAAACAACAACACTTTAAAATCAATATTTTCAGAAGAAAAATAGGCTTTTAAGTCAGGAACAGCGCAATTTTCTATCCAGTCTTAAAATAAATATGCAGTCATCCAGAAAAGGCATAAATTTAAAATCCCCTTCTGCATTTCCTCCTAAGAGAAGGGTAAGCCGCTCTTTGCTAACTTTGTATCCAGGGCAAGATTTTTCAGACTTGGAAATATAGGTTCTTTCCGGTAGGCGTTTCCAAAATAAACCCTTATTCCATCGACATTTAGAACTTGCTTATCAGAATATCCACCCTCATCAATAATGGCTTTTAACTCAAGTTTAAATTTATTAGCAGCTGAAATATCTGCACTAGCTGCTTCTGCTTTCAACGCAACATTATACAAATTTGCTCGAGTTCTGAAGCAGTTGAACCAACCTTGGCTTGCTTCAAATTTTTCTAAACATTCACCGCTTGATAAAGGACAGTTGTCTTTAAGATCATTAAATAAACTCAAGGCTTTATTCTGAATAACCATCTTGCTTAGTGGCATCCTTCGTTGGTTTTGGTTTTCTATCCAAATGCTAAGAACCGACTCCATTTTGACCATCAAAAGACTCCTCTGTTTTGTTATTTGTTAAGTCTGTAATGGCGTCGCAGATTTAGCAAACTCATTTATTTTATCAGCATCTCGGTTACAGATTGTCCTTACTGTGGTGGGAGGTAAATCAAGATTTCTGCCAATGTCAGCAGCTTTTTCACCAGATTTAAAACGTTTTAAGACTTCCAGTTTTAATTCTAAACTGATTTGTTTTCTCTTTTGGCTCATTTTGATTAGGAACGCCGAAAAGACACTTCACTGCTGCAAATATTTGCAAAACTGAAAGAATTAAGGTAAATCTTAATTACGTTTATACAAATAGAGCAAAAAGGCAAAGCCAATTTCTACAAACTAAATAAAAAGGGAGATCCCCTTTTTAAAAATTGAAGAAAAAAAATTCGACGAACTTAAAAAAAGGAAAGTCTTTTCGAAACAAAAAAAAAATTATCTAACGACGCAAACTGAAATCAAAACAACGCAATTCAAAATCACCAAATTTCTTAAGCGACGCAATGTGAAACGACGCAGATCGGAACGACGCAAATCGGGGCTTTGGTGTAATGTGGTTTCCTTCCATAAGTAAGTATATAACCACCATTTGGATTTTTTAAATGAAACAACGTTATTTATAATGAATTGTTTTTAAAAAAGTTATTTAAAGTAAATATTTGTGCATTTCCAATTGGAAATAAGTGAAAAAAAGCAAATTGTAGTACGTTGTTTCCGCGCCAATTTTAAGGGATTGAAATGTCAAAGTATTTCGGGGGCGTATTCAATTTACATATTTCCACACATTTTAAGGGCGCTCGTGTTTTCAATGAACTAATAGTGTGGTCATAAGTGCAGTTTATGGCCCACGCGGAAATAATTTTTTTCTTATGTTTATTGCAGGTACTTGGGCCTCCTTGGTCCAAAAGTGTAATAATAAAGTGTCGGTCTCAAATGGCTTAGGAGATAAAATTCGCGAAAGTTTTCAAATTAAGTTTTAAATCAAAAGGATATTTGTAAAGTTCTTCAAAATCAGTTGAAGGCGTTTGCATTGTTGCTGAAACTGCGCGTACAAACAAAATTATTAGATAAAGACAAATCTATTTTGCATAAGATGTATAACAATAGAATTTTGTTGAACACACAATACTTTCTGCTTAGCAAAAGTATATTTGAGAGTCATATTAAGTCTTCCGGTCATTTTAATATTGTAGTAAAATCATTAATTGAAATATTTTTAAAAACTAGATATTTTTAACTATCTAAAAGAAATAATGAAAAGCCAACTATTAGGCAAAAGTTGCATAAAAAAATTAATTTTAAAGGTGTTTCGAAAAAAATTACTTTTTTTCATCTTCACTTAATATATTGAAATCCATTTTTTTATATATAATTTTTTAATTTATAATTATTTATAATTTTATTAATACATAAAATTTAATGCATGAATATAAATGAATACAAACCCTGTAGATAGCTTTTACCATACATTTTTAACTTTACTAATATTATTTTTTGCTCTCGGGTGAAATACACAGTGTGCAATTTTTTAAGTCGTGGCAAAATAACCATATACGGACATCACTACGTGATAAAAGACCAAAAAAAAGACCCCTGTCTCCCAGTTTTACCCAAAGTCGTCTATTTTGCAAAAAAATGATCATTTTCTTAAGCTCATATCTTGCAAACCGTTCGGAATTTTGATTTACTCTCTGAGGCAAAGTTTTAGCTCTTATCATAAAGAACAAAAATTGTGAACATACAAAATCAAAACATCTTCATCTTCAAGGTCAAAATCGCAAAAAACTTTAAAAAATTCAATTTTTTTTACCTTTTTTCCCCTGTTCAGGTCCATAGGTAGCAAACCGTTCAAAATTCAAGGAAATAATTAATCACAAAAATGAACCTAAGGTCTCAATAAACAACTTTTTAGAACATATGAACTTCCTAGGAATGATTCTAAATACCGTTTAGGTAGCGCTTAGGTAGCCGCAAAAGTGAAAAATTTCCCGAAAATTTTTTAATTTCATTTGTTTTTTCTTTACTTCAACATTGAGATACTATAAAGCCTGCTCCCGTAAGTGAAAAGGCATGTTGCAGGTTTCATTGTTATACTATTACTAATTTTATTAATCTTAGTTCTTAGGTGGTATGGGTTGACATTTAGAGTTAGGGTTGTAACAAAGAATAGTAGCATAGATATTTAGTAATAATGATTCAGTGTTGTAGGGATTGGTAGTCTCAGCAGGGATGGTACTACAATACTATGCTATCTATTACAAAAATTATAAAAAAAATATTCGTATTATGTTTATAATGTTGATGGCCCTGGACTTGCAAATCGCACTCTCTTAAGTTGTGGATCCACATCGTCGTCCGAATCGTCCAAATCGTCTGAATCTGACTCTGATTCAGAACTTATGGTATCCACAGGCACGTTACTTCCAGACTGCCCTCCATCATCAGCTTTTTCTTCTTCAGATACTTTATTAACATCATACAGGGTGATTTTGTGACTCCAGCAACATACCTGAAATCAATTAGAAAAGAAATTAAAAAAAAGGAATGCAAAACAATGCATCAATAAAATTGATATTGCCTCTGCAAGCAATTCGTCGAGTTTTTTGCCTTTGTACCATTTTTCCATGGGCATTGTGGTTCGGTGAAACCGTTCTCCTTGCTCATCGGATTTGGTAGGGAGTTGTTTGATAAAATCGTCAAAATGAAAATGAAGAAAATGCAGCTTTGATGTCATCGATGTGCCGATTTTCTCAAAATAATACAGCATTTCTTTCACCCATTTTCTTGCTTCCGGTTCCACGTCTCGATCCCCTCCCAAGACTCTGGTGCATACACGCTGAAGGTAAATCCATGCCATTGAATGATTATAATCATGAAGCGATGATTCAAAGTTGCTCTTGAATAGTTTTCTAATGTCAGGGCCATTAAGTACGCCTGTTAAATGAAGACAAAAAATAAAGACAGAAAAGAAACAATAACAAAGTGAAAATAGTACAATGAGGTGAACAAAAATTAGTTTTAAATTTACTACAATACCTTTTTTAATTTTGTCATCGCTATGCTTTGGGGAAACACTTTTCAAATAGTCGAATGCGTTTGGACAATTTACAACGGCCACTTCGATGAATTTTTTAACAATTCTCAATTTTATGTGGAGCGGTGGCAGCAAGATTTCTTGAGTATTGTCTATTAAAGTTGTCGATTAAAGGCTCCTCACACTTCCTCTTGGTCTCCACGAATTACATTGGTATTGATTCAGAGGTGAGCGCGAATCCCAATTACAACGAAAACAAAAGAATTTTGAAAAGCCGCCCTAATCGATGATCCCTTGCAAAATGTTGATGATCTTCAAATCACAGCAAATCTTCCATTTATTTTCGTAGTATTTGATTTTTTCCATTATATCTTTCAATATTTCAAAGCTTTCTTTCATGTTAATACCCATTGCTAGCGGAATGGAAGGTTTTCTGTTCGACACATGCAACAACACTGCTTTCAAGCTTGAAACAGAACCATCAATAAATAATCTCCACTCACTAGCGATGCAGTTCATTCCCATTTTTACCACCAAAGCTTTTACATCGTTGCAGTAAGCGAACGAATTGTCATCATTTAGAGTGTAGAGGCTCTGAAATTCAGCTTGCCGTATGCGGTACGTCGTAGAGTTCACATTACCATGTGTGAGTTTTCTTTGCTTTAAAAACGCTGTCTAAAATATGGCAAGTCGCTGCGATAGTCCCAATATGGCCACAATGAAATCCATTTTCATTTGTGTTGTTAGTTGTGGTACATCTCTGTCCTGTTGGGGCTCATAATGGGTATCAAATGGATCTTCATAAGTAACACCTCTTGCTCTAGTCATACTGTACATTCTGTACTACGATCTGGAGTTGGCAGCCTTGGCGATACAAAATTTTCAGGTGCAAGCACTGGTAGTGTGGCTGTTACAGTTGCTTTATAACTTTTGTTCCTCTCAGCATATCGATTTAGACCACATGTGTAATTTACGAATGCATAGCAACTGGTTTCATGAGATTGTTATTACATTGGCGACACACTGTATTAGGTGTGTAATTTTCACCGGTCAAGTCTACTTCGTCGAAAAACAACTTATATGCATTCTTGAATTGACTAGTTAAAAGATTCTTTTCCTTTTGCAATGTTGAAGAACTTTTTTTCTGATTTGATGACCGCAAACGTAGCAAAATAAATCAATATTTTCACACTGCATATTGAAATTGTCAGTGCCAATGTTGTGTGCGAATTATGCTGTAGCACTTTCACTTTTTTTACTTTCACTTTATAACTTTCACCGCTGAGCTCTCGTTGACGTCGCGCTGTGTAATGCCTCGATGTGAGCGTCTTGTCGCTTTTATATTGTGTGCTGCGTCCCTTGTTGCGTGTGCTGAGCTTACTGCATTGCCTGTGCTGTTGCGGTCGGTGCGTGATCGCGTGATACCTAAGCGCTACCTAAACGGTGTTAACCCTTGGACAAACACATGGTTCTGGCCAGGCATATTTCATTTTTGAGCGTTAATTAAACATACAAGACATTAAACATGACAAGAGTTACAATGTGAACTCAATTCAGATGTTTGCTTCCAGGTAGTTTTTTGATAGACGTTTTTTTGATTTTATATGTTCACAATTTTATCTCTATGACAAGAGCTAAAATGTGTTTCCAGGTATTTTTTTTATATTTTGTGTTGTTTTTATGTGAATTCAATGCAGATGTTTGCTTCCAGGTAGTTGTTTGACAATTTGGGCACGGGAACTCACCCACCAGCTTGAGAATTTTTATTAGAATGCACTTACTATCAGTGAAGGTACAGTGCACTCACACACTCGGCCTCCTGACTGACAATATTTACGTTAAAAGTTTTGAAATCAACTTTTTTTTTAAGAAATCGCTTATTTTCTTACACTTCAATTATTTTTTTTACTAGGGCTGTTTTTGGAGTAAACCAGATTTTATCAAAAAAGTGAGGTTAAAAAATCTTTTTTTTTTTTATTTTGCCCCAATGAGTTAATAAAAATTAACATATTTATATATAAATTTATAGCGTTTTCAAAGGTCTTCTCAACGATACCCATCTCAACCAGATCGGATAAGAAATGGGTGAGATATAAGCGATTGTATACTCAAGCCTATATCTCAAGAAGTTGGATCGGGCTTCTTAAAAATTTTTGGGGTTTTAATCAGCGCTGTAAGCCCTACCAGGCCAAAAAAAATTGGCGCATTTTTCATAAAGTAAATTTGTTCGTAAAAGCGAAAAATAAAAAAAACGCTTTTTGGGCCATTTTTCGCTCATTTTTTAAAGTTTTTTGCGATTTTGACCTTGAAGATGAAGTTTTTTTGATTTTATATGTTCACAATTTTTGTTCTTTATGACAAGAGTTACCTCAAAGATTAAATCAAAATTCCGAACGGTTTGCAAGATATGAGCTTGAGAAAATGATAATTTGTTTGCAAAAATGACACCGAGGCCCCACATCTTTGGGGGTCCATAAAAAAAAACCTGGAGGACTTTGGGCAAAACTGGGAGACAGGGGTCTTTTTTTTTTGTCTTTTATCACGTACTGGTGTCCGTATATGGTTATTTTTTTCGTGTTGCACTGTAATAGGCCTACTGGGGAACCGAACACCCAAAAAAAAATTGGTAACGCACCAAATTGTATACCTTAAGGGTGGTGTGGAAATGCAATCGGTTATTGGATAAGAACAAACAAGATAGCGAAAACTTTAAGCCTTAATCTGTAAATATGTGATTGTCATCAGAAACAGTTCGGGCCTTTTTTTGTGATGCAACCGAATGCGGCCGTGTTTGAATGTTCATGTATTTGTGCGAACCAACACCAATATGGAAAATGCCGCACTTTTGTGCTACTACACCACTTACTTATATTTTATTTCTTTGCTAATTAAGAATTTATCGTCGAAAACTCGAAAAAATTAAAACAATGGCGGATTAATTTTATTGTTTTTAATTTAAGAAAAATATTTTTAAATTCTGTGTTAAAATATTTGTTTTCATTACTAGAGTTTTGGTTTTAAAGTTTTTTCTAAACAAATGTTATAAGCTGAAAATGTTTACTATATAAGTATATTTAAAAACATTGGTTTGAAAAAAAAACTTTTGTTGTAACTAAAATGAAATTGTTTCAAGCTCTATTTCAAAAAGAAATTCATTTAATATGAACACAGTTGCATTACATTTTAACACACATTCTCTCAGTGTACTTAAAAAAATTTTTAAGCCTATATATTATAGTCTTTTCACTACAAATGTTTTAAAATGAGTCTTTTTATTATTTTTCCAATGTGCAATGTCATATAAAGATCTTTGTCGTGACCATAAACACACAACGGCTACCATGTTGTGCTGAGTGTTTCTCTCGAAGCTCATTAAAATTCGTTCATTTCCGGGGGGGCGGGGGGTGTTAAACCTCTTAATATCCCTCCTACGTACGCGCCTGACCAAACCAGAAAATTATTAAGCCCTCTTGCCAGGGGTGACAGCTAATTTTTCTTCTTATCCCCCTGCTTCCACTTAGAAGTTCTTCCAATTAGAAGATTCCCTGCAAACTCAGCCCACACACATAGCTGTCGTTTCAAGTGCAATTTCAAAGATGCTTTCGGTGTTGAGCATTAAGTTGAGCTCAAAGCATAAGAGTTGAGGCCCAGCCTTTCATAAATAATTTGTAATTTCAAAAGCTTTAAGTTTAGGCTCTTTTTCTAAAGCACATTAACTTGCAACTAGAAATATCTCTAGTTAATGATCATTAAAACTGAATTCATAATTTGAACTTGAACAAATAATGTTGCCAGCACCACCGACTGAAACAAATGTTGCTGCCGATATGTTGCTATCTTCTTGTTGTTAGTTTCCATCACCGGCAACACATGGGCGCGTAAAAGCTTTGTCACAAGCGCACGAAAAATCAAAACAGTTTCACGCGGATTGCGCTCGGAAACGTTTCGAGTGCCTTAAACTTCAGTAGCTTTGTAGTGTTTTACGCTTTATGTTATAGTTGTTGTTGTTGCTACTGTTTTTCTTAAGAGTTCTTCTGTTGTCGCTGTGCCATCAAACTTATTATTTATCTGGCAGTGTTTGGAATAGCTAAAATTTCGGTATGGATAAAAACAGATAAACTAAATAGAGTATCTTAGAGTGGATAAAGAATAGATATTTTTAATAGGATGATCTCATTTGTCTTGCGTTGTTTATTCTTTTAAGAGATACGATAAATTGTTTTTTGCTGTTTCTTTGTATCTATATAGAACACTCGTCGACTTAAGATGCTAACATTTAAATTGTTTATAGTTTTTTTTTTAAGTAAGAAAAGCTTCCTAAATTATTTTTGTGATATTTTTTTTCAAGACAATTCTTTCTTGCTCAAGACAATGATATAACAGGATAAGCAAAAAACATTCTAAATTTCTCAAGCACTTGCACTGAGAGCTTTAAGAATTTAGTTAATAAAAACATCGTTTTTAGTTGTAGGAGTGTAACATTTTGCAGAAACATGTATTTTGATACGATGCAGCATAATCAATTAAAAAGTCGATTTTGAATTTTTGTTTTTTGTTACACCTTTTTTCATTCTATGTGATGAAATATTGTTCTATATAGATTTTTGCAACACGATAATTTACAGGTGAAAAAAATGAGATTGGGTTGAGTTCTCCTATATTTGGAGTTATGATACTTTTTCACTGAGCTGTGTTCTTATTTAGCATCTTATTGGAATGAAAAAAGTTTTTGTATCAGAATAATTATATATTTAAGATTTAAGCAGATGTTAGTCACACGATGCACAGTGCACCCGTTTGTTTTTTTATTTTACAGACAGATGATTGCATTATAAAGTCATGAAATGAAAACGTAAACACAATTTGGAATTTTTTTTTTTTGGAAAAGATTTTAATTTCCAGGATTTCGCTGTATAAAAATTACGTTTTTACTTAAAGAAATGCATCTCTTGAAATACTTATACTCAACCAATATTTAGCTTCATAGCAGTGTTGCCATATTAACAGTTTTAACTGTAAATTACAGTTTTTCAAAAAGGCTTCCAGTTTTTTAAAATGACTCGTAGTACGAATAACAGTTTTCTGAAAATCAAAAAATTTAACTCATTAATTACCCAAATCGGAGATAATCGACTTTAAAGGACATTGCGTAAAGTTTTTTGTGGATCTACATCTAACTATTATATAAAAATGAAACTTTTAAAAAGTTAGCATGTTTGTGGCTGCCGGTAAACTCAAGAGCCGCTGAACGGATTTATGTGAAATTTTAACTATTTTCTGAACAGTTTTCTGAAAATCAAAAAATTTAACTCATTAATTACCCAAATCGGAGATAATCGACTTTAAAGGACATTGCGTAAAGTTTTTTGTGGATCTACATCTAACTATTATATAAAAATGAAACTTTTAAAAAGTTAGCATGTTTGTGGCTGCCGGTAAACTCAAGAGCCGCTGAACGGATTTATGTGAAATTTTAACTATTCGAATCAGTAATCGATCAGAGGGTGGATTCTGAAAAACGCTAAAGCTAAATCTTCACCGCTAAAGCTAAATTAATAGTTTTTAGCGATATTGCTATTCTGAAAAACTCCATCGCTTAATTTCATGCTAAAAATTTAGAGACTGAACGAGCTTTTAACGAAGAATAAAATTAAAGCTGTCATAGCTAAATTTTTAGCGATTGCTGCGATTCTAAACTTTTTTAGCGATTTACAGAAACTCTAATTTTATTTTTAGGTATAATTTTAGAGACCAATATTTTGTTGCCGCTAAGTTGAAAATTAAAAGATTTTTCAATTAAAATCGTAATTTTTGATATATTTATTAAGAAAAATTAATGCTTTGTCTCTTTTGAATGTTTTCAAAGAAAAATATTCCAATTTAAAGCACTTTTCCGAAAACTTGCTGTTTGTATTTATCAGTTGTATTAATATTAGGGGTATTCACGTGTCAGTGCAGTTGAGGACTTGTGCAGTTGTGCAGTTAGGTTTTCGTGAACAAACCACTAACATTTTTTCCAAGCTGCCAAATTTTTCAATGCACACAAGTGCACAACTGCTCAAATCTTCAAGGTTTAGGCTGCAGTAGAAAAGCACTTGTGCAGATTTTTGACGCACGTATATTTTGATTTTGTAAAGTGCAGAAGTCCTCAACTGCACTGGCAAGTACACTGAATCGTGAATACCCCTATTGTTATCATATAACATACTTTTAGAAAAAGGTTTCATCTCTTAAAACTTTATAAAAATTTATTAAATGAATTGGTAGTTTGCAAATAAGCTAAAATTGTTGTGACACATTCTTATGTGATAATTCTGTATCACGAAGAAGCACACCAATATGGTGGAATTCTATATGGAAGAAAGTATTGCTTCTTGTGTCTTTCTTATTATTGGTATGCTTGTACGTTATACGGAATAATGCAGTTTGCAATTAAGTCATTAATTGACAAGAAATTTTGCACATAATTTTTAATATGTAAAATGTACTCTGAGTGCAAAATTTTGAATAATTGAATGAAACCTAAGCCTCCAATAAGCCACGACTGTGTTGGTATATAAAGTTGAACAAGTCAAAATAAATCCTTAATAGTTTTTACATAGTTTTATTCTATGACAACACGAGAATATTTAATGAAAAATCATAAAGTACTCGTGTAAATATACTTAAAAAATTAACTAAAAATTTTTAAGTATGTTAACTTAAGTTTATTTAAAATTTTTTCAAATTACTGAATGTTTTTATTTAGCACTTTTTATTTAGATATTGGTGCAGTTAGTAAACCATTTTAAAAATAAGAAACAAGCTTATTTTAATTATTACATTAATTTAATTAAGGTTCGAAAGAAACTTTAAAAAGTTTTCGAAAACTTTTCATTTGGATGATGAATTTTTGACAGTCGGAAGAAGAATTTTTATATCAGTGAGTTGAGTTTTATTGTCAAAACTTCATGTAGCCCCGGGGACTAATAGAAATTTTGACAACCGGCACAAGAATTTTTGAGTGAAGCAAAAGGGTTGTGCTTTACCCTTACAAAATTGTTAGTATCAGTGTTTTGCTGTATATTTTTTTCTGAAAAAAGTAGTTTTATTTATGTTTCTGTATAAAAAAATAGGATTGTGCTTTGCTTTTAATATTTAGAAAATATTTATTTTTAGGCTAAAAATGCAGGTTTGAGGAGCAATTAAAATGCATGGAGTGACTTCAGTCGTCTTTAATTTATTTTAGCGTCAATAAAAATTACTACAATTATTTTTTAAGAATTTTATAACTAAGCCAGTCTTAGGAGCTAAAGAGTTTAAAATAAATATTTATGTTAAACTTGGAAGTTCATTACTTCTGATATACGCAGTGTATTAAGTTTTTTCTTTACTGCATTCAACTTGCAAAACTAATACATTGAATATACGTGTTCAAGATTGTTTTATGGTTAGCTGCTTGATCGACTGAGCATTAGTCAATATTTTTTTTCGTATTACAGTCGATTGAGCTCAAAATTTGGCAGTAAGTGTATTTCGGGTATGGCAACCTTTAGGTATAGTGCGATTTTTACCCTCGCGTATAGTTTAGGTTAAGGATTTTTAGGTCCAGTTGACAAGAAAACTTTAACACTAATACTTTTTTTACTACATTATATTTGATAAGTGGAGTAAAATCTAAACATATAATTTTAAAACATGTTTTCAATTTATTCCATTTCTAAGCTAATTAGATAAAATGCATACAACAAAATAATCATGAATAAAAATTTTAATTTTTTTACAAATTTTTAATGTTTACACAAGTTTTGGTTTTATAAGTTATCTTACTGAAAACAGTTACATTCCTTGTAGCTCATAATATTATTTTGAATACAAAAATAATTTGTAGTAGTAGTGGCAGTCAAATGCGTCTTAAAAAACTCGTTCATTCGCTGAGAAGACGTCAAAATTTCTGGATAACATTTTCAGGTTTCATTTGCCACAGCAAAAAATGACAATTTAAACCAAATGGCACACAGCCATAACCAAATCAATTGTTTGACATAAGAATCGCTAAAACAACGCTTCCTGTGGCGAATAGTAGAAGCAACATTTTTAGCTAGGCTATTTGAAACTCAGAATCGCATTTTAGCGAAATCGCTAAGGAATTGAACGAAGCCTTTTTTTAGCATTTAAGCGATAGAGATTTAGCTTTAGCTAGGCGATTTTCAGAATCCGGCCTCAGATCGTAGATGGTTCATGTATACTCAAAATTTTGATATAAATAATAGCGAACAAGTTTTTGTCTGAAAAACTGGTTAAATCTAAATTTTCGGTAAAATTCGGCACATTTTCCTATTTTCTGCCTAAACAGTAAAATATATCTGAAAATGACTTATGAATATATGAAAGATCTTCCCGATTCCAACAAAAAGTCTAAAGTTACATGAATCTACAATCAATGGTTTTGTTGAAAAATTTACATTTTAATAAAAAATTAAATCATTTTCTTGCAAGCAGATCGTCTGTGGATTGACTTTAATGTTGTGACTGCTTGCAGCTTTGGTTTTGTTGTTGCGTGTTTCTTTGTAACTACAACAACAGCTGTGCATTGGGATGAAAAGAGAACAACGTACGTAGTTTTTATTGCATTAACTTAACAAACCACGAAATAAAGCAATTATTGAGCAAAATTATAAGTGACACATTTTCATTTTAATTTTTTTTGGCAAATACAATTTTTAGACTTATTGACAATTCAAAAATTTTAAATAGAGGTTTTGCAATTCATTAGTGTTGTTTAATGATTTCATATTGTTTGAATATAATTCTTTTAAAATAAAATTTCTAAGTATTTAAATATGTTCAAAAATACGTTTGTTGAAGCATAAATTGAGTGTTTCTTTAGCTTTATAATTGTTTAAACAAATATTTAATAAGCCCAACCTCAGTACATATACAAATACTAATACCAAAAAGTTGTAAATAGGAACCTATTTTGCCGTATTCTCTCTGTGTATTGTCAATACAAAATTTCAATTTTCATGTATATTTCATATTCAAATTTTAAAATAATTTGAATATTGAACATATTACATTCACTTTTTTACATAACGCAAAAGTGAGTAAATTTGCATAAAGCTGGATGACTAAGAAAAGATAATTTAATAACTTTAAAAATATATCGTCCCCTGCATGCCACCATGAATGGGAAAAATTAGATTTTTGGTTTATTGCTGCTTCTGATGCAATTTTAGGTAAGGAAGATTGTATCAACATATGGAATAGGGATGTAGATCAGATCTTATATCTTTAGAATACAGTTCTAAGCCAATGAATGTGTTTTATTCATTTTTTATCATGCGAAAAAAGTTAATGTGCAACATTCATTGCCTGCATTCAGCGGAAAGAACTGTTCCACAACTTTCGGGCTGAATGGTATGCTCTCACAGAACATGTTCCTTGAGATGTCACAATTTATATAGCGAAAATATTTTATGCTACTTCGCTACTTGAGCACTTTTTCGGCTAGAATGCGGCCATTGTTGTGGCACAAATATTTAAACATAATTGGAATTTTTGTGCATGCCAAGACAATGAATGCGTTCTAAAATCCGTTTGGAGTGAGGTAGGCCAACCAAATTTAAATCATATATCGGGGGACCTAATGCCCACATATCTGCAAGCCAAAGTATCAGGAAATAACAGATCCTTCACACTTATACATTACTCGATCTCTTGAAGTATGAATGTTTTATAAATTGGAATTTTTGCACATGCCAAAACAATGAATGTGTTCTAAAATCCGTTAGGAGTGAGTTAGGCCAACCAAATTTAAATCATAAATCATGGGGCCTAATGCCCGCATATCTGCAAACCAAAATATCAATAAATAACAGATCTTCAACATTCATGCTACATTACTCGATTCTTTGTAAGCATGAAAGCTTTATAAATTGAAATTTTTCTGCATGCCAAAACAATGAATGTGTTTTAAAATCTCTTTGGAGAGAAGTAGGCCAGCCAAATTTTAAACTATTGTTAAGCCACTAAATACTTACCATTCGGTATTTAATAAATTTTTACTTCCCTAATTTTCAGAAGCATTCAAACCTTTAAACTCGTTTTCCCACATAAAAAAGCACATTCATGGTTTTGACATGCATGTGACGATATTAAACTCAATACAGTTATGAGCAAAATAGCTAGAATTTATCTTGAAGGACCCGAGCTTCTTATGATCAATTGTGTTTTGTATGTGAGTTATCAAATGTGTGTACAGTGATTAAAAAACAGCACCCTCAAATTTTAAGCCAATTCTAAGGCTAATATCTACGTTTTCAGAATATTTATTCAAAGAAAAGAAAACCCTTAGACCCCTTTTACATTGGTCAAGACTTGAAGTCAAGTTTTTTTTACGTTCTCCTTTGAACTTGACGAAAGCTTTCACATTGGTCAAGACTTGAATTCAAGTTCTTGTCTTCTTTCCTTGTTTTCTAAAAATAAAACGTGATAGGTAGCAAGCAAATGAATTATCTTATATATAAAAATGGATGTATGTATGTGGGTATGTGGGTATGTGGGTGGGTATGTGGCTATATCACGTATAGACTCCAAAACCGCTGAACCGATCTTTATGAAATTTTCAGGGAAAATAAAGGCACATCTTGAGAGTGTTCCTGTGAGGTTTGGTAACGATTGGAGAAGGGGGCGTGGTACCTCCCATACAAGCCAAATTTGCTCCATCGATCACAAACCAAAAAAAGGATATATATCAAGCGGTTTCAATCGTAAAAAACTAAGATTTGGTAATTTTGTTCAGATGGTTACTGTCGGTAACTGTACAAAAAATGGGCGTGGTCGTAAAATAAATACGCCCACTTTTTCGAAATCATGGCAATTCCAAAGTTCTATACACTTTTACAGTGAAACTTACTGTATAGGTGCTCCAAGAGGCGGTCACTATATATGAATTTTTTCACGCCCACTTTTACCGCCCACAAATCAATGTCTATATACATAAAAAGCAAAACGATGTGTGTCTGGCTGTGTGATGTCTATAGACTCCAAAACTACTAAACCGATTGACCTGAAATTTTGGCAGCCGATTTGTTTCAGGTACGAGATGGTTGAGGGGGGAAATGTGCCACACCCCCCTTTTACCGCCCCCAAATCAATAAAAATGTTATATTTCAGTCGGTTTGGGTCGTATAAGGCTAAAATTTTGTAATTTAGTATGTACAGTTACTGTCGACAACTGCACTAAAAATGGGTTTCCACGCCCCCTTTTACCGCCCACAAATAAATGAAAATGGTTTATTTCAGACGGTTTTGGTCATATAAGACTTAAATTTGGTACTTTGGTTTGTGTAGTTACTGACAGTAACTGTACGAAAAATTGGTTTCCACGCCCCCTTTTTGCGCCCACAAATCAGTGAAAATGCTATATTTCAAGCAGTTTTGGCCGTATGAGACTAACATGTGATACCTAAGTTTATATGGCTACTTTCGGCAACTGAACTAAAAAAAGGCGTCATCGCTATATAGCCACACCCACACCCACTTTTTGAGAAATCATTAAAATTGACTACTGGGTCTATTGAGCTAAAATGTTGCTTTAGTTTGTACGGTTACTGTCAGCAACTGTACTAAAAATTGGTTTCACGCCCCCCTTTTACTGCCCACAAACCAATGAAAACGTTTTATTTCAACGATTTGTATCGTGTTGGACAAAAATTTTGTAATTTAGTTCATATGGTTACTCTCGGCAAGTTCATTAAAAATAGGCCTGTCCCACTTTAGTTAAACTGACTTTTCGGGGGGTCAACGTAAAGTGAAGCAAAGTGCGCTAGGCTTTAGCTAAATTGAGCTAAAATTTTGGCAGTCGATTTGTTTCGTGTACGAGATGGTTTAAGGGAAATAATTTTGCCGCACCCCTTTTTACCGCTCACAAAAAAACAAAAATTCTTTATTTCAAACAGTTTAGATCTTATTTGACTAAAATTTGGTAATTTAATTCATATGGTTATTTTCGGCAGTTATACTGAAAATGGTGAATATTTTTGGCATTTCTTGACATTTTCGTATATGGCAGTAAGGCGGTCTGGGGCCGAACAACGTCTGCCGGGGAATACAAGTCTTATGTAACCACTCTTGATGTAACCACTAACTGCAAAAACGGGTCGACCGATTTAAACGAAAGTTTTAGGGTACTATGCCTGGCAGCATACAATGAAATCAATTAAAAATTGCACATCGGCGTACCTTTCATATGACATAGCATTTATTTGCAAAAATTCTTCCAGCTAAGCGCAAAAATTATTTTACTGGTTTTGTCATCAAAACAACAAGGGTACCCTTTTTTATTTTTTTCGCGAAATTTATTTGTTCCAAAATGTTATTTTTATATTTTTTACAAAAAAATCAAGTCTCAAAAATAATTTATGTGAAAAATTACCCCAATATCTCTTTCCAATCAAAAGTTATGGCTTTTATGATTAAGTTACTTTATAATTTATCGAATAGCTTTGGAATTATAGTTAGCACAGATTTAGTATTTAACCACAATTTAAACATGCTATGTTCAATGCTAACATTTGATGGGTGCTTGGAAACGGGGCGAGGCAGCAACGCGCCGGGTTTCAGCTAGTCTTATATATAAAAATGGATGTATGTATGTGGGTATGTGGGTATGTGGGTGGGTATGTGGCTATATCACGTATAGACTCCAAAACCGCTGAACCGATCTTTATGAAATTTTCAGGGAAAATAAAGGCACATCTTGAGAGTGTTCCTGTGAGGTTTGGTAACGATTGGAGAAGGGGGCGTGGTACTTCCCATACAAGCCAAATTTGCTCCATCGATCACAAACCAAAAAAAGGATATATATCAGGCGGTTTCAATCGTAAAAAACTAAGATTTGGTAACTTTGTTCAGATGGTTACTGTCGGTAACTGTACAAAAAATGGGCGTGGTCGTAAAATAAATACGCCCACTTTTTCGAAATCATGGCAATTCCAGAGTTCTATACACTTTTACAGTGAAACTTACTGTATAGGTGCTCCAAGAGGCGGTCACTATATATAAATGTTTTCACGCCCACTTTTACCGCCCACAAATCAATGTCTATATATATAAAAAGCAAAACGATGTGTGTCTGGCTGTGTGATGTCCATAGACTCCAAAACTACTAAACCGATTGACCTGAAATTTTGGCAGCCGATTTGTTTCAGGTACGAGATGGTTGAGGGGGAAAATGTGCCACACCCCCCTTTTAACGCCCCCAAATTAATAAAAATGTTATATTTCTGTCAGTTTGGGTCGTATAAGGCTAAAATTTTGCAATTTAGTATGTACGGTTACTGTCGATAACTGTACTTAAAATGGGTTTCCACGCCCCCTTTTACCGCCCACAAAGAAATGAAAATGCTTTATTTCAGACGGTTTTGGTCGTATAAGACTTAAATTTAGTACTTTGGTTTGTGTAGTTACTGACAGTAACTGTACGAAAAATTGGTTTCCACGCCCCCTTTTTGCGCCCACAAATCAGTGAAAATGCTATATTTCAAGCAGTTTTGGCCGTATGAGACTAACATGTGATACCTAAGTTTGTATGGCTACTTTCAGCAACTGAACTAAAAAAAAGCGTCATCGCTATATGGCCACACCCACACCCACTTTTTGAGAAATCATTAAAATTGACTACTGGGTCTATTGAGCTAAAATGTTGCTTTAGTTTGTACGGTTACTGTCAGCAACTGTACTAAAAATTGGTTTCACGCCCCCCTTTTACTGCCCACAAACCAATGAAAACGTTTTATTTCAACGGTTTGTATCGTGTTGGACAAAAATTACTCTCGGCAAGTGCACTAAAAATAGGCCTGTCCCACTTTAGTTAAACTCACTTTTCAGGGAGTTAGCGTCGAGTGAAGTAAAGTGCGCCAGTCTTAACCTAAATTGAGCTGAAATTTGGGCAGTCGATTTGTTTCGATTACGAGATGGTTCAAGGGAAATATTTTCCCGCACCCCTTTTTACCGCTTGCAAAACAACAAAAATGCTACATTTCGCACGGTTTTGATCGTATTAGACTAAAATTTGGTTATTTAGTGCATATGGCTACTTTCGGCAGCTATACTGGAAATGGTGAATATATTTTGCATTTCTTGACATTTTCGTATATGGCAGTAAGGTGGTCTGTGGCAGAACAATGTCTGAAGAGGAGAATGAGTGTTCCTGTGAGGTTTGGTAACGTTTGGACGAGGGGGCGTGGTACCTCCCATACAAGCCAAATTTGCGCTATCGACCACAAACCAAATAAAGGATATATATCAGACGGTTTCGATCATAAAAACTAAGATTTAGTAATTTTGTTCAGATAGTTACTGTCAGTAACTGTACAAAAAATGGGCGTGGTCGCATTAAATATACTCCCACTTTTTCGAAATAATGGCAATTCCGGAGTTCTACACATTTTTATAGTGAAACTTGCTGTGCAGGTGTAGCGTACCGTTTCAGTGATAAAATTTTATGGGAGTTGGACAAGGAGGAGGGGCACCTCTCATTCAACCCAAATTGGTGATATCGAATTGCTTTGAAGTTATAGGTTGACAGCGTCAGAATTCAGTATTCGCCCTCAATTTATACATGCAGTTTCATTAATTAAATTTTATGGGCGTACGAAAAGGGGGCGTGAAACCTCCTATTTAACCCAAATTAAAGATATCAAGCGACCTATAATCTTTGGGATTATAGGTCGCACAGTTTTTGAATTCAGTATTGGACCTCATTGTACACATGTAATTTAATTGATTACATTTTATGAGCGTTGATCAAGGGGGAGTGGCACCTCCCATACAACAAAGATTTGTGATATCGAATAGCTTTGGAGTTCAAGGTCGCACAGCGTCGGAATTCAGTATTTGACCAAAAATTACGCATGCAGATTTACTGATAAATTTTTTTAGAGTTTGTCGGGGAGGTGTGACACCACCAACTTAACCCAAATTTGCGATATCGAATAGCTTTGGAGTTATAGGTAACTCAGCCTCGGAATTCAGTATTCGACCTCAATTTACACATGCAGTTTCAATTTTATGGGCGTAGGGAAAGGGGAGTGGCACCTCCCATACAACCCAAATTTGTGTTATCGAATAGTTTTGGAGTTATATGTCGAACAGTTTTGGTATTCGGTATTCCACCTCCATGTACACATGCAGTTTAATTGATTACGTTCTATGAGGGGTGATCAATAGGGCGTGGCACTTCCTATACAACCCAAAATTGTTATATCGAATAGCTTTGTGGATATAGGTCGCACAGTCTCGGAATTCAGTATTTGACCTCAATTTAGACATGCTGTTTAACTGATAACATTTTATGGGCGTTTGACAAGGGAGAGTGGCAGCAACGCGCCGGGTTTCAGCTAGTAGTTTATATAAATTTGCAAACTGAATTTTATTTTCTTACCACGACGGAAGTTAACAAAATGTTTTTGCTTAAAAATTTTATGCAAAATTAAATTATATTAAATGCAAAAAATTTTTAATGCAACCGAAGTCTAACAAACTCACATTGTTATGCGAAAAATAAAATAAAAATCACTGTCAACAACGCGAAAAGAACAAAAGGAAAACGAAAAATTGCCGGTACAGCTTCAAGTTTCTTTTTCCTTTCCGTAGCTTCCGATGTGCGGCGAATTGCCTACAAACTCTGAAACTTGACTTCAAGTCTTGATCATATATTGTAAAAGGGGTCATACCAAGCTTTATTTTTAACCGACTACAAAAAGGAGGAGGTTCTTAAGTTGGTTGGTTTCTTTTTTTTTTTTTTTTTTTTAATGTATGTACATCGATAACTCCTAAGGTACTTGCCCGATTTCCAGAACTTTTTGTAAACAGATAGATATATTAGACGCGGAGGTGCCCGTCTAAAAAAGTGGGCGGTATTCGACACAGGGGCGTGGTAATATGAGAAACACTTTGTATATCGAATAACATTAACACTAGAGTACTGGAATTTAGTGCAGGGGTTGGCACAACTATTAAAAGTTATGTTTAAAAAAGTGGGCATTAGTCGATAAAGGGCGTGGCAATATAATAAAAAAGCTGTAAATCAAAAAATATTGACACTAGGGTACTGAAATTAGGTACAGGCATAGGTATGAGTATAAAAATTTACTGTGAAGAAAGTGGGCGTTGTTGGACAAAAGGGCGTGGCAATATGAGAAAAATACTGTATCTCAGTTAATACTGACTCTAATGTACTGGAAATTGGTACAAAGGTTGCAACAATTATTACAAATTACGGTCAAAAAAGTAAGCGTTGTTCGACAAAGGCGTGGCAATATTAGAAAAATGCCATAACACGAATAATATTGACACTAGGACTTTGAACTTAGGTACAGGAAGACGCATTATTATGAAAATTTACGGTCAAGAAAGTGGGCGTTACTGGAAAAAGGGCGTGGAAATATAAGAAGAATACTGTTTTCAGTTATTGTTGACACTAGGGTACGAAAATTTGTTACAAAAATGGGAAAATTGTTATCATAATCTCTAAAAAGGAAGAAATAAAAACTTTTTAACATAAAAAACAACAAACTTCAAAACCACTACAAAGTAAAAAATAATTTTAAATTACTTCTCACATTAATTCTTGGTCAAATTTGTTAATCTATATATATAAAATGGAATGTGTGTCTGTTTATTTGTTTGTTTGTACCTTATAGGAGACCAAACCTCTGGACCGATCTTCCTGAAATTTTCACAGCATTTAACTGGGACTCTGGCATGAGTAAAAGGGTACTTTTTTCCGACCACGCCCACTTTTACGCCCCCTTTTTTAAAATTATGTTATTGCTCCCATATAGTTTTTAACAGATTTACTTCAAATTGTATACACATTATACTCCAGGCGAAGTAGAAATAAACATTTCTTACACCACGCCCCTTTTCACGCCAAATATAAGTTTTAAACGTTTTGTTCTCTGTACAAATTTGTTCCTTCCAACGGATTATTTTTTATTTGGTAGTATATTGCTCTTAATACTGTTAACGTCGCCATATTACTATGAACCACGTCCACTTCACCGCCCCTTTTTTAATTCAGATACTTATACCACTAACAATGTTTGCTATACAAAATACCTTTTTTGTAATATGTATTTACCTAAAGTTTTATATACTTTTTATCTACAGGTAAGGTAGCCATAGATTTTTTTGTTACCAAATCCCCCTTTTTCGCCCAATTTGACTTTAATTATAATTAATCTGCTTTCAATATGGTATATATTTATTTGGTGTCTTTAAAAAGTGTTGGTGCACAAAAACATTCTGAAATAATTTTTTATTATTATTTTTTTTTAATTATTATCAACACAATTAAATTTGAATATTAATATTGCACTACTTTTCCTTCAAGTGTAACATGAGGTGCGATTGCCAACGCGTGTTATAACGCTTACCATATCATTGACATACTTACAATTAATAAAGAACGCTTCTGATTGGCTGCCGTAAGAATAAATACTATTTCACCAAACGGGAGCTATGTTTGCAGCCATTAAAGCTGAAACTTTCACAGCATGTTACTATGACTCTGGAAAGAATAATAGGCTATATGAAGTTTTTATTGGACAAAGGGGCGTGGCAACGTCCATATAACCCAAAAATGTAAATTGCCATATTTGGGGCATTTTTTGACCTACGTCGATGATATTTGGTACATATGGTATTGGCATAATTAGGAATACGTACCAGGAGAAAATTGGGTGGGACCACGCCTCTTTTCAGGAAAATTATAATCGCAATTTAGTCTCAACTACTGGACCGATCTTCATTAAATTTTCACAATAGGATATTCTTACGAAATAATAAATTCTTAACTATATAAAGTTGTGAGCTGACAAAGGGGCATGGCCTCGCCCATATAACCCAAAATTTAAAATCGTCATATCTTGGGCATTTTTTGGCCAACGGCGACAGTATTTGCTATATATGGTATTGGAATGAATAGAAATACGTACCAAAAGAAAAGTGGGCGGAGCACGCCCCTTTGTTTGCGATATATTGGAGGCTGGACCTGTTAACCGATCTTAAATTTTCACAGCGTGCAGCTTTGACTCAGGAATACTAATAACATGATAATATTTTTCAACCATGCACACTTCTGCACCTACTTTTTTACTACGTTTATTAACGGCTTTACCTCAAATTTAAAATACATAATAATTAAAATAGTGGGGTAGCCCCATTCTCTTTCTCCCACAACTTTCTGCAAAACAGCTGATTTTGTAATATGTGTTTATTAAAATAGAGAGTGGAGTAACCCCATTCTTATTCTCCCACAACTGACTGCGAAACAGCTGATTGTGTAATTGCTGCTTTTTGATTGGTCTAAAAATAAAAAGGGGGAGCATGAAGCAAATTACATGCGGTTCAGTGCTGAATTCTAAATGGTTTACAACAAAAAAAGGGGAGAAGCATTCCAATAATTAAATTAAAATTAAATACATAAATTTTTGTAAATATATAAATACTTTTAATTTTATTTTAAAAAGAGGGGGTAGCGAAGCACACCGGGTTCAGCTAGTTTATTTATATATATTATTAAATTGGAAAACTTATTGCTATAAATTTTTTTTCTATTTTGTACTATCATCATAAATATATGCATTTCTTCATGAATATAAAACCTTTAAAGTCGGAGCGTTTATTTTATAAAAGTCTGATTATATAAGCGCTGACTTTAAAGATTTTATATTCATCACTATTTCCTATTTTGTAAACTAACGGTATTCCTCTCAGAAAGTTTAATCATTGTGTAATTAAAATATCTAAAGAGCACAACCACAATACTTATTACACCTAGAGAAATGACTTAAACATTCAAATAAAATTATATATTTGGGGAAATATTGAAGTGCTAACTTTTTGCAGCGGACAGTATATAAAAACATCAGGTAATAAGACACCATACTTCATTTTGAACTATTTTCATTGACTCGTGCAATGTATGAATGGAAGATATTTTAAAAAAAATTTTGTAAGGTCTTGGCAAAATCAACACCCCCTAATTTTAATCCTGCATACGCCCTTGCCAACGATTTTATTTGGAAAGTACAATGCTCAAATTTTATTTTTGTGAGTTTGAAAGAGGGATTCGGACAGTTTTTCTGATAAAAAATGGGAGTTTTTAAAATAAATGTTGCTTTGTTTTTTTACCCTTAAATTTCTCAAAATTCTCACTCTAATATAAAATCTTAATATGCAGCTTAAAACAGCACTCAATTTTAACTCACAATAAGAAAAAATAAAATATATTTATCTCAATATCTCAAGAAGTACTCAATAAATTGATTTGTATTTGTTTTTATTTTAAAGAAGATACAATTAATTGGCTCCTGAACCTAAATTCCGATAATACTGGCCGGTTGTTTTTTTTAGAGCACTGAGAAAAAAATGTATAAAAAGCAACTTAAAATTAACATGTCCGCCACTTTTGTTATTTTAAACTATTTATTGATATTAGAGGCACCAGTCTCTATAGTAATAAAACTCATTTTCTGTTTGTTTGTTTGTTTGTTTGGCCTTTATACAAATCTAAACGGCTCAACAGATTTCGCTCAAACTAGGTATACATATTAAGTGCATTCTAGCTTAAAATGTAATATACTTAGTTTTGCCATGCCCTTTCCGACATTTTTCAACTAACGGTAATTTTGTTATTATAAAACTTTTTACTATCAGAGATTTTTGTGTATTTATTTTTAAAAATTGTTTGTTATTTTGTCATCAAAAACACTGACATATTTTCAAAATTGGAGAAATTTTCAGTACAACGACTTGCCTAAGAATGAGAAAAAAACGACATGAAAATCAAAGTTTGGTCTTTCTATGCAAATATCTCCGCTGTCCATTAATATATTTCATTAAATTTTTTTTGTTTAAAAGTTAAATAAAATCACTTTACAAGAATAGGTTGAAATGTACCGTTAAGTCAGTGTATGCATGTTTTATGATTTTGTCATAGAATAGGTTGAAATGTACCGTTAAGTCAGTGTATGCATGTTTTATGATTTTGTCAAAAAAGGTCCAAAATATTGACTTTTTACTCAAAAAATGACTCAAAAATTGTTTATGTTGTAAAAATGAAATCAATTAAAAATTGCACATCTGGCTACCTTTCATATGACATAGCATTTATTTGCAAAAATTCTTCCAGCTAAGCGCAAAAATTATTTTACTGTTTTTGTCATCAATTGATTTTTTCCCCTCTTTCACCCTTTGATTTTTTCGCGTAATTTATTTTTTTCAAAATGTTGTTTTTACATTTTTTACAAAAAGTCAAGTCTCAAAAATAATTTGTTTTAAAAAAATTACCCCAATATCTCTTTCCAATCAAAAGTTATGGCTAAAAACTGAATTTTGTTTTAAAATTCTCTATATAATTTGAACGCCCCTATTTATGCAATAGTTATGCAATAACAATAGAGTTCAGCTACTACAGCTTTTTCACACTTTCTCCGCAAATCGATAATTTTAAGAACCAACCCAAATATCATTGAAATATCTCAAAGATATCGATAAAAATGGTCCAAAAATCACAAAAAGGGAGAAAAAATTTACCCACCATAACATGGGTTGGGTTCAGGGACAACACAAGACATAACAACTTACCATGCGTTTACATAGATCTTATCCAACATTTGATTTCAATCTACTTTTGAGTTGACCTTTCGACAAATTAACATCAGAAACGCTTCAGTTGTTAACAAAGGTACTCATGCGATTTAATGGAGCAGTTAACATATAATAAATCTTTATCTCTCAGTTGTGTGTCTAGAGTAATTACAAACATTTTAGTTTATTCAAATTCTTTCTTATAGTAATCTACTTAGTTTTATGCCTCCCCGCCCCTCTCCTGTTAAATTTTTTTTTTTGTGATGGCTCTATTTTTTCGCACTATTGTGTCACCGTTGTCACTCAGTTCTTTATCAATGGTACTTTAAATGTTGTATTTATATCACCATTCATCGAAAAGATGACCGTGAATAGAATGCTGTAAAAGTTAATATTTTTATGCAATCAGTTTCAGCTATACGGCGATATAATAAAACATATGCGCATCTGTTTAGCACAATTATTTCAGTGGTTTTGATCTGTGCTTTAAATTCACAGATAGATGGCGCCGCATTTGTAAGTACTGTGGGTACAAACAATACAACTTGCGGTGAATAGCCGAATGATGTCTACGACAAGTTTCTTCAAATTTAACCTCACACGTTTGGCTGGCTCAATAGCTGCGTTTTTTTCTTGGGAGATCAGATCATTTGTGATCAATTTTTGCTATGTTTTCTACTAACAGACAGATGGCGCTTTTTTCTGCTTACAGGTGAACATCTGATGTTCTTATGTAGCTGGCAGATAAGGTTTGTGAAATTTTTTGCGAAAATGCTATTGCTACCAAACTTTTAAAATGTCATATATTGCAGTACTGCTAGTTTTTTCAGTCACAGCGTCATTTAGCCGTCAATAACAGCTAAGTGTTGTCTACTTTTATTTACAATACCTAAAAATATGGAATTGGATAAATTTAAATGTCCAGCTCGCTGGCTGGATCATTTGTTGTTTTTGCTTTGCTTGCAAATGCGATGATATGGTCCTGATCTCCCATGAAAAAACGCAGCTAATATATATTTTATTACAATAATTTTTAAAACAACGAATTCTTCATAAAACTTTGATAGCTAAGAATGAGAAAAAATTATATGAAAATCAAAGTTTTTAATTTTAATGCCAATTTCTCCGCTGTTTTTAATATATTTCATTAAATATGTTTTTGTTAAAAAGTTCAATATATTTTTGAATATAACTTTTTGCTTAGATGTTAAAATGTCCATATCTCAAGGACCCATTGAGTCCCACCATAATTTTTATATTTTTGAAAACGTAATTTTGCTAGCTTAAAATGAATTAAATATTTAAATTATTTTTAATTTTTTTCATTATTCCAGAATTTAAAAATATTTAATCGAAAAATGTATATTAAAATGTTTATATAAATGACTCTCGAGTAACGCCGAGCATATCAGCGAGTATATAATATAATTTATAAAATTTTTTTGTTTTTAATATCAGATGGCATGAGCGTGCAGGAGTTGATGGAGACCGTTTGGGTACCCTTTTTTCAAAGGGATTTTGAAGGATCATTGACACTTTTCATTACACTTTTATGCTCAAAAAAATATTTTCCTACACTTTAACAGCTCTATTCTGCCAAATAAACAATTGTTAACCAGTATTTTGAATTTTTCTATCTGGTTGTTATAGTTTTTTGATTTAAAAAAAAAAATTTTAAGTTTAAAAATAATACATTTTAATAAAAACCGTCAACTTGTTTTCAGTTATTGACAATTTCATTCCAAAATCTTGTTTTTTGAGCTTCAAATTTTTTTTTGAAAACAAAAATTACAACAAACACATTGAAATGTAAAAGAATACTAGTTAAAAATTGTTAATTTGCCAGAATAGGGTTGTAAGAATTAATAAATAACTATCAAAAAACTCAAGGTGTTCATTTACTAACTTCTATGAAAAAAAATCAAGAACATCACCTAGGTTTTCGGAACTCTAGATGAGAACCTGCCCTTAAAATTATTGATCCTCTGAAGTTGAGAAAAAACTAGTTTTTGCCGAAAAAATACTTTTTTTCGAAAAGTCACTGACTTATCAAATTTCCCATATATCGATATCAATTCGACTAATTTTGAGCAAATTCTGACCTTTGTGTTTCCGATTTTTTTGAAAGGCCAAAAAAAAATAACTTAAACTGTGTTTTTTTTGTGCGTACTTTATTTTAAAAGTTATACAATGTGAAAAATATTAAAAAATATATAAAAGTACAGTTTGTGTATGTATTCAAACAGCTATATCTTTGAAACTATAAGTCGTACGGAAAAAAGTAAAATAAACTTTAAAGACCTTAAATGGGTCTTTTTGGTGGCGTTTTTTTTATCACTTTTATAATAATTAATTTTTTAAACCTCACATTTTTCATAGTTTTCGCAGCAAAACCTAAGTCATTGCTTTTGTTTTTAATTGTATTTACTCATCATATCGGATAACTTGTAGCTACAGACAAGTATCCTGATCATAAGTTTGTAATTTTAGTGAAAAAAAATATTTTATCTCTTTAATAAAGTCTCGAACTGAGGCAATTTTAAAGGCTAATACACAATTTGAGGTTTGGATTACAACGATTGCTATTTTTAACGAATTTTTCAAAAAATGCCTACAAAAAATTTAATTTTCTACACCGAAACTTCCATATTTTTTTTTAAATTAAATAAAAATAAATAAAAATGTTTGGTTTTATAAATTGTTGGCTTTATTTGCATACAAACAGATTTATTAGAATAAATACATATATCATAAAAACATATATATTTTTGATGTTAGTTGGTAGAATGGAAATTTGGTATAAAAATAGGAAATCGTTTGTAAGCATTTTAAAAAAAAATTCGTTAAAAATAGCAATCGTTTGAATCCCAACCTAAAATTGTGTGTTAGCCTTCAAACGACTTTTTATAAAATAAAAGAAATTTGTTGCGAAGACTACGAAAAACGCAGGTTACAAAAAAAATTAATTTTTCACAAAAATGCTATAAAAAAAAACCACCACCAAAAAGACCTAATTAAGATCTTCAAAATATGTCAACACTTTTTTCTGTACAACTTACGGTTTCAAAGTTACAGCTATTTGAATACATGTACTTATTGTATTTTTTGAAATCTTTTGATATTTTTCACAGTGTATATCTTTAAAGACAATGTTAAATCCAAAAAAAGAAAGCAAATATAATACGTTTCAGGATAATAATCCACGGAGAGTTTAAAAATTTTCAAAAATATTGATGTTTGAAACGAGGGCGCTTTGACCGTAAATTTTCTTTTTCATAGTTGAGTTATGAATCTACACCCTAGCTTTTAAGGAGTTGCACTCTCACTGCTTAAATCTATCAATGTCACTGCTGAATTATAATTTCGTTAAAACTAATTATTCACTCGTGTCAACCTTCCCTATAAAATTTCCCCATGAACACTCTTTTTCCACATAAACTCCATGTAACCAATAAAAACAACAATTTCATAAACAATACATACACAGTTTTACACTTATTTTTTTACTGTATGAACTGTTGTCGTTGCTGTTGTTGTTTTCAGATAGAATGATTCAATCTTCGTTGTAGATACTTACTGCTGCTCTTCACGTAAAATGTGATAAACATGTTGAGACAACCAGGACATTGGGCAAAATTATGGCAACGCAAACAACAAGAGAGTCAAAACAGACACAGCAAGAAACTTGGCGCCAAAGTATGACGCCACGCTGGCAAAAAACTGATAGCTCATTGTGACCAGTGGCATAGCTTAAATATTTTGCGTTCTACCCCCAATAAAAATCCATCAACTTAAGATTTAGCATGAGTAAACGCCGATTTTTATATCTCGCAATTATTTTAATTGAAAGTGAAACTGCTGCAAACTGAACCTATGAGAACATCATTAATGAATTCGCAGAGACTAAAATAAGAAGTGTTGCAATAAGCAACATAAACTGTATCATCTGATTAAATTCAATAAAATTTGAGTTGTGATCATTAGAAATATGCAATATTTCTTGTCAATCTGAATGAATGCCCAAAACCTTTTTGTCGCCACAAATCGTTGCGCCCAGAGCGACGGCCCTCTTCGCACCATTTAGTTACGCTACTGAAAACCACACACCAGTGCCGCATTTTTGAACAAATATTAAAACAATTGCCTGTGGGCCTCTCGATTTTGGAGACCTCCAAATTTCAAAAACACAAGGAAAATTTTAAACGATATGAAATTTATGCATAATATTGTAAAAGAACTTTAAGTTAAAGTAGCATTACAGCAGAGTGAAGCTAGAAACATCATTGTTTTTTATAATTTTACTACGAAAAACCGAAACACCGAATATGAAATTTTAAACTTTGTACGATACAACTAATATAAACATGCAGCTAACAAAGCAACAGCAAAAAAATAAAAAAACCTACTGCAAATAAAACACTTCAATTGATCATATGATCCATGGCAGAATAAAAATAAGGTAGCTCTAAAGGCATCTAGAGACGAGCAACTATTCAAACAATTGGTTGATAAACTGGTTGATGTCTTTTCCTACAGACACGAATTTCAATTGATGGCAGTTGTTCAATTTCAGTTCAAAACATAGCAGAACTTCAACAAAAACCACAAAAATAATTATTTTTAAAATGTAAATTTTCCGTTTGGTTGCAGGTTTGCTAAAAACACGACAACTAGTTTATCAACTCGTTGAGCTTTATTCGAAAAAATCAAAACTTTTTGATTTTCAGCAACTGATTGGAAAACTGGTTGAAAAACTGAAAACAAAACAATAACTCACCTACACACTGCTTGCTTTGACTACAATGACAATTTTGGCTATAATTAATCCTGCAGCTACCTTTTACGGGACAGATTTCATTTTCTGTTTTCGAGGCCGGTCACTGGACTGGTTAAAGGTGATGCAACAGAGGCCATTGATCCCTGTTAATGACAACGCCATATAAAGGTGAACGGTCGTTTTTATATAATGGTGGCAGAATTGGGGCAGGTCCCCTTCTCCTTGGGAACCTATCACGTTGTAGGTTTTGAACTTGTTCCTTTTTCGTCAAAACAGGTCACCAATCTACTCTTCTGGACCTGTTCAAGGTGGTGCAGTCAATGACAACGCCATGTAAAAGTTACCGGTTGGTTTCATATGTTGGTGGCAGAATTGGAACAGGTCCCTATCCCTTGGAGACCTATCATGTGATAGGCACATAACCTGTTCTTTCTACATAGGGGCTCTTTAGGGATAATTTAGTTGTTATTTTTCCTTAAACACCATATTGCTAAATCATACATCATAATGAGTATTTTCAAAATGTAAGCGTGTCGTTCGAGAGGAAGCGGAAAGCAAAATTGGCACGACTATTTAAAAGGAAATAAATTAAATAAGGACATGCGTATCATATGACTGACAACACATACTCGTTAACATTTACACTCACACACACATTCGTGGCATTTGTGCAAACATTATTTGGTAATTAATTAATTTTACTTTTAGTGAAAATTTTGCATGTTTTTCTAACATTAACCGTTAGAGCCATTCCTGCATTGAACTCCTAGCCTATCTTTAGGCTGTCAATCGTGTGCTCATTATTTTTAAGTAAATCGGGTTTTTTTTTCTTTCAGCCACAATGTGACCAGGCCTTGACCAAGCCCATAAGGTTTGTATCCTATATTTCTTATGTTTAGACTTTGAAAGCGTATTCGTTGTCAGTATGTCGATTAGCGCCATTAACGCACTCTATTTATCGAGTTCTTTTAATATTCTTATTTATGTGCTGGTAATCACAGTTGGGCTTATAATATGTACTCTGCCTTTATATTAGTGGCCTTCAAAATTAATGTTCTAAGGACTGTTCCTTGGCCAGGATCAATAAACTTTGTTAACGAACATTAAGAAATGCAATGGTTGTGAAGAACTTTGCGCAATCTTCGTTCTTATCGAAAAAAAAACAGATAAATAAATAAAGAAAATAAATATGCGTGTAACTTTACAAAACAAAACAGGAGTCACTCTTAGAAGCCAAATATATATGTATGTACCATAAATGTTTTTTATGACAAATTTTTATATTTTTTCGAAATTGTAAATTGTTCCTTAACTAATTTTAAATAAAAAGTTGATGGACCTCCGGTTTTTTCAAGGGATTTTAAAGTACAAGTGAAAATATGAATTTTAAGCCCAAAACGAAAATCTTCTGTCGAGCTGCGAGCTTTTTTTCAATTTTAAATTTTGTACGAAATAAAGTGTACAGACTTTATATACGCATTATATACACTGCATACGTACACATGTATTATACAAATATATGTGTATATTACGTGTATATATGTGTGTGTGTATGTTTATGTTTGTACATAAAAATAGTATATATATATATTAGGATGGGGCGATTTGAACATCTTAATGGGCGCTTCGCGTTTCTGATTCTTGGGATTTACTGCGCAAAAAAGTCCACTAGAACCATACGTCTACGGTGAAAATCGAGCTTCCCGATTTTGACTTGCAGTTTTTTCTCAGACTTTTGTCACGTTTTTTTTTCCATATTTTGGCTGATATAGGCCAAAATTTAAAAAAAAAAAACGTGACAAAAGTCTGAGAAAAAACTGCAAGTCAAATCCCATACTAATCGCCTCACTCAAATATCTATAGTATATATATCATACGTATTAATCTATATATATAAAACAGGATGTGTATGTATGTAACGTATGGACTCCAAACGGCTGGGCCGATTTTGATGAAATTTTCAGGGAATCTTCAGAATATTCAGGCGGGTGACACTGTGAAGTCTGATTTTTTATTTTCGGTCTGTGGGCGGAGGGGCGTGGCAAAATCCAATTTTCATATTGTACCACCAATGACATAAATAAAATATAATGTAACACAAACTAGCCTTTTCAGCCCTTATAATGACTTTGACCTAGCTTTTATTGATCAATTGTGTTGTGCGTGTTGTTAAATGTTTGATCAGAAATGACCGAGAACTGGACCTACGTGTTTTATGCCGACTCCGAACGGCTTATGTTCTCAAGAAGCTTTACATGGCAATTTTTACTCTCTGAGGTTTGCCATTGTCTGCAGAGAGGTGACGACTGAACAGAAAAATTAATTCAATTGAAAAAACTTTCTGTCTGAGCTGGAATTGAGCCCGGGCTACAGCGGTTCTTAAGCTTAGGGGCCATGCACTCTACCCACAAGGCTACGGGCGCCACGACCGTATATTTATGCCACCAATGAAATATACATATATTTTTTTTTTGCTTTTTTTATTTTATTTTTTTTTTTTTTTTTTTTTTGAAAGCCATTGTCATGTTCTTCAAAACGAGATATCAAACGCTTAAATCGGTTATGTAGTTCCAAAGATATTTACAAAAAACCTATGTTAATAATGATCCAATATCATAATTTTAAAACTTTCGAAATGTTGTATTCAAAAATCCGAGTTTTCGGTTTATTTAAAAAATATTTACATCATTCGATAACACAAGATATTCCGCGCTTACTAAGGTGCAACATTGTACAATAAGTTAAAAATCTATATATATAAAAATTAATGTCTCTCTGTCTGTTTGTTTGTTTGTGCTTTATAGGAGTCCAAACCCTTGTACCGATCTTCCTGAAACTTTCACAGCATGTTACTATGACTCTGGAAGGAATAATAGGCTATATGAAGTTTTTATTGGACAAAGGGCGTGGCACCGCCAACATAACCTAAAAATTTAAATCGCCATATTTTGGACATTTTTTGACCTACGTCGATGATATTTGGTACTTATGGTATTGGCGTAGTTAGGAATACATACCAGGAGAAAAGTGGGTGGGACCACGCCCTTTTTAGGAAAATTAAAAATCGTAATATAGTCTTAACTACTGGACCGATCGTCATTAAATTTTCACAATAGGATATTCTTACGAAATAATAAATTCTTGACTATACAAAGTTGTGAGCGGACAAAAGGGCGAGGCCTCGTCCATATAACCCAAAATTTAAAATCGTCATATCTTGGGCATTTTTTGACCAACGGCGGCAGTATTTGCTATATATGGTATTGGCATGAATAGAAATACGTACCAAAAGAAAAGTGGGCGGATCACGCCCCTTTGTTTGCGATATATTGGCGGCTGGACCTGTTAACCGATCTTAAATTTTCACAGCGTGCAGCTTTGACTCAGGAATACTTATTACGTGATAATATTTTTCGACCGTGCACACTTCTGCACCTACTTTTTTACTACGTTTATTAACGGCTTTACCTCAAATTTAAAATACGTATTAATTAAAATAGTGGGGTAGCCCCATTCTCTTTCTCCCACAACTGTCTGCAAAACAGCTGATTTTGTTATATGTGTTAATTAAAATAGAGAGTGGGGTAACCCCATTCTCATTCTTCCACAACTGACTGCGAAACAGCTGATTGTGTAATTGCTGCTTTTTGATTGGTCTAAAAATAAAAAGGGGGAGCATGAAGCAAATAACATGCGGTTTAGTGCTGAATTCTAATTGGTTTAAAACAAAAAAAGGGGAGAAGCATTGCAATAATTAAATTAAATTTAAATAAATAAATTTTTGTAAACATATAAGTACTTTTAATTTTATTTTATAACGAGGGGGGTAGCGAAGCACACGGGTTCAGCTAGTAATGTATAAAAATTAAACATTTTTTAGATTGAGGGATTTTTTTATTACTTCATAGAATAATGAAATAACGAAATACATTATAAATATATATATAATCATGAACAAAATTATAAGATGTGAAACTTAGTAATGCAAATGCTAGTCATACAATTTAAATATGACATTAATTATATTCACCCACTGCGCGCAACAATCGAAGCATAATCGCGAATAGCGTTGTAAACGACATTTTTTTAGTGTTTTTTTTTTTGCGAATACCTGTTAGAATCCCACACTTATATTATAAACAAACAGAAACTGAGCAAGCAGTTGAGCAGTTTGGGGTATTTTTATCGCATGCACAAAAAAAATTTATAAAAATGAATAAAAGTGCTTGTGAAATGAATAAAAGTAAACAATTACAATTTTTTGTCGTTTGCAACGTTATTCGCGAGAACGTTTCAATTGTTCACCATAATTTGGGCTTTCTTTATGCACTTTATCTTTTAGCTATGTCATATTAAAGTCATAATGTACAGACTCAATAGCCTGCTCCCCATAGAAGCCTAAGATGCGTCGATATTCCTCACAAAAATCAGGTACGTGCAAAAACACTGCGTGTATTTTTGGTATCAGGGAAATTTTAAATTTAAATAACTGTCTTTGAAATCTTGAATAGACTTCTTATAATTATCGTCCAACAGAATACCAAAGTAGGCTTCTACAACTTTTTAAAATTTTTGAAAAACTTCAACATACTTCAAGCAATTGAATGAATCTCTCCTTAATAAATTTACTTTATTCAATAATTTCTTGCAAGACTTTCCTTTAAATTTATAACTTTCATTGGTGATGACCCGCTCCACATTACATACCAGTTTAAAGCATCTGATTCGAATTCATTAAGCATAAATTCACAAATTCGAATTCTTGTAACTGCAGCAGACGTAATTCACTCTTGAACAATCCCATCCCTTGGGGTAAAGATTGATGGAACTCCCGGACGTTTAAATAAACAAATTTTTTAATTAATCGACCAGGCTTTTTTTTGGTTAGTGCTCTGAAATTTGCGGGGCAAACCACAGATTTATGCCTATTGTAATTGAAAGAGTATCTTCTGAATATTTTGTAAAATGAGTTAATTTAATTTAACATAAGGAGTATTTACAACACCTATGAGAAAATACAGCTCAGTAGCTTGTTCTTGTAACTCGTAACGATCGCAGTTACCGATCCATGTTACCGATTTGACGTCACTCTGACGTAATTCTCACCTACACTGTTTGTGTAATAATCTGAATCGATTTCTGTTCGATTCGTTTGTTCCAAATCGATAAGTTGTCACATGTTCCGATTTCACTTCACTAGAATTTTTTTAAAAAAAGTGTTTGTGTAATAAAAGTGAATCTATAAAACTTCATGTTTTTCTCACTCACTCTGCGGCAAGTGAGAATTCTACCGATCTGCATAAATGACAGTAATGTTGTGTATATATGAAAAAACAAGTACTCGCAATTAATAATCTAAAACGGGTACTTTCGCAAAAGTTTCATTTTTTTTATTGTAATACTCTGATTATAATACTGTTTTTGTTTTAAAACGTTTTAATTTTCAAGGTAATGCGATTTAAAAAGAATGCCCATTTACATATTGGGGGTTGGAATTAGTTTTAAAGGTTTTCTAAGAGATGGCGTAACTATCAATAGATCGCATCGGGCACACCTGTGACTATATTCATTTCAAAGCACATTGTCTAAGCTTCATTTTTTAGTATGTGTCATTCCACTGAAGTGTAAACAACATATATTTTTTTTCTCTGTGAACATGTCGACTTTCGTTTCAACAAAACGCAATTTGCGGGAAGGTTTACTTTTGTGCTTCCATTTGAAGAAAAAAGCGGTTGAAGCACAACGCACGCTTACTGAGGCTTACGGGGACTATGCTCCATCGATTTCTACTTGTGAGTACTGGTTCCGTCGGTTTAAAAGTGGTGATTTTGATACGGAAGACAAAGAGCGTCCGGGCCAGCCGAAAAAGTTTTAAGATGAGGAATTGGAGGCTTTGCTCGATGAAGACCCGTGTCAAACCCTTCAAGAATTGTCAGAATCATTGGGAGTCGACTTATCAACGGTCGGCAAACGCTTGAAGGCCATGGGAATGATTCAAAAGCAAGGAAATTGGGTGCCGTACCAGTTGAAGCCGAGAGACGTTGAACGGCGATTTTGCATGTGCGAACAACTGCTTCAACGGCATAAAAGGAAGAGTTTTTTGCATCGTATTGTCACTGGCGATGAAAAGTGGATCCATTACGATAATCCTAAGCGAAAAAAATCGTGGGGACCACCCGGCCATGCATCAACATCGAGGGCCAAGCCGAATATTCATGGCGCCAAGCTTATGCTGTGTATTTGGTGGGATCAGAAGGGTGTCGTGTACTATGAGCTGCTAAAACCTAACGAAACCATCACTGGGGAACGCTACCAACAACAATTGATGCAATTGAGCCGAGCATTAAAGGTTAAACGGCCGGAATATGCCAAAAGACACGACAAAGTGGTTTTTCAACATGACAACGCACGGCCACATGTTGCAAGAACCGTCAAGGAAACGTTGGAGGCGCTGAATTGGGATGTGCTACCCCACCCGCCTTATAGCCCAGACATAGCCCCTTCCGACTACCACCTATTCAGATCGATGACGCATGGCTTGGCTGAACAGCGCTTCACTTCTTACGAGGATACCAAAAAATGGGTCGATTCGTGGATTGCCTCAAAAGACGAATCGTTCTTCCGGCGCGGAGTCCATATGCTGCCAGAAAGATGGGAAAATGTTGTAGCTAACGATGGACAATACTTTGAATAATATACATTGTACCGTTGTTTCTAAATAAATGCTCAAAAACCGAAAAAAAACCTTTAAAATTAATTCCAACCCCCAATAAAATAAATAAATTTAAGAAACAAAATATTTGCTAGAGCAATGCAAAAGAACCCGGTTGGAAATATTTGCTAAGTTTTTATTACACATCATTTATTATCAAATTATTTGTATTCATAATAGTTGATTATTTCCGCAAACATTATAACACATATAAATAATCACTTACCTTAATAACAAGACCATCACCTTTTTATTATAAAATTTTAGCGCACATAAAATAAAATAAATGCAAGTAGACAGCTGGTTGCCATTCGACTCAATTTCGCAACGTTTCTTCTCGATTTGTGTTCTTTTTCATCACGGATCGAACTTTTACCGATTTCAACGTGCACAAACATTAGTTGTCACGAAATCGGTAACAGGAGGTGGTGAACAATTTTTTTGAAAGGTGCATTGAAGTTGTTTGACTTTGAAATAAACGTATTGTTTCTTGCTTGAAAATTTTTTGCGTTATTTGAAAAATTCGCAATCGTTGGCAATCTAGCATTTTCATATATAAAACACTTACTCAAATCATCAAGAGTAGATTGCGTAATTCTTCGGGTCTTGCATAAAGTATAATCTGGTATGGAGTCAATTTTTTTGGATCTATGTATATAAATTTTGTTTGAATGAATTGCATACTACACTTGACAAAGAAACGTTGCTTGGATCATAGTTCGGTAATATATTTTTAATTCGACATTTCAAAGAATCAGTAATTCTATTCATATTGCTTCCTTTGAAAAAATATAATAAACACATAATTTTCCGATTTTCATTTTGGGTACGAATATGGTCAAGACCCATAACACAGTGCTACACACAAAATATGCAGGGGTTCTCATGCAGCAATTCTGTTTTGCTGGAGTCCATAGAGTACGAAAAAACTTATACTTTTTCTCAGTTACTTCGTTAAGTAAGTTTTTTTATAACAAATGTAGTGATATAACGATATTCCCAAGAATACAAGTTCAAAAAATCATTTTTCACCAGGACATTTCAAGAATTGTACAGCGGTATGTTGGAAAAAGTAAAGTCAGTATGCTGTCTAACTACTGCTGGTCTATAAGGCAGCCCGCATAGTAAACGCTTAAGCAGGCAGGCAGACAGGCAGGCCCTGCGAAGAAACGAGATAGAAATAACTTTTTTCTCTCTTGTTCACATAGTTTTCCTGTGCCTGTCTGCCTGCCTGTCTGCTTCGGCGCTTACTCTGCGGGCAACCTAAAGCGAGAAACTAGCAGCGATCTTTATAAAAAACAAATGAAACGCAAGCATTTCTAAGAAAACACAAAAAAAGCAAAAAACATGTTATCACAAAACTTGGCGTAACTGATTCATTTTGTAACCGATTTTTATGACTTTACCTGTTTTAGAAACCAACTTTAATATGATTGTCAATAAAATTTAAAAAAGCAGAATTTTCTGCCTAATGGTCAATTTAGAGCGAGATGAAAATTAACATTTTTTAATTTTTTTTTTTTTTTTTTACTTTATCGACCGTAACTGAGCCATTTTTGAACTGATTGCCAAAATTAAAAGGTACAAATCAGATCTGTAAAATAAAAGCAAAATTTTGAAAATCGGTTAATGCAGAGTAAACTTATGATTTTTTGATCTTGTAATTTTGGGAATATCGTTATATCACTACATTTGTTATAAAAAAACTTACTTAACGAAGTGACTGAGAAAAAGTATAAGTTTTTTCGTACTCTATGGACTCCAGCAAAACAGAATTGCTGCATGAGAACCCCTGCATATTTCTTTTTTTCACTTTTGTATCACTGTGTAATTATTAAAAATTATATGTGAAAAAAAGAATATACTGAACAATTTTAACTGTTTACATTGTCAACATTTTCAAAGGTAAATGTGTTCTCTTTTGTAAAAAATTTAAAATTGAAAAAAAGCTCGCAGCTCGACAGAAGATTTTCGTTTTGGGCTTAAAATTCATATTTTCACCTGTACTTTAAAATCCATTGAAAAAACTGGAGGTCCATCAACTTTTTATTTAAAAAAACTTTTTTACAAAAAAAAAACAGCCAACTTCAAAACCATTACAAAGTAAAAAATAATTTTAAATTACTTCTCACATTAATTCTTGGTCAAATTTTTTAATTTATTTATATATATTATTAAATTGGAAAACTTATTGCTATAAATTTTTTCTATTTTGTATTCTTATCATAAATATATGCATTTCTCCATGAATATAAAACCTTTGAAACCGAACCGTTTATTTTATAAAAGTCTTATTATATAAGCGCCGACTTTAAAGGTTTTATATTCATGGAGAAATTAATGTATTTATGATAATAATACAAAATATAAGAAAAATTATAATAATAATATTTCCAATTTGATAATTTATGTAAATAAATTAACAAATTTGACCAAGAATTAATGTGAGAAGTAATTTAAAATTACTTTTTACTTTGTAGTTGTTTTGAATTTGGTTGTTTTTTTTTGCTAAAAAGTTTTTATTTCTTCCTTTTTAGAGATTATGATAACAATTTTCCCATTTTTGTAACAAATTTTCGTACCCTAGTGTCAACAATAACTGAAAAACAGTATTCTTCTTATATTGCCACGCCCTTTTGTCCAGAAACGCCCACTTTCTTGACCGTAAATTTTCATAATTATGCCTACCCCTGTACCTAATTTCAAAGTCCTAGTGTCAATATTATTCGTGTTATGGCGTTTTTTTAATACTGCCACGCCTTTGTCGAACAACGCCCACTTTTTTACCGTAATTTGTAATAGTTGTTTCTACCCTTGTATCAATTTCCAGTACCCTAGAGTCAATATTAACTGAGATGCAGTATTTTTCTTATATTGCCACGCTCTTTATCGACTAACGCCCACTTTCTAAACATAACTTTTAAAAAATTGTGCCAACCCCTGTACTAAATTTCAGTACTCTAGTGTTAATGTTTTGCGATATACAAAGTTTTTCTTATTTTGCCACGCCCCTGTGTCGAGTACCGCCCACTTTTTTAGACGGGCACCTTCGCGTCTGATATCTCTATCTGTTTACAAAAAATTGTGGAAATGCAGTTCAGTAACATGCATAAACTGGCGAAGCAAAGAAAAGTTTGAACATTAATAGAAAAAATATGATTGCCTTTTAAAAGGTAGTAAAAAAAAATATTTTTAATTGTATTTTTAGTTTATTAAGGTTTGTACCTACCCAAAAAGCTGCGCCTACTTTTTAATTATTTGCAAAAAACTCCAAAAACTTGCCTACTTGTCCAATATTTCTAAAATACATTTTTTTTACTGTCCTATACTTAAACTTCGAAAGCTACCAAAAAACACACAAATAATTTTGTCCGTCTTGCTTGTACTAATCGCAACACAGCACCAGTGTAACGAGGTGGACAAAATTGGGTATGGAAAAAGTCATAAATTGAAAAAAGAATTTGCAAAATTTGTAAAAAACTTTGAAAATTTAAAATAGAAAAATTTCATATACCACAAAAACGGTCCTAGAAACCAAAAAAAAAAAAAACTTAAATTTCTATATACAATAAAGAAAAAGGACATTTTAGTTTTTGTTTATTTTTAGGTATGCCTTAAAATATGTTTCTTTTTTAACACATTCCCAAAATTTAGTCTGAGATTTCTTAAACTTCAAATTTCGCATTTCACATGGGCTTTTATTAGCCCACAAACAGGTATCAAAATTAAAAAAAAAATCCTCATATTCAACATAAGTGAAGATTTAAAATGTTTTCAAAAGTTATGTTTATCATTAAATATTTTTTAGTTTAGAAAATTATTATTTTTACATATTTTATCAGAGGAATAAAAGCGCTTCTTTAAAATTTTTAAAATATTAGATTTTCAAGTCTTAAAAAACTATCGAAACCTATTTTGATCGAAATTCCAAAGTAGGTCATTTAATATGTTCATTGGCTTTCAGAATCAATGTTTAGCTAATTAATATTTACATCCTTGAGATGTCAAATGGTTAAACATTGCGTTTTCGAAACGTATGCAAGAAATGGGTTAAAATAAGGATTGTATGACAACTTTTCTAAGGCATGTTTTGAAGAAAATGCGCAAATTTATATGAAAAGTTAGCAAATTTTTCGTAACGTTTCAAGTGCAATAAAAAAAATAAGGCATTTTTATTTTTTTTTTTTTATTTTTCTGTATGCCTTAACGTGTCTTTAAGTATGACTACTTTAAAATAAGGGTATTGTGACTACTATTCTAAAGCATGTTTTAACAAAAAAGAGCACTAACTGCGTACCAAAAAATACATGACAAGGTGTCATTCCACGTTGAAAACAATAAAGGACTCAATTTAAAACTTTATTGTGCAAAACTGCAATACATAGACTCTTAAAATTTTACGCAAATAATGCAAAAAAGGTTAAACTACAAATTTTTCGTTTTTTTTATTTTTAATTCATCTTCTATTTGCTAGGTGGCGTCGAAAAAAGGTGCTCTGACAACATTCATTAGAATTAGAATTATTTAGTTTGGTTACACTTTGCCCCTCCCTGCGTGCTTACTTACTGTCATTTTTAAACATTAAGATCCTTTAAAATCAGAATCAAATAAAATTTAGAATTCTTTTTGCTGTGCAGCCACGTTGTTTTAATCTGAATTTGGTTTAGATTTGGCATATAGGTTATTGAGACATTAGCTGCATTCCCGTGGCACTAGATGAGATCAAATCTCAGTGAAACAACTTAGATTTGCCAACTATGTTCGTTTTATAGAGCCAGAAATCGAGCTTGTTCTAATTTTTGTTTTGTGAATAAAATAGAGCCGCGCTCTAGATCAACGACCACGGGAATGCAGCCCGTCAAACATTTTCTACAAATGTGTCCATAGATATACCGTAAGTTTGACGTTTATAAACAAATTGGTAATAAATGGTAACAACTAGGTCACAAATACGGTAAATGTGCGTCAAACGCCCAGTAACATGTGTCCATGGTGAAAATTTACACACACTTGTTAACATATTGTGTAAATCAAATAAATGGTTAATGCTACCACAATGTGAAAATAAATAAATAGACACATGTTACTGTTGTGTTAACACATTGTGTTAATCGTATGTTACCGCAAAGTGTAAGGTAAATATATGGACACATTTTCCCATATTATATGTCGCGATTTAATGGGAATATGTTACCACGGGAAATTTTATTTGTAACAAGTCAGTTTCTGAAAAATTAAATAGCCCTTAAGAAAGTTTGTAAAATTAATAAAACTAAGAAATTATTAGATTTTTTATATTTTATTTAACAAAATCAGAAAAGTATAAGAAAATAAATATAGAGAGTTATTGGTTTTTTTTTTTTCTAGAAATCACTTGCGTAACGCGCTTCATCAAGCATTTCATTAAGCATTAGTACGTGTCCTCATCTCATAGAGTAGCCTGAAGCCTTTTCACTAGGTCTTATAGACCAGTGAGGCTCGCAAAAGCTTTTTTTATTTTCTCTGTAAATAACAGTAAATAAAAAGGCAATACAACATTTTACATTGTAAAATATATTCGTGTGCTTATCAATTACCTGAGCAGCCAATCTTTACTTCCCGACCAGTTGAAGTGTTTGTAAACATTGTATGTGGCAATATACTCCAAAGTTTTTTAATGCGTTTGTTCGAATCTCCCACTGTTATACCAGGTACTCGTTGCAATCGTATTAGCTATGAAATAACACCTTAAAAGGTGTTATCTTATTTCAAAGGAGTAAAAACTATACTCAAAAGTTTTTTAAAGCGTTTGTTCGAATCTCCCACTCATAACCAGGTACTCGTTGCAACCGTATTAGCTATGAAATAACACCTGTTTCAATGTTCACTTGTTTCAATGATGTGTCCATGACATAATGGTAACAAGTTACCATTTAGTGAAAATGTCTCTTATATAAAGCACAAATAACTCTTTTTGGTCACAATGCTAAGGAGACATATGTATGCACATTATTAAATTTATATTTGTTATGCATCTTCTTGTTTTTTCAATGATAAAATTGCAATTAACACTCAGAAAAATATATAGCAAATGCATGGAAACATAACGGTAAGAAGTGCACATCATGAGACAAGTTGTAACACATCTTGTTCACTTGTTGCTATTAAGCCATGGAAACAAGTGAATATAAAAAGATAATATAATTTAATATAATAAGCTATTATAATTAACTACACCTATTTAACAGAACCATTTATATTTTTTTATAGAACTTTACAAACACATACTTAAAAGAACTCTAAGCTATTCAAATATATACATATTCTTTATAACAAAATGACTTAAATTTCAATCCTTTCCGATGAAAAATGTATACCTAAATTCAAATAAAGTTTATAAAAACTCACTGCACTTAACTTTTTACACTGTTTACAGCTTGAAAGCTAAAAAACAAATGAGTTATGTGAATGATAAAAATAATATTTGGTCTTGCAACAACTTTAATAGCATTGTTGTTGTTTGCTCACGTCAAAAGCCGTCAAGGTTATTGCTGCATGTATTGTGTTGGTATTTTCTTGTGGTGCACACGTGTTCGCTAGTTTTTTGTTGTTGTATTTGAAATTTTTCAGAGAGCACGTGTTCTTTTTATTTATTTTTTTTGCTTCCATCAAATTTTTTTTAAATGATTGATGCGCTGAAGCTGTTCACATTATGGTAACAATTTTGTGATGGTAACAAAATGTTTGACGGGCAGCTATTGTTATCTAGAAGGTTATATGTTAGGGCATATTTATGCGAGAAATCGAACTTTTCGAAATGACTAGATGAAGCATCTGAAAGTAACATTTATTGCCTTCAGAATCCATTCTGATTCATCTCAAAATCTTTTTTAATCTTTGAGATATCGCTTGTAAGAATTTGCAGTTTCAACGACCATTTGCAAATGGCTGATAAAAGGAAAGGAAACTATAAATTCTTATAAGCGATATCTCAAAATTAAAAAAAGATTTTTAGACTAAACACTATTATTAAACTAAACACGTTTATTAAAAAAACTTGCACGGGCTTTTAGTTTTTCAAAGAAAAATATTTATTTTTTATCACAAAAGCTGTAAAAATACAGAAATGCTTGAGATATTAAGGTTTCTCCCTAACATGCAAATATTTTGAAAAACTGCAAAAAGTAGCAGCTAAGTTTTTGAATGAACTATCTATGAGGTTTAAACTTAACAACATATTCAATTTGTATGAAAACATATGTGAACAAAATTTTTGACAGTCCATCAAAGTGTTTGCTCAATTTTTTTGTATTTATTCTATACTTTCCATTGCTAATCTTATATATTAATAGGCAAACATCAAATGATTTTATGATTTTAGATTTTAAATTTATGACCTCTGACCCAAAATATTGACGTTGAAATTTTGTATTATTTTTAATAAGGAATCTCAGGGCTAAGAAGAGTTAGAATAGTGAATAAGGTATCAAATGAAAGATCTGGCTGCACAATATGATTACATTTTAGATTGGTGACATTCCACCTGAAATATGAGCGTAAAAAGAGCATATATTAAATAAAAGCTAAACTGTAACAGATGGAAGAATATAATGTAAGAGGGAATTTTAGACATTGAAAAGGTGTGCAAAAAATACTTCCGACATTTTGCGTCATCTCTTACGGATACCTTACAATAAGTATTTTTTATACAACAAGACTGAATATATATTGTGATGGTGATATTTCTTACAAATAGTAAAGTCTAAAAAATGTCCGTTATTTTGACATAAAAAATATAGCAATATCTCGAAAAATATAGATGTTCTCAGTATTTGGTTGAGAAAAAGTCGTTGGTTAAGGAACATAACGGTATATGATAGCTTCCTTACTATGTATTTCCTTGAAGCAAGGCCATCGCCTCAGAATGAGAAAAAACTATTGAAATTTAAAGTTTTTACTTTGCAAGCAAATATCTCAGCCATTTCTTAATCAATTTTCAACTAATTTTCTTTGTACGAAAGATCAATTAAATGACTTTAGAGAAATAAGAAAAGATTAACCGCTATCTCATCAATTCAATGTTTTATATTGTTTTAAAAAACCCTCTAAAATATTTAGGTTCTGCTCAAAAAATTATACAAACTTTTTTTTGTTGTAATTTTTTTTATTATTACATTTTCTTTTTTCACGCTCTTTCAAAAATTGCCTCATTTTAACACATAATTCAATAAACAGTTTCTATCATCGTAATTCAAAGCTACACCCCATGATTTTTTTGATGAAAATTTAATTTTTCAAAATGTTTTTTTTACATTTTTTACAAAGTTCTACAACTCAAGAAATAATTTCTGTGAAAAAATATTCAAATAATTTAAACCACTTCATAGTTATATACACCAATCTAATATATTAATAGGCAAACATCAAATGTTGTCGTACACTTTTTCGATATAATTTTAGAATTAGGGCAATGAAACTTATATCATTCGAAAGGCACTGCGCCCTTTATGTGCCGAACCATGTTAGATTTTAAACTGATGACCTCTGACCCGAAATATTAACGTTAAGGGTTAGTAGGGAATCTCAGGGCTAGGAAGAGATAGAATGGTAATGAGGTATCAGATTAAAGTCTGGCTGCACAGTATGATTACATTTTAGATTGGTGACCTTCGACCTGAAATATTAGCGTTAAAAGATCATTTATTAAATAAAAGCTAAGCTGTAAGAGATGGAAAACATGATGTTAGAGGGATTTTTAGACATTGATCAAATGAACATAGAACATTTTTGCTATCTCTGACGAATACCTTACAATAAGCATTTTGTTATGTCATATGTGTGAATATGTATTGTGATGGTAAAATTCTTACAAATAGTTAATTTCGGAAAATAGTAAATTTCTTAAAATTCCCTTTTTTTTACATCAAAGTTAGGACGGTATCTCGATATTTATAGCTTTTCTCAGTACAACGTATTTCTGTATTGAAAGTTAGTACAGAAAATTTTCAAAAGGAAAGGTCAATGCCTTAAAATGATAAAAATCTATTGAATTATAAGAAAGTTGGTCGAGTTTCGACCACAAGCGATACTAGTCTTATATATTAATAGGCAAACATCAAATGTTGTCGTACATTTTTTCGATAATAATTTTAGAATAATGGCAATGAAACTTATATCATTCAAAAGGTACTGCACCCTTTATGTGCAGAATCATTTTAGATTTTAAATTTATGACCGCTGACCCGAAATATTAAGGTTGAAAGTTTGTATTATTGTTAATAAGGAATCTCAGGGCTAGAAAGAAGTAGAATGGTGAATAAGGATCAAGGTATAAATAAGAAAATATTAACCGTTATCCCATCAATTCAATGCTATATATTGTTGTAAGAAAACCTCTAAAATATTTAGATTTTCCTCAAAAAATTTGAATAAGAGTAGAAAGAAAGAGTGCACCGAAAACTTTTTGTGACCTTTGACCTGAAATAAGAGCGTTAAAAAAAGCATTTCTTAAGTAAAAGCTAAGCTATAAGAAATGGAAGAACACGGTGTAGACATTGCTGAAATGACAGATATTTCTCGCTATCTCTTACGGATACCCTACAATAAGCATTTTATTATGTAACAAGCGATAATAAATTGGGATTATAAAATTTCTTATAAACAGTAAATTTTAAAAAATTTCGTTATTTTGACATCAAAATTTTGACGATATCTTGAAAACTATAGCGTTTCTCAGCACAACGTATTTTTGTGTGAAAAGGCCTGGTTGTGAAAAATAACGGTGTACGGAAGTTTTTTTTTGGTAATGTTTTTACAGATAATATTTTTAAAAAACTTTCGACTATTTTGATATTTAAATTATTGCGATAATTTTAAACTTAAGATATTCTTAATACAACACATTTTCTCAAAGTTAGCCTCAGAATGAGAAAAAAACTATTGAAATTTCAGAAAGTTGGTCGAATTTCGGCCACAGGTAATACTAGTTTAAATAAAACCTAGATCTATGAAGCAACTAATTTTATTGTAAACTAATCTTCATACCATCACAAAGGTTTCCCATAACAAAGGAAGTTTAAACGTTAACAACTTTTATCAGCGCTTTTAAAAAAAAAATGATCAGAGAACCAAGGCAAACGCCTTATACAAACAAGGTTTGGTCTTTGACCTGAAAGGAAAGGGATAGATTTATTAAGAGGAATTGATTTTAACCATACGTGAATTATTGATTAGGCGAAACAACCGTGAAAGACAATTTGAATTGCTTTTAACCGAGGCTAGTGTTATGCCTTAACCTCGGCAAGCATTTCCAGCCCTTAGTTGTTTTTGTCCTTTACAGGGCGGTTACACAAGCCTGTGACAGTGAAGTGCGAAAGAATACGTGTACTGTTCGAATGATTCGAAAAATTTCGAACTTTCATGCTAGTAGCAAGAGGTGCTACACATGCACGTGAAAGTTCATTAAAAAAATTCTATCGAATGCGAAGGTTCTCACTGCCATTGCAGTTTGCGTGTGCTTTACTTGATGTTTTGTTTGCTTTTAATTGTAAACAAGCTATCAGTGCTGCTTCCTGCAGTGAAATTGACGAAAACCCGAAATAAACCCACTGTTAACCAAAGAGTTTTTTGGTTGCCGAAAATGAATTAAACACGTCGGATGATTTTGTCTAACAGATTTTAATGATTTAGTTTGAGTATGCAATAAGGTTATAAGAAATTACAGTTGATTTTATGTACATATGAGTATACAAAAATATATGTAACCAATTCAGTTTGAGTAAAATTAATTTACTGTGGGCAAAAATTACCAAACAACTGATGATTTAGAAAATGTATGACTTTTTATAAACAACAAGTATATTCAAAGATTAATATTAAAATACGATGATAAAGTAAGCAATTTAGTATAGGATTAGTCCAGGCGTTCAATGATAATTAGTTCAGGATTGAACACCCACCAAAAGTAATTTAAAACAACACTGATATCCCACTTTTTGACATACACTGGCCGCTGCTGTCAAAATCCACTGACTCTGAAATTTCGTTGCCAGTGGCAATGAAAGTGGCATGAAAGTGAATCCAGTGTGAGTGTATTTGTAAAATAGTATGAATGAATTGAGTTTTTCGAACTACAGAGCCAGTATACTGGCCTGTGTAGCATGCCTGTTAATTCCACGTTTTCCACAATTTTAGTTGTGGATTTTTAGGTTTTCATAATTCTTAAATATATGAAAGAACAAAGAAAGTGAAAAGAACCATGCCCTAGTCCGGGTTCGAACCAGGGACCTCTGGGTTGATAGTCTAGCGCACACTCCACTAGACTACAAAGGCCGACAAAATACAAAAAACTGCTAACTTGGAGTTTGAAATCATTTCAAAAAACAAAAAAAGAGCCGTTTTAAGTATGTCAGATAAAGCAATAGTTTTTAAACTTTTGACATGGCTTCCTGTGAGTTCTAAATAAATAAAATAAATAAACTGGCCATTTCAGCCCTTGGAAGGACTTTGACCTAGCTTCTATTGATCAATTGTGCTGTGCGTGTTATTAAATGTTTGATCACAAATGACCGAGAACTGGACCTACGTGTTTTATGCCGACTCCGAACGGCTTATGTTCTCAAGAAGCTTTACATGGCAATTTTTACTCTCTGAGGTTTGCCATTGTCTGCAGAGAGGTGACGACCGAACAGAAAAATTAATTCAATTGAAAAAACTTTCTGTCTGAGCTGGAATTGAACCCGGGCAACCGCAGTTCTTTAGCTTAGGGGCCACGCACTCTACCCACTAGGCTACGGCCGCCACAAAGCTCACTTTTTCTTCCTAAATTAACCAAATTCCACACTGTGCATCGTGTGTGATATACACTTATAAAATTTTAACCTAATCAGTCGGTTAATTTTGAAGTAATAGCGTAAGTGAAGCGGACAACGAAAAAAATTTGTATACTGAAATTCGTTCACATTCGGCCAAACTGTACTTCTGGAGGGTGTGAATGTAATCACACAAAATTTTTTTTTATGAAGCCAAGTTATGGGCTTCAACAGAATTGGCGAATATGAAATACGAATTTTTTGCAAGCACTTTTTTGAAAAAAAATTTTGAAAATATATTAAACATGGTGATTAACATAGACATTTGACGGTTTTTTTATTATGAAATCAGAATTAAAAGTTTAAGTTGTTTCTCTTAGAAGACCGGAAGTTACGATTTAAAATTCAAATTTTATTACCTTAGCAGGTTTTTTTCTTCATTCCAATTTTAAAATATGTGTTAAAGTATATAGATAGCTCAAAAAAATTTCAGAGTGGGATCTACATTACTTCAGGATATAGGTAAGTTTATATATTGTTAAATTTATATATTGTTGTATTTGTGTTACCAGACGCTTGCTTAGGTCGATTGCGCAAAAGCGCATTAAAAAGCTGCGATATTAATATATGCTAACCTGTTTAGGCGTACTTAAGCTATAACAATGATCTTTGATTAATGTTAGCAATTTATGTTATTAAAAAACAAGTATATTTTCTGCTTAGAACACTGAAAAGTAAGTGTTCTTTTTTGTGTTATCTACATATGTTCTTCAACATATATTTTAAAATTAAAATTAAGAAAAAAAAAACGGCTAAGCTAACAAAATTTTAATTTTAATTCTTAACTTCCGGTCTTCTAAAAGAAAAATTTTCAAACTTCAAATCTGATTTCGTAATAAAAAAGAACTGTCAAATTTCTATATCAATCACCACGTTTATTATTTTTGTAAATTTTTTTCTCGAAAAAGTGCTTGCAAAAAATTCGTATTTCATATTCGACAATTCTGTTAAAGCTCATAACTTAACAAAAAGGCCTCTTAAAAAGAAAATTTTGTGTGTTTACATTCACACCTTGCAGAAGTACAGTTTGACTGAATGTGAAAGAATTTCAGAATACAAATAGTTTTCATTGTCTATAGAAACTACTACTATAGTAGTTTCGTAGTTTTCCTAATTTGGAGGCTTGAACTTTTAAAAGAGGCAAAATATCACGTTTGAGGTATTAAGATTGCTTAAAATTTCTTTTTATATATTAAGAAAAACTGAATAATAATATAAAAGGAATTTCATTAAATAAACAACGCCTAAGCTATCGCGTTTAATCAGCAACGTTTTGCTTTTATTTATTTAGTATTTTATAGTCTTGTGCTATATTTGCGCTTATATAATTTTTTTAATGCATTGTTATATATCATCAATTTCAGTGCTTATTGTCATAATAATAACATTAATAAAAAATAAAATAACTTAATTAACATATATTAGAATTAATGTAGTGTTGTTGATATTCACTTCTTCTTGTTTTTATTTTGCAGACAGGCTACTTTTGACATTTGCCGAAACTTGAAGCGTTACGTCCTCTTCATTCTATAATTTCATTCTCTGCATTACGTAATACCAAACACACAATTAATAACCATAAATTTAATCAACTTTATTTCGCATAATCACCGCTTTTGAATATAAATTAAATTCAGGGGAAAACAAAACTGGACACAAAATATGTAGTATGTCTACATAATTAAAATTATAGAATAATTTTCTTATAATAAAACAATAATTTAAGAAATATATATTTCGTTTAGTCGCCAACGATAGTTAAAAAAGTCTCAATTAATGTCGAAAGTAATTATATTCAGGTGTTAGAGGCTTTGCAGCAACATTGTATTTACCACACATATACCAGTAAATACTAGCTAATATTTATGGTTCCATTTATAAATATATTTATACTACCTGCAGAAAGGTACTGGCTACAGATAATTATTTTTAATACAAAACAAATAAATAATTAGAAATAGGAACTATCGTCTTAAAACTCAAAAATGATTTCATTGATGACAATTTTTTAAAGAGGTTTAGCAATTTTTTTAATCAAATAAATAACATCAATTGGCATCTCATAAATAACAGCAGAAGATACGAGTCTCTATATGTATTCTCTATACTGTATTAACCCTTTAACAACTTTTTTACACATTAAATAAATTTGACCCAATTTTAATTTAGACTAATTTTTGTGTGAAACCGTTAGTTTTGTGACCTCAAACTTATCAGCGGCGTAGCTTGAAGCTTTGCCAACAGGGCGATTCCTTTAGTTTGCCGGTCCTTTTTTATAAAAAAAAAATTGGTGTAAAAAATTAAATAAATATTGAGCAACTTTAACTTCTCTTCTTTCCAAAACTCGGACCCAAAACTTTGCTTCTTAAACAAGTTTTGAGTCAGTAAACTACTGAAAATGTTAGTTTGTTTTCACACGAAGTGACTGGAAGAGTTGCAGGGATGATAAGAAAATTAAATATATTAGGGAATATATGTATATTGCACTGTTCTTCCACTATTCCGCAGTGTTTAAACAGCTGTATTTTTTCCATCGTAATTTTTTTATTGTCTATTTTGGATCAATCTTTTAGTTTAATTTTTAAATTACTCTCGACAGTGACTGAAAAATCTCTTTCCAAATCACTTTGATAAAATCCAATTAGAAAAAGTTCCTAAAGCGTCATCATCTAACGATCTCGTACACTCTAAAAAGATTTTGCTTAAATTTACTACAGTACTTGTAGGCAACAGTTTTGCGGCTGTTGCTATAGTAAATTTACACACCTTCTAAAATAAAACATGTGTTTAACTTTGTACATTGTAGTAAAATTAAGCACTGAATTTACTATTGATGTTATAGTAAACTTAAAAATGACTGCATTATTTCCTTTCAACAAGTGTAGTAATATTTCATAATATGCTAATCTCATAATAGTTAATTTTAACAAGTGTTGAGTAATTTTACTTCATATATTATAACAATATAAAAAATACTTCTACTTCAGTTTAAAATTCAACATTTCTTTTACAATGAACAGTGCAGTCAAATTTTACATTTTTTACCGCGGTAGCTCAGACAGAAAGTTTTTTCAATTGAATTAATTTTTCTGTTCGGTCGTCACCTCTCTGCAGACAATGGCAAACCGCAGAGAGTAAAAATTGCCATGTAAAGCTTCTTGATAACATAAGCCGTTCGGAGTCGGCATAAAACAGGTAGGTCCAGTTCTCGGTCATTTGTGATCCAACATTTAATAACACGCACAACACAGTTGATCAATAGAAGCTAGGTCAAAGTCCTTCCAAGGGCTGAAATGGCCAGTTTATTTTTTTATTTTTATTGGATAGGGTTGCCACCTTAATTTTTTGTATTTTTATGAATTCGGGGCTGGCAAAAAAAATGGTACACAAAAAATGGGCGGTAAATCCGAATCCGTGTCAGAATTTCAAAATGATAAAATTTTGAAATAATAGGGTTGCCACCTATATGTCTTTTTAAGAGTTTTAAACGTCATCTTACCCTTTCCACCATCTTGAATTTTAAAATTCTTACTTTAGATTCGAAATCAGCGAGCCCTTAACACTGATAAATAACGTAATTTTCTTTTTTAAATGAGTAATTTTCAAGTTTGACCTTTTTTTAAATATCAGCATCAACCCAGGATTACTTGACTTTATTAGTTAATTTTTATTTTAACATTTTTTAAAAAATAATACGTATAAATGTTTTAAAACGTGGTGATATATATCGGTATGGCTGGATCCAAGATATTTGCACTGGCTTACAGAACAATTGAAAAGGCCATTAAATTTCTCTTCCTTATGCACATATAAGTGAGAGTTGTACACTTTAAAATACATGCATTTTTTTACATATATTGCACTTATTAAACTGTGACTTATTAATGACTTATTAGTGACTTATTAAACTGGCCGAAATTATAAAATACCTTAGAGTAATAAATATAAATAAAAACAGCATCACAAAAAAACAACCGTCCTTACGCGATTATAAGCAAACTCGAATGAGAAATACATGCACGACTGTTACAGTTGTTGAAAGTTAAGCAATTGCTGAATTTATATACAATTGATGTAGTAGTATAAATGTTGACTACTGATATTGTAAATTAATGTCAAATTAAAAACAATTTCAGATTGCTTCAAAAATGAATTTATATTGATATTTTTGTTGTAGCAAAATTAAACAACATGTGCTTAGTTTTACTTAAATTTACGTTTGAATTGAAAAATTAAAGATTATTTAAAAATTTGTAGTAAAATTACACTTCACTTCAATTTTCAACAAATTATTACTACTATAATAGCAGTAAACTTACACTTATTTTTTAGAGTGTAGAGTACGAAAATAGTGTCTGACGTTCAATAAGAATATATTTATGTTTTAAAAACATAGGCTTGAGATAAATGCATCCATAAAAGGTATCTTAACCGAGATGCGTTAATAAGATTTAATACTTTGTGCGTCGGGGTTGAAAGTTAAGCCTTTGGTTTATGCTTGTTTTGCAGCCAGCATTGAGACATAATTTATTGAATTCTAAATCAGCATTATTTGTTTTATTTTTTACTTCTTGCAAACTTATATTGGCTAGATCAGCTGCTTAAGTCAAATCAATGTTTCGAGTATAAAGAAGTTTTTTTTCAACCCACCAAGTGATCAGAATCAGAACCAGCAACGTATCTAGCGTACAGAGAGAGCATGCAAAGCATGCTCAAATATTCTTTGCGCATGCTCTGATCGATTTGAAAAATTTCACTGCATAAATATTTTAATACTTAGGTAATAGGGCTTTCAATTCCGAAGGGTTTTGGTGAATCCCGGGGATTTCGGGTAATTGGTGATCCCGGGATCCTGGTATTTTTCGGAATCCCGAAATGCTAAAATTTTTAAACAATGACATTTAGATGTATTAAAAACAAGTTAATAATTCTTTCTCTTAATTTCTGCGTTTCAACAAAAACAATTGCATATTATTAAAGTTTTTCTAAATGGCCTTGTTATTTAAAAAATGTTAAATGTTTGATAGTTTAAATCATACTTGCAAATACTTGTTGTTTGATAGTTAAAAATCATTTATTGAGCTTTAGGTCAAGGTTAGAACATTTAATTGTTCTAAAGAATTTTTCCAAAGAAACAACAACAACAACGTTTTCAGTATGAAAAGGAAAATATCACTAGCTGTTTTTATTGCAATTTCGGCCCTGCTACAGGCTTCATCAGAAATCTTTGTGATATGCCGTGCAAACGCATTATAGCAATGCACCACAGAGGCGATAAGATTTTAAGTGTCAATTTCTTAGTTTTTCTCACATTTCATATTTTCATGTTTGTTGTTGTATTTTTGCTTTACTTTAGTTTTTATGCTTATATTATTATTATGGAGTCCAACAGTTTGTTGGAAGTCTTCCACTAACAAATCATGGTTACTGAAGTTGTTTTTAGATTTTTCTGATATATTTTCAGGTATATTATTTTTTTTTTTTAATAGAAATCCAAACTTAATCCATTTTACTTTTAATAACAATTGATTAGTTAATTAGACAGCCATTTCAATCAAGCACAAAGTCCAATTCATATTTACTAATGCATACAAGGGTTACAAAACAGTTGTAATGCACATAGAAGAATATAAGGAGAACAATTCAACAATAACTGGAAGAAAAAGACGAATTCTGAAATTCCATTTTGTATATTTAGGGGAAACACTAGAAAATTTTATGACTAAAAAAGTATGCCACCCCTGATTAAACCAGATCAAAAGAAATTATATTAGAAAATAACGATAATGGTATGCTGATTTTTTTAATAAAAAACATAGCCTCTACGGTCCCTCATTAACGATATTTGCTAAACTTTTAACCGACTTCAAAAAGGAGGAGGTTCTCAAGTTGATAGGTTTTTTTTTAATGTATGTACATCGATAACTCCTAAAGTACTTGCCCGATTGCCACAATTTTTTGTCAACAGATAGAGATATCACACGCAAAGGTTCCCGTCTAAAAAAGTGGGCGATATTCAACACAGTATAAGGGGCGTGGCAATATAAGAAACACTTTGTATATCGAATAACATTAACACTAGAGAACTGAAATTTAGTACAGGGGTTGGCATAAATATTAAAAGTTATGTTAAAATAGTGGGCGTAATTCGATAAAGGGCGTGGCAATATTAGAAAAACGCTGTAACTCGAATAATATTGACACTAGGGTACTGAAATTAGGTACAGGGGTAGGCATAATTATAAAAATTGACTGTGAAGAAAGTGGGCGTTGTTGGACAAAAGGGCGTGGTTATATAAGAAAAATACTGTATCTCGGTTAATATTGACACTAGGGTACTGAAAATTGGTACAAAGATTGGAACAATTATTACAAATTACGGTCAAAAAAGTGGGCGTAATTCGATAAAGAACGTGGCAATATAATAAAAACGCTGTTACTCGAATAGCATTGGCGCTAGGGTACTGAAATTAGGTACAAGGGTAGGCATAATTATGAAAATTTACTGCGAAGAAAGTGGGTGTTGTTGGACAAAAAGGCGTAGAAATATAAGAAAAATACTGTATCTCGGTTAATATTGACACTAGGGTACTGAAAATTGGTAAAAAGGTTGGAACAATTATTACAAATTACGGTCAAAAAAGTGGGCGTTGTTCGACAAAGGCGTGGCTGTATTAGAAAAAAGCCATAACTCTAATAATATTCACACTAGGATGCTGAAATTAGGTACAGGGGTAGGCATAATTATAAAAATTTACGGTTAAGAAAGTGGGCGTTACTGGACAAATGGGCATGGAAAAATAAGAAAAATACCGTTTTTCAGTTTATGTTGACACTAGGGTATGTAAATTCGTTACAAGAATGGGAAAATTGTTATCATTATCTCTGAAAAGGAAGAAACAAAAACTTTTTAACAAAAGAAAAAAAACCAACTTCAAAACCACTACAAAGTAAAAAATAATTTAAAATTACTTTTCACATTAATTCTTGGTCAAATTTGTTAATTTTTTTGTATATATTATTAAATTGGAGATATTAATTCTATTAATTTTTTTATTTTGTATTATTATCATAAATGCATTAATTTCTCCATGAATATAAAACCTTTAAAGTCGGCGCTAATATAATTATATGATTATACTCAGACTTTTATAAAATTCGCTCCGGAAAATATTTAAAAATATGAAATAATATTTCACTTTAGTATAAACATAAAAAAATATAAACGTAATTAAGTTAAGCAATACAAATAACATATATTTAAATTTTAAAAAAAACAATTTAAAAGAAAAATTTTTTATTCAAATAAAGTAGTTAGCTGTTAGTGAAAAGTATGATGTGAATAACATATTACTTTTATAGTAAAAAAACTATAGTATAATAATAAAACCAAAGTACAGTAAAAAAGTTATTGCTACTTTCAAAATTCCATGACAGTTGAACAACCTAGTAAACAGAGTCTTTGAAGATCACAACAAAAACAAACTAAAAGAATTTACTCTCAAAGTGCATAGAGAGATAATAAATAAAAAGTAACAAAATAAGCTTTTATTTAAAAAAGGCGTAAACTAAGAAAAAAAATAAATTTAAGTGACATTTGTCATAAATGTATATAGAAGGTATATTTCCAATTTCCCTATGATTTCCGTATTCTATGGGTTATTCCATGAAAATTTGCCGAAGGAACCATACCTCTATCGTTAAAATCGAGTCCCCTATTTTTTGTTGGTAAAAATTTCAAAAGTTACGGGCATTTTTGTCCAAATTTTGAACCATTTTTCATTTTTTTCATGATTTTGTCCAAGAATATTACTTTCATGGCCATTTTTTTGGCTCAATCCATTATTTAATTCAATTTACAATTCAAAACGAAGAGTTTAAGCCCAAATTTATCGAATTCGGTTGATTAATTCATGCGATATTGCTAAAACAAAATAACACATAGAACCAACTTTTTGATTTTTTTCCCCTTTTTATTTTTTTTTTCTACAAAACTTCAAATTAAGAGATAATAAAGTATCTATCAACCTATTATCAAAAAAAATATTAAATTTGAGTGTAGTAAAAGACAAAATGTGAAAAAAACATTATTTTTTCTGAAAGTCTTGTTTGCTTTCAAGTCTTGGTGTTTTCGTACGGCTCTCTAATGTCGTTGCCATAGCGCCTTCTACATTCTTTCCTGCAACTCGTTTAGCAGTGGCAGCCAGCAATTGGACATGTCTTTCCGTTCCTTGAATGTGTAAAGGAATTTGTGGATCATCGAACGGTGGCACTTCGTAATTTAAATATCCCTCCAAATGTTCATACGAATAACTTTGCTTAAACGGTGGTTAGAATAAAATGGTGTTGTCATTTAAATCAATCATAATTGCAATTAAATCGTACAATTAAAGTTTATAAGATTTTTTATTATTAAACATTTCAGAGTGCTTGATAAAAAGTAATAAATTCGATCATTAAATTGCAAAAATTATTGTGGCGTCATTTGCTTTTGTTTGCTTCTTTTCTGTGTTTTCTCTTTTGTTTTCGTTGAGTTTTTGGCTTAGAGAGGATTTTCGTTCAATTTATTTGTGTTCTCTCCAATTTTATGTTTAATTTTTTTTTTTCTCTACTATCTTGTGCTTACCTATTCATATTGTCGCTTACTGTGTTAGGTAGATATCATCAGTGTTTTAGCGGCCATGTCCATACAAATGTAATAGAGGATTGTAAACAGACTTCGGAGGCCCCGCAGCTTCATTGTATTTAAGAAATAATTGGTTATGTAATGTGTCCATTTATCACTGGGTTTGCACATTTTTACTCTCCCATATTGAGTATGTATTAATGAGCGTTTTAAAGAGCACACTGAAAACAACCCAGTGGTAAATAGACACATGACGTCACCAAGTATTTCTTAAATACAATGAAGGTGCGAGGCCTCCAACACCTGTACACTATTTTGAATTAAATTTGTTCGATTAAATAAATCTTATATTGCAAAATTGAATAAATGTGTAGTGGAGGGACTGTCAAAGATACCGATAGATGGATAATGTGGAATACAGGTAAATAGACGGACATGTAAAAATGCAGACGAATAGTTAAAAAAAAACAAATATTTTTAAGGTGGAACAAAAATTGACATATGAATTTACAGTAAGGTGGAGGGAAAACTATTTATTTTTTATAAAATGTATATTGCCCGGCAACGGTTAAGTTAAGAATGAATGCAAAACTTATTATAAAGTGTGTGCGCATTAGTTAATAAGTATTGCTTAGAAAATACTGCTAGAGTGGTGTCAGGAAATTCATTAATAAAATTTTTAAACTAAAATTACTGAAACAATGTATATGGGGAAAATATAATCGGGACATAGTATATTTATATCTTCACTATTATATAAAAGGGTATTAAGCCAGACAAGCTCGGTAACCGCTAAACCATTTTTTTTTATAATTCTTTATATTTACTCTTAATAACAATTTGGTTATTTTGATAATTCTTTGTTTATTAAATTTCTATGATAATTTCCAGTGTAATAGTTTACTAAGTTTTTCGAAAAGTCTGTTCTTTAATTATTACAAAATTCACGTATTTTATTTGATGCTTACATTCCACAAGCAGCACTACAAAACAACAATTAAAGGTTTCCTCTATTTGTCGCGAGAACTTCTCTCAATATAACACGGCAGCCATGTTGTGTACCGAGTACCCAATTATTGTACCCAATTATTTCTTAAATACAATGAAGCTGCGGGGCCTTCGTAGTCTGCTTACAATTCTCAATTGCATTTGTTCAGACATGACCGCTACAGCACTGATGGCTTCTACCTTACACAGTAAGCGACGATGGGAGTAGGTATGCACGAGACAGAAGAGAATAAAAAATGACGCACAAAGTTTGAGAGAACAAATACAAATAAACTAAAATCATCTCTACGCCAAAAATACAACGAAAAGAGAACATACCGAATGAAGCAAACAATGGCAAATGACGCCAAAAATTTTTCAATTATTTTTTCACAATAATTTTTACAATTTGATGAACGAATTTATTGCCTTTTATCGAGCATTTCAGAATTTATGTTGAATAACGCTTAGTCATTTTATTTGTTGTAGTTTAATCATAAAGATTAGTAGTTTTGAAAAACACACATCACTGCAAAACTACCTGCTAGAAAACACGATGATTCTCCACAAACGAGTAAAGTCAAACTGTTGTTTAAACAATGAAAAGAAAATAATTTGAGCAAAAACAAGATTTTGTCACACCCCGCTTACAGTTCTGCATAACAATGTCATCACCGACCAATTGGTAAAATTTGGTTATTTTATTTGTATAGTTACTTTCGGCAGCTGTACTAAAAATGAGTTTTCACGCTCCCTTTAACCTCCCAAAAATATGAAAATGCTACATTTCAAACGGTTTTGGTCGTATAATACTTCTTTTAAATTGAACTCATTTGGGATCAGTCATTAAATAGTGCTTACATTGGTTTTTTTTGTTTTGCGAAAGTTTCTCATTTCGTTTGACAACTGCTTCTTTGATTTTTTTTACTGGTTGATATTGATGATGATACACGTGTATAAAACGATTACACTACATTAAAACATAGATTTATGTATATACATAACTTTGGAATGGCTTGAAATATATGAACATTTTTTTCACAGAAATTATTTTTTTAGCTGTAGAACATTGTTTAAAATGTCATAACATTTTGAATAAATATTATGATATCCAAAAAATAATAGGGGTGGTAGCCTATGATTTATAATAATATAAACTGTTTATTCAATTTTGTGTTAAAATTAAGCAATTTTTGCAGATAAATGTAAATAAAAAATGTACCATGGAAGAGTGGGGAAAAAGGAAATTGAAAAAAAAATTACAACAAAAATAGCTTTTTGCCTAATCTTGGACAACAAGTTGAATATATTAGAGGTTTTGTGAAAACAATATAAAACATTGAATTGGTGAAGTAACAGTAAATCTTTTCTCGTATCTCCAAATTCACTTAATTGACCTTTCAGACAAAGGAAATTTGCTTGTATGATGTTTGCTTGCAAATTAAAAAATTGGAATTTCAGTCGGTTTTTTCTCATTCTAAGGCTTGTTAGAGAAGAAGGGGGTAATGTCGTGCACTGGCTTTTTTAGCATAAAAAATTGAATGATATACCAGCCGTTGGTAAGGTATGGGCCTACTGACCTACAGAGCTCATGCATACAATACTAGCAATATCCATGTGTAAGGGCAATATGTGCGACGTTTTTTAAAAATCGCACGTTCTCGGGACGACGAAAGTGTTTTTTTATCGGATCAGAAAAATTATTTGTCTCGCAGGAAAATATACCAGGTAAGTGTTTTCTTAAAGCAAATTTTCCGCCGAAAAAAAAGATGTATTGTGATCGAAAAAATTTTTGTTCTTTACCGATTTGTCGAAGTCAACCTTGAAAACGACCTTTGGGGCAATGTCGTGCATTTGATGTGGGGCAATGTCGTGCACTATATAGAAAAGAAAAGGGAAGGAAACGCGGTCGCCCTAGTGTACCAAGGGAGTCGTGAAGCCATAACAAAACGCTACAATCAAAATAAAATTTTCCAAAATATTTTCTCAATGTCAAGCACTTTTTGAAAAAATATTGTTTTTCTTTCCGTGTTTCATATAGCAAATTGCCTATTTTCATTTCATAAAATTGTATTTTTTGATCATATTTCGGACTTGTGTATATTGCCTTATAATTAACAATAATAAATAAATAAACAATAATGCTATATCTTCTTGAATTGAACCACTACCAATCGTTTTTCACACATTCTGATACCTTTACAATACAATGCACGACATTACCCCACAAATTTTGAGGGGGGTAATGTCGTGCACATTTTTTTTTTAATTTCTACTAACACGATTTCATGCTACACGAATATTGTTACACATATATGTTACCAACCAAATTATCTTTCGATCGGATGTTTACTCGTTGTATTCGCTTGTCATGTACGGCTTTACGAGCACTTTAAAGTTGAGTGCACGACATTACCCCCCTCTACTCTAAGTTACAAATTTTTTAACCAATTTTTTTGTATTCCTACTATGCAGGACCTATTAAAAAATCAAAATACAGAAAAAGCCAAGCAATTTTATGTCACCATAACAATTACTGTTTAAAGAAGGTAATTCAAATTAAATTAAGTTGTTTTTTAATATTTATAACATTTTTTTATTATTAAACAAACACAATTATATTTTTATTTTGCATTTGAAGATACAACAAAATACTTTAATTTTTAGATTTGAAATTTTTACATGGTATTTAATATTTTAATCGCAGGCGAAGCAGCGGGTATTTGCTAGTATAATATTTATATGGTTTTTTTATTATTATGCATTAATACATGTTTTTAAAAATATGTATTTGAAATTGATGTATTTTGACGTATTTTAAATTGACCAATGACTTTTTTACTCACAAACATGTGGCAACACTATTCACACTACTTTTTGCGTAAAAAGTAGTTGTAGTTTGTGATAAATATCAAATTAATCATTAACAAAATGAAACCATTACAACAATATGTTGTAGATCCTAATTGTACGAGCAAAATTAAAAACTTAGATAAATATCAAAAACTGACCACTTCCACTTTTTGCATGTCGATTTGAAATTTGCTCTCAAATGTAAAAACATGTTGCTAATATCGATTACTTTTTGCACTGACCCATTTTGATTTTATCACTAATGACTCATATTTGTCATTAAGTTACACAAAAACTCAGTTTTTATGCATATGCGTTTAACATGCTACTCCTGACATTGAGCTCTGACATTATTCTGCACATTTTTTAATGATACATCGCTGAGGACAATTTGCTAAAATTGATTTTTTTTGTTTTTTTTTCTGCTGTAAAGAAAATAAACAATTCAATTATTAAAATTTAATTACTGAAAAATCCCAAGTTAATTGTAGTACGACGTGAAGCTCATAGAACTCTATAAATGCTATGTGATTGTTGTCAGATACGAAAAATTTGTATATTGGCTATTAAGTGAACGCAAAAGCGTTGCATTACAAATTTTTTTAAATTTTATCTTATGACGTTCTCTTAATTCAAAGCTTTTCTTATATTAAGACAATACAACACAAATCAAATTCAGAATAACTTATAAAACATGTTTTAACCCGCATTAAATTTTGGTTTGAATTTATGGACTGGTCTTTCTCTACACTCTAACGAAAATTCACGAGAATTAACTACAATAATTGCTGGCAACTGAATGCCTACATTTATTGTCGTTAAATCTAACAGAGAAAAATTATAAATATTTATCGCTAAAAATGCGTAAATCCTCTCATCTACAATTATCTCTTTTGCTCTCTTGTAAAAACCCTCTTCTTAAATTATTTATTCCAATCTTGTCTTCGCTTATAAAAAAACGCTAGAAATGCGTGAAGCCTCTCAAATAAGATTTGAACAAGGCAACAACAACTCTGTATAGAGTCAATAACTAAGCAGAAGACGCTACTCTTTCCTACTTCAGTAGAAAAAAAAATAAAAAAAATAAACTGGCCATTTCAGCCCTTGGAAGGACTTTGACCTAGTTTCTATTGATCAATTGTGTTGTGCGTGTTATTAAATGTTTGATCACAAATGACTGAGAACTGGACCTACGTGTTTTATGCCGACTCCGAACGGCTTATGTTCTCAGGAAGCTTTACATGGCAGTTTTTACTCTCTGAGGTTTTTGTCTGCAGAGAGGTGACGACCGAACAGAAAAATTAATTCAATTGAAAAAACTTTCTGTCTGAGCTGGAATTGAATCCGGCCTACCGCGGTTCTTTAGCTTAGGGGCCACGCACTCCACCCACTAGGCTACGGTCGCTCCACTTGAGTAGGCTTGAGTAATTAAGCAGTGACCAATGTACTGTTTAAGTTTTATATGTATAATTTGACACTTGCTCGAATAAACTCTTTGAAATCATATGACGTTAAAGCAGAGGTGTTTATATAAGGGCAAGCGTAAAATAACGCTGCTAGAACATTTTTAAGACTATCTGAGCAAGAACACGAGGAAATAGCGTGAAAAGTAGGGAGAATGTACATATTTTAAGGCTGTCTGAGCGAAAACACGCTGAAATAGTGTGAAAAGTAGAAAATATACATATTTTCGAATTCTCTGAGCGAAAACACGCTGGAATAGCGTGAAAAGTAGATAATATACAAGAATGATAGAATAAGAGATTGCGCTTTGCGCAGATCCATTACTTCTGCTAATCAGCTGTTCAGTTGAGTACGTCACAATATTTAATTTCTTTGAGAAACGTATTGCGATCGGTTGTGTTTTATTTAATTCTTTATTTATCGAAGTATACTTGCAAGTTTTTAACTTGAAATTAAAAAAGTGAAGTGTGCAGTTGATAATTGCGCTAACAGTAGCAAAAAATTGGCACCAGAATGCAGCTTGTTTACTTTTCCAGTGAATGTAGAGCTGAGGAAAAAGTGGATTAAATTTTGCCTGTAAAGCAAGGATTTCAGCTTTAAAACTTGCTATATTTGCATGGACCACTTTGCAAGAGAAGATTTTGAAAACAGTGTGAAGTTCGAATTGGGTAAGATAATTATTTGTTACGCTTATTGTGCTTATATTAATAAAATTGTGTTTACATTTCTTAGGATTTAAAAAAAAAGGATGCTTAAAGTAGATGCCGTGCCATCAGTTTATAAGCCAGGTGATGGAAATCTGGAGCATTCCAAAAGAGTTCAGCGTCGTCAACAGAAAAAATCGTTTCTAAACTTCTTCGGCAAAGTGATGCTTCTGTATCAAAAACGGTAATGGTTGTTAACTATTTTTCAAGATGATATTAATCTAAATTCAAATTTCAGTTGAATTTATTTTTGATGAAGCGATCGAGGATGCTGGAAAAGAGACTGACCTTCCACAGGCATTCGAGGGAAATGAGGAGAATTGTGTTCTTAAATAGGTCCATGTCAGTAGAAGAAATCGAAAATTTGAAAGCAAAGCTGTAAGTTTAGTTTTTATAAATTTGTAAATTTAAAACTTATGCATGTATGTATGCAGAGAAACGCTACAAAAAGAAAAAACACATCTCCAAAATACGAAAATTAAATCAAGAAATTGTAGAAAATGCACACAAACGAAATCGAAAATACAAAAATATATTAATTTAACAAAATTTGTTTCATTATTTCAAAAGTTGGAACTATCATTTTTTTGTCTTTATATTTACAGGTTAATTAATAGAAATAAAATGGGAATGTTGAAACTGCAACAATTCAACTCGTCATAAAAAGTTTAATTTATTAAAAAAAAACTCACGGTTTTTAAATTACTGGTTAAATCTGTATCTTTTATGCGCAACATAAATTATAAAATCACAACAAATTGTGGCTAAGATGCGAATTTTTTTACTAGCTTTTGTTTTGTAATGCAAGCCAATTGCTTTATAAATGACTTGCAAATCCTCACTTTTAGACTTTCAAGTTATCTAAATCATTCTCATTCTCACGCACCTTTCATGATTTCATTAAGTTATTACTTTATTAATATTTATATAAAATTTTGTTTTTTGAGGAAATTGTAGAACACTTAGTTTTTTGAATAACAAACTTTTTTTATAATTTGATTAAATACAAATTTTAACTTCTTTATTTATGTATCTTTTATATGAATTTTTTTATCTTGATTCAACGCATATATTTTTAATGCATAATATTTTAAAAGTTTTCATGCAATTAGAAAAGTATTTTAGAAAAATAATTACTAAGATAGGTATTTAAGATATAAACGATGGTTCATTTTTCAAATGAAACTAAACATCTCAAAATATAGTTATACGACAAACACAATTAAGTTTAAAATAATTCAAGATAAAGTTGAGCTATGAACAAAGACAATGTGATGTGCAATCTGACAACAAATGGACTTCAAACTACTGATCTGGACAACAAACATCAGGTTTGTTGCAATTGTTGTCTTTAATGATTCGTGGTAGAGGCAACTACAATTTCTTCATTGCCATTGTTACTGTATGTACTGATAGAGGAGACTTCGGTGTCACGACTGTGACTAGGCGTTATGGTGACCATGCTAATACCACTGTCGGTTGTTTGCAATAAAATATCAGATGAGCTGGCGTAGCTCATTGTTGTGATCGGAAATATTAGATTCAGTCAATAGCTGACGAGTGTAATAATTGTTGGCATATTGTTGCTTCTGAGTTGTTCGGTTTCATTATTGCTTGCAACAATTGTTTCAGCTAAATGATAGTCATCGTCATCCTTATCGGAGCCATCATTATTTTGCTATTGTTGATGCTTTCATCATCGGAGACGATCAGCAATTGGATGATATAGTGTTTTGCATTAGCGATTGGAGTTGTCCACTAGGCCAGTGTGCGATGCATGTATTTGTAAATCATATATAGAATTGGTTACGACTGTCCAAACGGTGCAATTAATTTCATTGCGATACGAATTAATCTTTTAAGATCTGCGCTGGCTCACTTGACCTACCTCCACCATAGCCAACATATCATCAACCAAACCCAAACGATCCAATGGCGGTAGCTCCGTATTTCTTGCAGCTGGCACAAGTTTCTTCAATATATTCTCAGAGTAACGCGTGCAACAATAGCCTACAGTGACAGGATTAATCTTAATCCAAACGTCTACGCTTACATCATCCAGCACTTCTTCACATGATTTCTTAACAAACAAGAAAGTTTTTGCAATTTTTGTTAGATGCTCTGAAGTAGATTAGCTTGAAATATAATGCAAATCTAATGGAATCTCTTACAAATTTTTTGTAACTAAGCTGCAATAAAATAAAAGTAAAAACAATGTTTACAAAGGAGTAATAAATAAATTTACCTTTTTCTCGTTCCAATAAATTGCTTCTCAGTTCTTTTATTTTAATTACACAAAGTAAAATTTGTATAATACATACAAATCGTATGCACATTGACAGCTTGCCAGAACAGAATTGATATTATGACGTACATGCGCAGAACAACAATTTAGTTGTACACTTTTTTTTGTCTTCAGCGCAATCTTTGTATTCTATCATTCTTGGATAATATATATATTTTAGGACTCTCTGAGCGTAAACACGTTAAAATAGAGTGAAAAGTAGAGAGATATACATTAGGGCGGGTCAATTTGTATGGACGAATTTTTTGGAGGTCTCAGCGAAATTCGTAATATACATGTAATTTCAAGACTTTTTCTCCACTACAGCATATACAAATTCTGAAGAAAAGCTGTGCGGACTTTCGTAAATAGCTTTTGTTCTCAATTATAAAATATGAATGTATGAATGTATGTGTATGAATCTATTTACGAAAGTCCGCACAGCTTTTTTTCAGAATTTGTATATGCTGTAGTGGAGAAAAAGTCTTGAAATTACATGTATTTTACGAATTTCGCTGAGCCAGAATTTGACCCGCCCTAATATACATATTTTAAGACTCTCTGAGCGAAAACACGCTCAAATACCGTGAATAGTAGAGTAAATATGAATATTTTGGAAAAGGAAGCTGATTTTCAGACAAAATTTAAAAGAACTCGCTGCATAACGTGGTTTTTACAAAATCGCCAAAAAATGTCATAAAATTTCACAACATTTATTGTAGTGATTTTTCAATCATTAAATTAAAAAAATGTAAAAGCGTTTTACTCGGTTTTTTCTAATGCCCTGGTTATTTATGGTTATTACTAGGCAAGCATGTTTGGTGAACTGATTGTGTTGTTAGTGTTTTACGAATAAAATTATAAATGAACTTTTTTCCTCCTCATTTCTTCGCTCTCACGACAAACATTTTTGTTTGCTGTTCAATCTCTCCATTTTATAACTGAAAATGCAACTGTTCAACAAACTTACCGTAACAACGAAACGAATATTTCATCAGAGAAGAAAATGAACAGAATTAAACAGCAAACATGTTTGCCAACACTGTTAGAAATCTATGACTAAATTTTAGTCCCACTAAAATATTACTGCATTTTTTAAACTTTGCAGTTTAAAATTTAAACTTTTCATATACTTACTCATATTATTATATTCTGTACTAGAATTTAAACCAAAAGAAATATTACAGCATCCATTTTAGCTTATTGTTATAAATTTTAGCTTTTTGGTTTCAATTTCAGCCTTTTTGGTTTAAATTTAAGTGCAATTCTGTATTACTTTTTGTTTTTAATACAATTTTTACTAAATTCTAGTACATTTGGATTAAGACCCGTAAAAAGTTAGCCTGGCAATGCTGCGACTCAATATTAGGCGACTCGGTTCATACAGTGACACATATTCGTATAAACGCACTCTTAATTTTAAATTTGCTACCTTCTTTCTCTTTTATTAATGCATTACTCAAAACAAATTCCAACTCATATTGTTTACTAAACTAACGGAAATTTGTACTGAGTGCAAAAACCTGTTTTCGTTGTTGTTGTTTTATATAAATCATTTCAGTTTAAATATTTTACTTAAAACAAGTACATATTCGTTTAAACGCATCAACTTAATTTTCAATAGGAATGGGTATTTATTTAATTTTCAATAATTAATTGGTCCACCATTTTTATTTATAACTTCAAATATACGATTCGGCATCGACTTCACTAAATTTTCCAGCAACTGACGATCTAAATCTTCCCAAGCTTCCTTAATGGCCAACTTGAGCTCTAGCACGGTTTTGTAAAGGTGTCCTTGGGCTTTTTGTCCATAGATTTTGCGTGATATGCATCCCCAAAGATTCTGCACCGGATTCAAATCGGGACTGCATGCAGGCCATTTCATAAGTGGGATGTTGTGCTCTTCAAACCACTTTAATGCCTCTTTAGAAACGTGAATGGCAGCATTATCCTGTTGAAAAATACTGTCTTCATCCATTTTATCATCCAAAAATGAAATTTGAGCATCATCCAACAATTCCGTGTATTTTTTAGAATTAATTTTGGGCGGCACAAAGCAGATATTTGCTTTACCTCTAGATGAAAATGCCGCCCACACCATAACGCTGCCACCACCAAAGTTTCTTTTTGACATACGTACGTCATTGTTTCGCAAATCATGCCAATAACAGCTGTAAGAGTCTGGGCCATCTAAGTAAAATTTTTTTTCGTCGGAAAACACAACATTGTCCCACTCAGTTGACCATTGCATGTGTTTTTGGGCGAAGTCTAAGCGCGCCTTTTTGTGATGCGGCTTCAACACAGGCTTGCTCACCGGTTTTTTCCATTTAACGTTATCTGAGTTACGTAAAATGTGTGCAATGTGCCTCGTTGTCACTGGAAGATCTAATTTTTCTTTTATTTGAGTTGAGTTCAAAAAACTTGTGGTGGCTTCCTTCCTAACTTGATTAACTTGGCGAATACTCAGTTTTCGATTGCCTTTCGTGGATTTTTTTACTCCATAATTAACACCGTTTTTTAAAAAAGAGCGGACGACTGCTTCTGATCTTCCTAGTCTCCGCCCAATTTCCCGATTTGAATAACCCTCTTTATGTTACAGGTTGATTTGGACTTTTTCTGTGTCATTGAGGTATTTTCCCTTTGGCATTTTGATAAAATCTTAAAAAAATATCATTAAGAAAATATTTTTACATTTAAATTAAACAAAACTTACCAATTGTTAATTGAATACAAGCAAATACTTATTTCTTTAAACCACTAATATATTTTCGACCTCCTTATTCAGGTGCGTTTAAAGGAATGTGTACATGTTTTTAGTAAAATATTTAAACTGAACTGATTTATATAAAACAACAACAACGAAAACAGCTTTTTGCACTCAGTACAAATTTCCATTAGTTTAGTGAACAATATAAGTTTGAATTTGTTTTGAATAATGCATTAATAAAAGAGAGAGAAGGTAGCAAATTTAAAATTAAGAGTGCGTTTATACGAATATGTGTCACTGTATGTTTGTTTATCGAGATTGTTATGCATAGGTCAATAGCCCGGTGGATAGAGTATTGAGTTTACAAATCTCGCTGTGGTTGTTATTTTTTATTTTTATATTTCAATCCAATTCTGTACCAAATTTGAAAACAAGCATATTTTAGTATTTTGCAAATACTAGATTTGAAACCAAGTACAGAAAAGTTTCAATTTTAGTACAAGATTTCTAACCGTGTAGCATAACCATGGCATAAGGGGCTTAAGTAGAACTGACATTTTAAGCTTTCGTCCTTGATGCTAAGATGATTTGATACGTGTTCGAATAAACGCGTCTGAAATATATCATGTTAACGCAAATTGATTCCGTTTTAGGTCTAGCCTGTAACTCTGCTAGGGATTTTGTCTGTTCTACACAGTTTAAAATTTTTGCCTACTTTTTAATCCAAAAAGTAATATTTTTTAATCCCTACTTAGTTTAATTTAACTGGGTCTTGAACCCACGTTTCTGCTTGCTTGCTTACTTACTGCAAGCTTACTTGCATTCGTAATGATTCAAAATGAGCGTAACCTCCTTAGCAACTGAGTTGGACGAGTAATAAGGTCTTGGACCAGCACATTAGAGGACGTGTGTTCAAAGCATGAACTGGTTAGAAAATTTTTTATTTAAGTTGATATTTATACTGCTTTTTTAAGCTTTATGCCGATTATAAACTTATCTTTTTTAGATTAAAAAATTTTAGACTTCTCATTGGATTGAAAAGTAATCTTTTTTGGTTTTGTTTCCAAAAAAGTTTCAAATTAAGCTCAAGATTTTTAACCGTGTATAATTAATCTATTTCGAACAAGGTCATGAATATTTGAATACCTGGTTGTGTCAATAGCCAGTTTTTCAGTTAAACACTTTAGCTTTCTAGCGGAAGCAATAAATTGCACTCTCACAATTAATTGGTGCATTTCGGCAAATTTTGAACTCCAATGAAGAATAGTGAAAAGGCAGAGGCAACTAGAGCAGACAAAATTCCTGGCTCGACCTAAAAATAAAAAACTCTTTGCTTTAACGTCATATATTTCAAAAGAGTTTATTCGAACAAGTGTTAAATCATATGAAACTCAAACAATGAGTTGGTCGCAGCTTAATCACTCAGGACTTCTGATGATGGAAATAGTCTGTATAGTCTGTTGTGTGATTGACTCTTTTCAGAGTTGTTGTTGTTGCCTTCTCCAAAACTTACTTAATTTAAATAGCTCATAATTAAAGTAATTTAAGTTTGTTTACCACTGGTACAATGTTAATTTTCAATAAATAAATTAAATCAAACGTTTTAGAAGATTTTTATTAAAAAAACAATAGCTTAGGTCTAACTATTAAAACCCCTTTTTCAAAAAAAAAATTTTCTTCACCGCGAAATCATATTCATTTTCATTATCACATGTATCGCTATTATCATTATAATTATCATCTTCATCGTCATCTTCAATATTATTTACGTCTTCATTATCGATATTGGTTGGCAAAGATGGTTCTATTAACATCTTTGTGACTAATTTTGGCAAAGCTTCAAATTTCGTTTGAAATGAAAATATGCTTGACCGAAGAAATGAAAAGTCTATTTAAAACTAGTATTCCCCTGCAGACGGTGTCCTGCCACACACCGCCTTGCTGCCATAAACAAATTTTCACGTTAATCGGAAAAAAAATTTCTGAAAATAGCCATATAAACTAAATGAACAAATTTAAATTCGACTAAAATATAGAATCCGTAAAATTTTCGACCGCCCGAAATATAGAATTTTTGTTGATTTGTGGGTGGTAAAATATGGTGTGGCAAATTCTTGTTCTCGTACTCGAAATAATTTGACTCCATCTCACTTCACGCTTTTTCCCTGAAAAAGAGGCGTAACATAGTGCGACCAAGCCAATTTTTAAGTAGCCGAAAGTAACCATACAAACCAAATGAAAATTGTAGTCTTATATGACCAAAGCCGTCTGAAAAAAAGCATTTTCATTGATTATGGGCAGTAAAACAGGGCGTGGAAAACAATTTTTAGTCTGAAATATACAATTTTTTTATTTGTGGGCGGTGAAAGGGGGCGTGTCAATTTTTTCCTGTAAATCATTTCGTACTCAAAAATAATATACTACCAAAATTTCAACTTAAAAATCATTAGGTATAGTGCGACCACTCCCATTTTTAATACAGTTTCCAAAAGTAAGCATACGTACTAAAGTTTTAGTCTTTTACTTCACCCAGTTTTAGTCTTATACTTCACGGTGAAAGACGATAAAAGGGGATGTGGCAAACAGTTCAGTGGAAACAATAAATAACAATAAATAAGTGCAACAGAAAAATAACTTTTCAATAGTTCTTTTTCCAGCTCGTCTGCGAATTAAAAAAAGTACAATTGCTGATACTTTTTTTTAACTTTCATTTTAGCTTTCATTTAATTTATACTTACGATAAAGTTATATTGAAACCTAGATGGCGCTTCACGTTCATCTATACAAACTACAATTTATCTATTTCCTGTCGCTTTAATATGTCAAAATTGCTTATATTTAATAATTGTTAACTTCCTTTCTTGTATCAAGATTGGTACTCGTTCACTTTTCGAGCAACCACATGGTCCTATTCGAGCCGGATTTTTAGGAAGCAATAGATTTATACCTGGGTCTAAGCTGAAACATTTCATCCAAAAAGACATCGATCATTTCATCCAATAAAAAGACATCGATCATCTAATCCAAAGGAGGACTTACTCACCTCACATGCATTTCACTGGCATCCAATCCTCACTCATTTCTTCATGGTTTATGAAGAAAAAAGAGACGCTTTTGAGAGCCATTTTAAGCCCACGAATGAGACCAAAAGGGTTCAGTTATGAGTGCCAAAAATTAAATTTTCTAACCGAAAAGGTTCATAAATGAATTCAAAAAAGATAGCTTTGGTTCACTGGGAGAGTTCCATGTATTTATATCAACTCTTTGCCCTTATTCTATGTTTACGGACAGTACCAAAAAGTACTCTATTGAAAGGTATGCATATGCTTTAGCTCATCACTATATTACACTGTTGTAATAAAACTTTAAACATTAAAAAACAAAATCATCAGCTACAAAAGCCAAAGCAATTTCAGAAACAATAAAAATAAAAACTAATTTTAAACAAAAACGAAGAGTATAAAACCCACTTCCGTTGTTTTTGTACTAAGCAAGTTACCCGCAACCTGACTTTGTTTACTAAAACTCAGTTTAAGTACACATCACTTCTATATATCTCTCGAATAACTAAAAACTTCATGCTGGTACACACATGTCACAACTACGTATATGTATGTCTATAGCTAAATCGAAATAAGAAAGTTGTTAAAAACCAATTTTTTAAACTATTTTTTAAAAACCAATTATAAAATATATTTGCACACATTTTATTTTCCACAAATTATAATTGCATAATTTAACAAATTATAATTATTCCACAAACAAATAGCAAGCAATACCTGATCCATCATAAAAGTCTTAAGGGTTTGAAAAAAAAAAGCTAAACAAATATTCTAAAATTACTACCTCAAAAAACTTGTTGAAAAAGTTGCCTTTTTGTAACAGTTCACTGCCAGGAAGCTAATCAACACAAAACCAAAATTAAACCAGCTAGATACGTGGAATTTGTTTTGTTTTACCTGATGCCAATTGTTACGAGTATTTAGAAAGTAAAAAACAAATGGTTACTTAACACCGAGAAAAGTGATGTTTGACCCCTCTGTGTCTCCTAGGCATTTGTGCGAAGCCTCTTCGAAAATCATTTGCAGCTTTTTAGAGGAGTTTCTACGATATCGTACAACGGGACTCAGTAAGGCTGAATAAGCAAGTATTTTGCTTGATTTAGGAAAATTTTAAGTTAAACCTTATTTCCACAAATTAAAAACTAAAATTAAGCAACAAATTTTCATAATGAACATTAATTTCTAAAATTAAGTAAAATAAATGCTTGGAACAAGAATGAAATACTTGATTCTAGAACCTGGAACAAGACTTGAATCAAGAAAATATTTTCATAATTTATATTTTATACTTAGAAAGTATAAAATTATTTTAAAATTTCTTGATTAAAGCATGTAACAAGTACACTGAGAATAAAAACATACTTGAAAATTAAACAAAAATTTTGAAATAGAAATTTACGCCATTTGCGTTTCTACAAAAAAAAAAATTAAAACAAGTGTTTATGAAAACTTCTTGTGTGTTTTTGTAATAAAACAATTGCCAGTCTTATCATTAAGAAAAACTCATTTAATTGGATTCAACTATTTTAAAGTACAAAATTTAACAACTGTTCAATAAGCTCTCTTGATTCTAACAATCCAAGTTCATATGTATCCAGAAAAGCATATACGAAAGAAAACCAAAAGTATAAAATGTAAAGTAAACAAAAGAAAATGTCAAAAGTGCAAGCGTTGCCACAGGATGCATAAACACATGATATAAATTCCTAAACATCCTGCCCGGTCGAGTCTCCTGACTCGATTTGATCGTAGTCCACCAACCGGCAAAGCTTTTGTACTGCCCGGGTGCATGAACCATTCGCAGTCTGAAGTGTTGGGTTTCGGACCAAACCATCGCTGCCCGGATGTACTGCAGTTACACGTCCCAGACGCCAGAGAGTAGGCGGTAAATTTTCATGCCTGACGAGAACGATGTCACCAACGACGATGTCTGCCACCCGTTTCTGCCACTTGTTTCGTTTTTGTAGTGTCGATAAATATTCATCGCTCCACCTCTGCCAGAATCGCTGATGAAGCTGGCGAATCCACTGCCACTGCTTCAGTCGATTGGTCGGCACCTCGGTGACATCCGGCTCTGGCACTGCTATGAGGGGGGCTCCTACAAGAAAATCACCAGGTGACAACGCAAATTTATCCTCAGGATCGTCGTATAATGGGGTGAGTGGCCGAGAATTAAGGCACGCCTCAATTCGAGCTGCTAACGTCTGCATCTGGCTGTGCCACATCGCTTGCGTGCCAATAATCCGGACCAAATGGTGTTTCGCTGACTTAACCGCAGCCTCCCATAAGCCGCCTTGATGGGGAGCACTGGGTGTTATGAAATGCCAGCGGGTGCCCAGGCTCGCTAATGATTTTTTATTGTGGTCGTCATACCAGCGAGTCAAGTCTTCTCTCATCAAGCGGTTCGCACCAACAAACGCGGTGCCGTTGTCGCTGTATAAATCTCTGCATAGACCACGTCTGCTCACGAAGCGTGTGAAAGCGTCTAGAAACGCTTGCGATGAAAGATCATCCACCACCTCAATATGTACGGCCTTCGTTGCCATACAAATGAAAATAGCCAAGTAAGTTTTGACCGTTATGCGTGACCGCTTTGTGCCTATGCGCAGCGTAAACGGTCCGCAATAGTCCACTCCCGATGCGATAAACGGCCGGGAAGGATTTACGCGCTGTGTGGGTAACGAGGACATCTGCTGTCTAAGGGTAGCACCCCGATGTCGACGGCATATAACACATCTGTGCAAGCAACTTTTAACTGACTGCCGCCCATTCAAAATCCAATAACATTGGCGTAGCGTATGAAGCATAAGCTGGGTACCACCATGCAGTGTGTGCTCGTGAGTCTGTCTTATTATTAATTCAACCAAAGTGCCGCCTTTTGGCAAAATAATTGGGCATCGGTGATCAAGCGAAAGCGCCGCCTTGTTGATACGACCTCCAACTCGAAGAATATCATCTTCGTCTAAATAAGGATTAAAAGAAAGTAGCTTACTTGTTCTTGGTAGCTGGGAGCCATTTCGCAGATTGTAAACCTCCACAGGAAAAGTGCTGCCTTGTTCAAGGCGTATGATCGTCTTCAAAGCGTTGTTTAACTCCGAAGCAGTGATGGTTGTTTGCCAATTTTTCTTCTTCTTGGTCCAACGGAGTACATATGCCACCGTGCGTAGCAGGCTCTGAAGGGAACTGAAACGTTCAGCCAGGGCAATGATCTCACCATCAAATCTGCGTGTTGTGAGTGGCGAAACAACGGTAGTCAAGGCTGATATAAATGAAACTTTCTCCTCCATCTTCAGGGTATCAAGCTCATCGCTGCTGAGTTGAATTTCTTGTATTGGTAGGGGCCCCTCTTCTAGCCATTCCGGACCTGACCACCACAAACGATGCTGCAAAAGCCCTGTCGCATTCATCCCACGGCTGGCGCAGTCAGCGGGGTTCTGCGCTGACCGAACGTGATGCCAGAAATTTGGTGAAGTGAGTTCTTGAATTTGCTGAACTCGATTTGAAATATATGGCTTCAGCATAGACGGCTGCTTATGAAGCCAACAGAGCACGATACTTGAGTCGGACCACAAATGATAGACGGTGTCTATCAAGCCCAACGCCAGTCGAACGTTGTTAAATGTTACAGCTAGCAAGTGAGCGGCGCATAGCTCAAGGCGAGGAATTGTGGCACCCTTGAGTGGAGCCACCTTAGTGCGGGCAGTGAGCAATGATACGCGTGTATTGCCTAGCGCACTAGTAGTCCTTGCATATATAACAGCAGCGTATGCGAGTTTGCTAGCATCGCAAAAGCCATGGAGTTCTGTGCTCCTTCCACTCTCCATACCTAGCCATCTTGGAACTCGAATTGAATTAATTGCATAAAGCCCATTGCGCAAGGTTAGCCAAGTCTCTTGTAACTGGCTAGGTAATGGGGCGTCCCAGGTTAAACCAGCAGACCAAAGGGTTTGTATAAATATTTTTCCAGCGATCACTACTGGCGCCACCAGGCCAGTAGGATCAAAGAGCTGCGCGACTTCACTGATAACGCGCCGCTTTGTGGGCGAATGTAACTGCTGATTGAGCTCCAGGTTAAAATATAATGCATCATCGATTGGGTCCCACCGCAAGCCGAGGACAGACGCCATGGGTATGGTCCGGGTCGGTCCTAACGAAGAAAGAGTACCATTAGTTAATGTTGATACTACCTCGATATTATTGGAATTCCATTTTCGCAGCTTAAAACATCCAGCTGATAAGATAGCATCAACATTGGCAGCCAGTAAAAGAGCTTCGCTCGGCGAATCGCAGCTTGTGAGGAAATCGTCCACATAAAATGACTTTAAAATCGCATCTCGCGCGGCCTGCGCTTGGCTACCATCTGCCACCAGTGTAAAATTGTCATACGCACATTGGACTAGCGCGCGCACAGCATTGTACGGGCTACAGGCCATACCATATGTCACTGTCGTCAATCGATAGATTTCAAGGTGATCGGCCGGTGATTCTCGCCAAATTATGCGTTGGAAATCCCGATGGGCAGGCACCACCAACACCTGCCTGAACATCTTCTCGATATCTGCAGTGAGAGCAATGCGGTAGCGCCGAAAACGGAAAAGTGTGTTGGTCAGGGGGTCCTGGATCGTTGGTCCCACCAATTGAATGTCATTCAATGAGACCCCAGTAGAGGTTGCTGCAGAAGCGTTAAATACCACACGGAATTTGCTCGTGACGGCGTGATGCGGGATGTAATAACATCTTGAGTGATCGCCTGGTTGATCAACTCGCTCCATATGACCAAGATCCACAAACGCACGCATAAAAGCCACATATTTATCTCGTAAGTCAGGGTTTGCTTCTAGTCGCCGCTCAAGAAATCGAAATTGTCGTGCAGCGTTGATGTAGGAATCACCTAGTTCCAATGCATCGCTTCGGAAAGGTATGTTCACGACATAGCGACCCTCCACTGTGCGATAATGAGTCTCTGAGAATATGCGTGCAGTCGCATCATATCCATCCAGATCGTAGCACGGCACCTCTTCAAGCTTCCAAAAATTGCGCAGAAGTTCATCCAAGCGTGACTCTTCTTCACCTAGCTGTGCGCTGAACGTGATTGGAGATAGCGTTGGAGCCTTTGCGGTCGCTGCTGGCCCGAAAACAACCCATCCTAATTTTGTGCGCTGTGCAAGCGGTTCATGGGCGTTTCCTCTAACAATCTCACCTTCGACAATAAGACTCCACACGTCCGCACCAATGAGCATGTCGACGCCCCCAGGGGTACCAAACTGTGAGTCAGCCAATTGAAGGTTAACCAAGTGTTTCCACTGCGTTATGTCAATCTGCACCGTTGGTGTTGTCGTTGTAATTGACGGAATAACGAGGGCCTTGAATGCCAAAGAAAAACCATTGTGAATCGATTTGATATTGAGCGTGACGCTGCCTTTGGTACGGGTATGAACTAAAGCACCAATCCCCTCCACCAGAACTTCAAATTTACTCCTGCGCAGATGTAAAACATTAACAAAACGATCTGTTACAAAACTTACCTGCGATCCAGGATCGCAGAGAACTCGAGCCAAACGCTGCTGTAGATTTGCGTCGCCAAATACATAAACGCGCGCCGTGGCCAAGAACACGATGTGCTGTCCCTTGGCGAGGCAGGAGACTAGAGGCTGCTCTAGTCACAAAGGAGTTGTGTGGCTCGGCTGTGACTTGGAAGTCGAACTCACGGGCCGGGTGGTGTCTAGTGTTGAGACCGTTGCCTGTAAATTGCGGCAAAACAGCGTATGGTGCTTGCGGCCACAATTTCGACAGCCGCTAGCAGAGCACTGCTTTGATGAGTGGCCATTTTTCAAACAGTTATAGCAGAGCTCTGTGTTCTTCAACGCACCAAATCGTTGCTCTGCACTCAGAAGCAGTAACGTTGGACATCTGCTGATGCGATGCAACCCTTGACAGTGAGCGCACCTGTTGTCATTTATAGAAGCCACATTAGATTTCAAAGCGCGCTGTGGTGGTCGGGATGCAGTGTGAATTTTCAGGCTTGAGGTGAATGCTTCTGGAGTGCTTGGCCACGATATGATTTCGGCATTGTGGCTATGGGCACGTTTTTCCAAAAACTTCAGCAAATCCTTCAACTTCGGAATTTCACAAGGTGAGCTATTCAGGGACCATTCACGTTGCGTTGCAGTAGGGAGCTTTGATGCCACGATTGGCACCGCCAGTGCATCCCATTTTTCGACTGGTAAGCCCATGACAAGCAGCACACGCATAGACTCCTGCACTGTGTCGACTATACCAAGCAATGATTTTGACGTCTCTTCTAATGCTGGCCGAAGATTTAGGAATCTGGAGACGTGTATCTCTGCCAGCTGCCTCTTGTTGTCAAAACGATCTTTGAGGGCTTTCCAGACCTCCTCATATCCTCCAGAGTACACTCCACCAATGAGGGGAACAACGTTTGAGTGTACCGCCTGACGCAGCTTGCCTAGCTTGTATGCCTCTGGAAAGTCCGTCTTATCCACAAGCGTTTCAAAAACCTCCTTGAAGGCAAGCCAAGTATGGAGTGTGCCATCGAAGTTTGGGATGGCTAAGGGGTCCAATTTTAAATCAAAACTGCGTGCGACTGCAGCTTCAGAGACCAAACCTAGCTCTGGTTTGGGCTTAGCAGCTGCCATCAACCTTTTGAGCATTACACATGTGTGATTGTACAAACTTTCCACTTCATCCCAAAGCTTATCATGGGCATCTGTTTCCTCGCTCTGTGCTTCGCAGATGAGGCGATGATGATTTGAAGCAAAACGGTCAAAATGTGATGTAAGAGATTTCAACTCTTGTTCCAAAACAAAAACGTCATATTTTCCCGGCTCAGCGGCACGCACGCGATCACTAATGCGCTTAATCGTTGTCATGGCAGATGTACGTAACTTTAATTCTGCCATACTGACTTCAAACCAATACGTGGTAGTTCTCAGCTACGAAAATTCTAACCCCAAAAACACGTGCCACACGTGTTGCCGTTGCTGGAGCACTGATTGTTGTTGGGCTGGTACCCCTCACGCACCTCGCGCTTGCTCAACTTATCCAACGCGCTGTTAGAATGCAATAAGTTGCACCACAAATGTTTTCCGCGAATTCCCAGATGAGCTCCGCGAACCGCCGCTGCTTGCGTCGGCAGAACTCCAACAATGAATTTGTGCAAATTTGTCGTCAATCCTCACAGGAGGCACCAAAATGTTTATGAAAACTTCTTGTGTGTTTTTGTAATAAAACAATTGCCAGTCTTATCATTAAGAAAAACTCAATTAATTGGATTCAACTATTTTAAAGTACAAAATTTAACAACTGTTCAATAAGCTCTCTTGATTCTAACAATCCAAGTTCATATGTATCCAGAAAAGCATATACGAAAGAAAACCAAAAGTATAAAATGTAAAGTAAACAAAAGAAAATGTCAAAAGTGCAAGCGTTGCCACAGGATGCATAAACACATGATATAAATTCCTAAACAACAAGCATGTTTAATTTTCAACTATTAACTCATTTCTTTTTTTTTATTTTGATAATTTTCGCATATTATTCTTTGCAATAACAATTACAAATATTGAACATTAGATGAAATAAAAACACTAACATCATCGAATTGAGTTAAAATTTTGTATTCGAGGGGTCCCAGGGGTCGCTGATCATGAACATGAAGTCACAGACTCGAAAAAATTAAGAAAATGGCATCGAAAAAATTGTGGTTTAATTTAATTGTTTTGATTTTAAGAACAATATTTTATAATTTTGTTTTAAAATATTTGTTTTCAATATTAAGGTTTTTGTTTTAATTGTTTTTTAATAAATGTTTACTATAAAGGTAAATTTCAAAACATAGTTTTGAAAACAAAAATTTTTGTTTTAAATTTAACTTTACAAGTGTACTTTCAAATAAGGAGTGTAAACAATGACTTTTATCTGAAGATTTATAATTAATTTTGCAAATAAGAATTATTTAAATGTGAAACTAAGGGGCAACTTCTTCAAATGATTTTCAATGTATATTTAGTCTCCGATAACGATTTGAAATGCTTTTAAATATTAAGATATATATAAATTTTTCATTTAAGAAATATTAAATTTTTTCCTTCTAAATCTTTCAAATATTTTCATTTATTATTTTGATTGTATATGATTTTAATACAAATTCAAAACGTTTGAGACTTGATTTTAAATACAAATTCCAGTTGTTTGATAGTTTAAAATCGTTTATTGAGCTTTAGGTCAAGGTTAGAACAATTAATTGTTGTAACGAATTTAAAATCAAATATGATTTAAACTGTCACACATTTAGAATTTGCATTTAAATCATATCAAATCAAAATAATAAATAACACTTAAATCAAGTATGATTTAAACTATCAATCATTTCGAATTTGTATTTAGATCATATAAAATCAAAATAACAAACAACAAGGTCATATATAAAAACTTAATTATTTTAATTTATCATAAGATATCAGAAAATCATTTCAAATAAGATATTTATAATATTATTTTATAAAATTAATGAAAAAAAATAATTTCCCAAAATATTTCTTATAAATAACAAGTTTTCCTTTAAATTGTATACAAAATAGTCTTATATATCAAGCAAAACTTTTAAATTTTAAGAAAAATATTTACTTGGATGAATCAAAAATTCTTTCTTTAAAAGAAAATTAAAATCAAAGCATTCTAATATTGAAATAAATTGTTTATTTGGAAAAGAAAAATTCTTCTCAATTCTAGGAAAAAAAATTCACAAATCTTGCAAATTATTGAACTTTTCTGAAAATTGTTAACTTGGATCAATCATATGCTGCTCTGTAAAGAATATTAAGTTTCTAATATCAAGCAAAACATTCTAGTACTAAGAAATTATTTACTTAAATCAAGAAAATTGTGTTATACTCATGGAAAACAATTTCTCTAACCAAGCAAATTATTCTAGTTTTCAGTAAGTTTTTTAATTGAGTCAAATTGCTCTCAATTCAAGGAAAATAAAGTTCTCAAATCAAAAATTTGAATAAAGCAAATTGTTCCCAAATATCAGATTTGAATTGAAAAAAAATATTCTACAGTTTTAAGCAAATGTTTCTTGAATTAAATATTTTTTTCTTAATATCATGTGCCTTAAATTGGCTCAATTCTAGCAAAATATTGCTTGACTCATTGTAAGCTGATAGGTAGCCTATTTGCTTGATTCAGCATAGAATGCTTGATTTTTTTCTCTACGTGTTGAATTAATAACTTAATTAAAATCATTTCAGTATTAAAAAATTACCTAAATCAGGAAAGTTGTTCTCAACTCAAAGAAAAAATGTCTCTAATCAAGCAAATTATTCTAGTTTTCAGTAAATTGTTTACTTAAATCAAGGAAATTGTTTTTGTTTTCTACTATAAAGGAAGCAGTAACTTTTTCGAAATTTTTTTTTGTTTTGCAAAATAGTAGAAAAACAATCCTTTGAAAGGCAAAAAAATGCACAAACTATTCTGTTTTTATTAAACAGAAGTTGTGCATATAAGCTTATCAAAGTGGATTGACTACAAAACCCCAAATGACAACTAGAGTTTATGTAGAGATCAACGAAACAGTCTGCTTGGTGGTTTATTCTGGAAAAAACTTGTCGTTGTTGCAACCTGTTGCTTCATGAACTTATTTGATAATTAAAAAATCAATATATCAAGGAAAAGAAATTTCTCAAACCACGCAAATTATTCTAGTTACCAGCAAATTGTTTACATAAATCAAGCAAATTTTTCTCACTTTTAGCAAATATCAGATTTGAATCTAGAAAACATATTCTAGAGCTTTAAGCATATGTTTCTTGAATTAAACATTTTTTCTTAATATCATGCGTTTTAAATTTGCCTAATTTTAGCAAAATAATACTTGTGAATTTCAAGACCCTAAGTTAGATATGTGCTTAGTTATAGAATTTTGGTAACTTTCGAAGCTAAGTGCAAGTAGTATAAAACTAAGACGGACATCGCTAACTTGACTCAGAAGGTGATACTGATCAAGAATGTAAATACTTTCCTATACGAGCCACGCCTCCATATGGGCGTTACAAAACGAGGTGCCAATGTTAATATACCCTTTATGCAGTTTGCGTGGGGATATAAAAATGCCATCGTCATACTGATGGGGAGTATCGATAGAAGAAATGGACTATTTAATAGTACCTACACGGCTAAAAACCTTAGACTAAATTTCAAACTTTTTTGGATTACAGATAGGCCAACACCAAAACAAGATAACTTTTTATTCCAAGGAAAAGTTTAAAATTAGTTTTCAATCCGCAAAAAGATTAAAAAAGCAATATAAATATCAACTTAAAATAAAAACTTTTCCGACCTCTATTCTGCTGGTCGAACGCCTTATCCACTCGTCCATCTCAGTTTTTAAGAAAGTTACGCTTATTTTGCATCATAACGAATGCAAGTAAGCAAGCGAGCAGGAACATGGGTTCGAGACCCAGCTAAATTAGAGTAAAATATTCTGATCAGTTCGTGATTTGAACACACGTCCTCTGATATGCTGGTCCAATACCTTATCCATTCGTCCAACTCAGTTGTTAACATAGTTTCGCTTATTTTGCATCATTACGAATGCAAGTAAGTTATTTGCAGGTACAAGGGTTTGAGACCCAGCTAAATGAAACTAATGTTTCGATTAAAAAATAGTACATTTTGGATTAAAAATTCCTTTAAAAGAAAGTTTGGATTAAAAAGTAGTCCAAAATTTTTAACCGTGTAGGTGCAGGTCAATAATCAATATACAACTACAATTCTGCTTCAACGTTTGTTCTAACCAGTGAAAATTTCTTATTTACAAGAAAGCTATCATAACGTATTTCTTTTTTTTTATCTTTGGCATTATAACTATTCATAAGACTCCGAGACGGTCGTTGAAAAAGTAACAATACTCTTGCCAAACCCCGTTTACGACAGAGATGGGCGTAGTGCACTAAATTTGCAGTTTCAGCTTACATGTACTGATAGTGTAAAATTATTCTCTATCTTCAATTAGTTTTTACTGACGAATTGAAAATATAAGCCTCACTATGCATGAGTGATAGTGAAAAATTTCTCACTCAAATTCATGTAATAGTGGAAAAAAATTTCTACAGCTTAGTGCAACTTTTTTTTGCACTAAATTAATAGTGCAAAACAAATACCTGCACTAATAGTAGCAAAACACAGAAAGTTTTCACTAATTGAAAGAAAAGGGGAACAGTTTATTTTAAGTATTGATCATTCAAAGCTGTTGTTGTTGTTTTGTTCATAAACATATCTGACCTAAGGCTCGAAAAATAGTTCTTCTTAATTATAGATTTTTTTAGTTCGAGTCTGACTGAAATAGTTTCAAAATCAGTCATATTTGAAAGTTGAAAGGCAACACTTTTAATTGCAACTTTCATGTTTTGCACTATTTGAGTGTAGTGGAGATTTAATAACTACCACCAGAGTTGATAAATGACTTTTGCATTTTGGTATACAAATTTAGAAAAAATTGTACTAAATGAAAAAAAGTATGGAATAAACTTTATTTACTCACGCAGACTGTGTTAATTTTGTCACTCCATTTCTAACGCTGATAAGGAGACGTGTCAGGTATAGAAAAGTATATATTGTCTTGATCAGCATCACCTCCTGAGCCGATTTCGCTAGGTCAATCTGTCGACACGATTACAGCCGCAATTTTAAAGCTATCGTATTTAAATTTGGTATATGTGCTTATATTAAAAAACAAAAATCAAGTTTGAGAAGGAGCAAAATGGCATGAAAACCACGCCTTCTTTATCAAACAATAAAAACTCAAAAACGCCTCAAAAATTTTTGCAGTTACTTGGTATTGTGCACATAAGCTTTCAAGTAAAATAATCACCATATATTTCAAATTTGTAAAATTAGTATAAAAATAACGCCTACGTCCTAAGCGTTATTTTGTTTTATGAAATAATATTAATATGAAAACGGTTAGGTCTCTAAAAATTGCGCAAAAATTAATTTAATAAATTAAAATTATGAGAAATTGTTACAACTGCAGTTCTGTTTCTGTAATTGGTTTTTATTATAATTTTGAAAATAAAATATTCTTTTGGCATTTGCTGTCGAATGAAAAGTTGAAAGGATTTCTTAAGCAATTTTATATAAACTGGAGAAAATCGACTCTTTAAAATAATGTTTTACGTATTTTACGGAGTACAAAAATTAAATAATAAATTTTCTTGATTCTTTTAAATCGTTTGTGTTGTTAAATTAGTACGAAAACACTATTAAGTTGAATCACATTGGCAACCCAATCACGATGTTAAATTTGTATTCTTACTTTATGTACTCTTCATTATAATCAGTTAGTCTAATAAATCTCTTTTTACCGAACGGTCGTGTTTAATTCATTGCGTAATTACTAACAAAGGTTATGGGCCCAGGAGAATAGGGCAATAAATAGCTAGCACGTGTTTCGGGGTTATATTTTTTTCTTTGTAAATTTTCTAATTTAATCGTTCGTCGATAAGCAATAAAAATGAGCAATTCAATTTCGCAAATTGAAAAGCTGAATAGCGAGAACTATGCATCATGGTCGGTCCAGATGAGGAGCTTGCTAATAACGCAAGATTATTGGGATGCCGTTGAAGGTTCTTGTCCAAATGAAGCTACTGCTGAAAGCCGAGCTGTGTGGGATAAAATGGATCAGAAGGCTCTAGCAATGATAATTCTATGTGTCAAAGCATCGGAATTAATTCACATAAAAAAATGCACAAAATCAAAAGAAGCATGGCGTGTGTTAAACGATCTGTACAAAACCAGCGGACCTGCACGCAAGGTAAATTTGTTTAAGAAACTCGTTCGATTTCGGTTCAAAAGCGGTGAAAAATGCGCTGACCAAATCAATGATTTCTGTACACTTGCGGACGATTTAAAGGAAATCGGCATTGGAGTACCAGAAGATCTGCTCAGCATTTTTCTTCTATGCAGTTTGCCAGATGACATGGACACCTTTATTGTAGCTATGGAGAGCCGCGACACGCTACCAACCGTTGACCATCTGAAGGTTAAAATCCTGGAAGAAGAACAACGTCGTGGAGAGCGCAAAGAACTAAGCGGGGAAAGCGTGTTTGTAGCGCAGCAATACAAGGACAGACGTTTTAATCCAAATGAAAAGAGAAATGTTAAGTCGATTGACATCGACAAAAAAGAAGTGCAAACGAAGAGAATGGTGAAATGTTACCCATGTGGTAAAAGAGGCCATATTCGGGCGGAGTGTAGGTCAAATAAAAGTCGAGCACAAACAGTTGTACTAAGCCTTACAAACGAGTATTGTTTAAATCGCGACGTGTGGGTCTTAGATAGCGGCGCATCAGCACATATGTGCAGAGACAAAAATGTTTTCTCTTCGATTAGAAATCGCGCTCAAAGAGTTATTTTAGCATCAGGTGAAAGTGTTAGTGCAGAGGGCATAGGTAATGTCAAACTAAAGACAATCAATTCTAATATAACACTTCGCGATGTACTGTATGTGCCAAGTTTGCATTCTAATTTTTTATCAGTGTGTAAAATAATTAGCAATGGACACACAGTGAAGTTTTGCCACAATGAAGCATATATAAAAACGCAACAAAATAAACTTTTGTTTTCTGCGAAAATGATTGGAGGTATATTTTGCGTAAATTTTGAAAAAAACAATCGGTTTGAATATGTAAATGCAGCGGTCGCGAACGTTGATGTTTGGCACTCTAGATTTGGACATTTAAATATCAGTGATTTAAATAAACTTTCTGAAAAGAATATGGTTCGTGGTTTAAAAGCAAATAAGGCTGTCGATTTTAGTTGTGTAACTTGCGCGGTTTGTAAAATTAGCTCAAAGCCATTTAGTTGCTATTATAGTGTGCATACGAAAGCTATTCTTGAAGTTGTACACAGCGATTTGTGTGGACCAATGCGTGTATATTCACAAGGCGGTTCAAAGTTTTTCATCACTTTCATCGATGATTTTTCGAGATATGCAGAAACACAATTTTTGAGACATAAATCAGAAGCTTTCTCTGCATTTGTGAATTTTAAAACACGTATGGAGAAACAGACTGGGTGTAAGCTTAAATGTCTAAGGAGCGACAATGGGCGCGAGTTTATAAACTCAGATTTTGATAATTATTTTAAGCGACAAGGTATTGTGCACCAAAGGACAGTCAGCTACACACCTCAACAAAATGGAGTTGCGGAGAGAGCAAATCGAACGCTCGTGGAAATGGCACGCTGCATGCTGGAGTCGTCACATCTACCTCAGAATTTGTGGTCGGAAGCCGTAAGTACAGCGACTTACATTCGAAACCGTTCACCAACTAAAGTTTTAAATAATAAAACTCCTTTTGAGTGCTGGTTTGGATGGAAGCCATCGGTAGCCCATTTCAAAACATTTGGTTGTGCTGCGGTTGCACTCGATAAGCGAAGCCGATCTAAGTTTGAACCGAAAGGCATTAAATTGATTTTTGTTGGGTACGCTGATAACACAAAAGGCTACAGGTTGTACAACAGAAACACTCATGGTATAGTAATTGCACGCGACGTATTTTTTTTTGAGAGCCAGATTTCAAAAAATTTTGAAATTTGCGATGAGAATCAGTCAGCAGCGAATGTCGAAGAGAAATTTTACGTCTACTCAACACCCAACAACAACCAAAACAACAACAACAACTTAGTTAGCAGCAAACAAAAAGATGCCGAAAATTCAAGTCAAGCTGTGGATGTTACAGAAAATGAAAATACTGGTATTATAACAGTCGAAGAAGGTGAAGATGTGAATAACGCAGAGGACAGAGAAGTTCATAAAGCTCACGATGAGAATAACGCAGATGAGAGAGATGTTCCAGCGTTGGAAACATCAACAGAAGATGAAGCTGTGGACGTTGTTGCTGGCAAGAGGAAAAGAGGTAGGCCGAAAGTAAATAGAACGGGAAAGCCTGGAAGACCTTCTAAAATATTCCATACTGAAAACCTCGATGAAACTCAAAAGTTGAATGGAATTCTACACAGCCCAACTACTGTTGTTGAAGCAATAGAGTCTGCATATGGAAATCAGTGGCGACTTGCAATACAAGAAGAGTATGATTCTCTTATAAAAAACAAAACATGGGAATTGGTTGATCGCCCTGTTGGAAAAAACGTAATCGGATGCCGGTGGGTTTTTACAACAAAATTAAACGCTGATGGAGAAATCAAAAGACATAAGGCCCGTCTAGTTGCACAAGGGTGCAGTCAGAGGAAATATGAAGATTTTTTTGATACGTACGCACCTGTTGCAAGGCACTCTTCGATTCGCCTAATGCTCGCACTTGCGGTTCAACACAAGCTTCTTGTTAATCACATCGATATTGTAGCAGCATATCTAAACGGAGAGCTAGAGGAGGAGGTTTTTATGCGGCAGCCGGAGCTGTTCATCAGCAAAGAGTATCCAGAAAGAGTGTGTAAGCTTAAAAAATCATTGTACGGACTGAAGCAAGCGGGGAGAGATTGGAACATAAAAATTACATCTGTTCTTTCCAATATCGGCTTCAGTCGACGCAAAACAGACACTTGCTTATATACAATGATTAAGGCAGGAGAGATTAATATAATAACATTGTATGTCGATGATATTTTTCTGGAGTGCTCTTCAGAATCAACTATGCACTGCATCATTAAAAAACTTATTACGCAGGTTGAGGCAGTTGATCGGGGCCCAATAAGAAATTATTTAGGCTTGGAAGTTGAGAGAGTTGGACTGCGAGGTGAAATTTCAATTCATCAAAATCAATACACTGTTGAGTTATTGCAACGCTGGAATATGTTCGAGTGTAAAGGAGCAACAACACCATTTGCAAGTGGCACGCTGTTGGAAAAGTGTAAAGACAAGAGTTGCGAAGGATTTGATATAAAGCAGTACCAATCACTCATCGGAAGTCTAACGTATTTGGCAGTTATATCACGACCTGACATCGCGCATATCGTATCGAAGCTTGCGCAATTTCACAGCCATCCTCACAGAGAGCACTTTATTGCAGCGAAACATGTTTTGCGTTATCTTAAAGAAAATATGAAGGGATTGTTGACATATAAACTTAATAACCAAAATTTTATATGCTTCACAGATGCAGATTGGGGGTCCGAGTCAACAGACAGAAAATCCTATAGCGGCTACGTTTTATTTTTTGGTGGCGGTCCAATCGCATGGGAATCTAAGAAGCAGCAAGTAGTTTCGCTAAGTACAATGGAAGCGGAGTATATTGCAATGTGCCAGGGCGCAAAAGAAATTATGTTCCACCGCAGTTTGATGAAAGAGATGGGTTTCAACGCATTCGTAAACATGCCTACAAAAATTCTATGTGATAATCAGGGCGCGCAATTTTTGGCAAAAAATCCTATAGCACATAAACGCAGCAAGCATATAGATATAAGATATCATTATATCCGTGAGAAATGTCATGATAACGAGATTGAGATCCAATACATTCCATCATCAAAGAACGTGGCAGACATATTTACAAAATGTTTAACTAAAGAAAAGCATAAATTATTTTGCAATATGTTAAAACTTGATTTTTCTTAATACTTTTGATAAAATTCTATTAAAATTTTTGGTAGTTTTTATGTTACTCAATTGAAATTGTTTTTATTTTGTGTTAAATTTTTGAAATTGGAAAAATAGAAATATTTGAATTATTGTTGTATTTTTTCATAAATCGCGTTTGGGTTGAGGCAGAGTTTGTTGTTAAATTAGTACGAAAACACTACTAAGTTAAATCACATTGGCAACCCAATCACGATGTTAAATTTGTATTCTTACTTTATGTACTCTTCATTATAATCAGTTAGTCTAATAAATCTCTTTTTACCGAACGGTCGTGTTTAATTCATTGCGTAATTACTAACAGTTTGCTTACTTAGAGTTCTTAATTTTGTGTTTATGACCCCTTATACATTGGGCAAGACTTGAAAGCAAGTTTATTTAGTACAAAAACTTGCCAGTACAGAGCAAGTTTAATCTTTCCCCTTCATCTCACCATCATCTTTCCCCAAAACTTACGTAAACCATACATGGGCACACTGCAGTAAATATTTAATGCATTACTAGAAGCAGTAATCAGTAAACTTTTACTGATAATGAAATTCAATTTGCATTACCAGTAAATTTTTACTGGTTACTGGAAAAAATTGCAGTAAAAATAAATTTTTACTGATTACTGGAAAAAAAATTGCAGTACAAATAAATTTTTACTGATAATGAAATTCAATTTGCATTATCAGTAAATTTTTACTGATTACTGTAAAAAATTGCAGTACAAATAAATTTTTACTGATTACTGGAAAAAAATTGCAGTACAAATAAATTTTTACTGATAATGAAATTTAATTTGCATTACCAGTAAATTTTTACTGATTACTGAAAAAATTTGAAGTAAAAATAAATTTTTACTGATTACTGAAAAAAATTGCAGTAAAAATAAATTTTTACTGATTACTGAAGAAAATTGCAGTAAAAATAAATTTTTACTGATTACTGAAAAAAATTGCAGTAAAAATTTATTTTTACTGATTACTGAAAAAAGTTGCAGTAAAAATACATTTTTACTGATTACTAAAAAAAATTGCAGTAAAAATTTATTTTACACTGAATAAAATTGCAACTGAATAAAATTGCAGTAAAAGTAAATTTTTACTTATAATGAAATATCATTTGCATGATAAGTAAAATTTTTACTAGTTACTGAAAGTAGTAATTGGTAGTTAAAAATCAATGTACAAGCACTAAGGGCCAGTTTTTCAGTACGAGTTTAAACTTTAGTCAAATTTAACCTAGCTTAGTTCACCAAAATTGGACGTTTAACCTCGGTCTAGCTTGATATTCTAGCATGAAGTTAAAAAGACTTCAATTATCATATAATGTATTTTTGTTTGACTAAAGTTTAAAATCGTGCTGAAAAACTGGCCATAAATGAAATAAATAATTTAAGAAAATTAATGCTCTTTACACATGTATTATATATGTATATTATTATGTATGTAGATATGTTTATACATGTATGCACATGTATATACTTATGAAAAAGCTAAACGTTGTTCGCTTTTCTTAAAACTAGCATTTCAAAATTATCATCGCTGAGTTTTTACCTTCTGGAGCGATTCACAATCCCAGCGAATGAAAATAACCGTTCTACAGGTGCCGATGAGGGTAATGTGGTATTATATTTCAGAAAAACATTTTTTATGGCTGGATGGTTTCTTAGACAATTTGTCGTTGTGTCTCGATCGACGAGGTATAAAATTGTTTCCTGGAGATAATTTCCCGAGTCATTGGAAACACATTGTATGCTATCTTCTATTGAAGGAGATGAACAAATTCATACATTAATGCAAAAATGTAAAGTAAAGTGTAAAATCTTTACCATTATCCCCAAAATCAAGAAATGATTTTGCGGTGTCTGCGTCAGAACACGAGTTTCGGCATCGGCTATTTTGCCATACTTCATCACATAAGTGCTGAACATTTTTTTACTTCTTCTTCTGTTTGTGTTGTTGCTGTTTCTAAAAGAGCTTTCAAAAATCGCAATTTTATGTCAGGAACACATATAGCTGCAATAACAGCATCCCAAGCTGCAGGCTGCATCAGGAAATATTGTTTTGAAAGCCACAGCAACCACAGATGGTTTTATGTTTTTTCCATGTGTTTTTTATGTTGCTGCATTGATCAGTGGATAGTGCGTTCAGTTTTTTAGTAATCAGTCAAAAATTGTTTTAACTGCCGTTTTTTTCAGCAATCAGTTAAAACTTTATTTTGCTTCATTTCATTTAAGTAATTAGTGAAAATTGATTTTTACTGCAATTATTTCATGTAATAAGTAAAAATTTATTTTTACTGCAATTTTATTCATTTATCAGTAAACATTTATTTTTACTGCAATTTTATTCAGTAATCAGTAAAAATATATTTTTACTGCAATTTTTTCAGTAATCAACTTTTACTGCAATTTTTTTAGTAATCAATTTTTACTGCAATTTTTTCAGTAATCAGTAAAAATTTATTTTTACTGCAATTTTTTCAGTAATCAGTAAAAATTTATTTTTACTGCAATTTTTTTCAGTAATCAGTAAAAATTTATTTTTACTGCAATTTTTTTCCAGGAATCAGTAAAAATTTATTTGTACTGCAATTTTTTCCAGTAATCAGTAAAAATTTACTGGTAATGCAAATTGAATTTCATTATCAGTAAAAATTTATTTGTACTGCAATTTTTTTCCAGTAATCAGTAAACATTTATTTTTACTGCAATTTTTTTCAGTAATCAGTAACAATTTACTGGTAATGCAAATTGAATTTCATTATCAGTAAAAATTTATTTTTACAGCAATTTTACTGGTACTGCAAAGTGCCCATCTATGACGTAAACTCACAACGATTTGTCCAACGAACTCACATTCTTGCTTTCAAGTCTTGCCCAATGTATAAGAGGTCTATAGAGTGAAATGAAATGTACCGAAAACGCTTTGGTAGTAGGAAAGTAGAAAAAATATAAAATTGTACCAAAAAAGTACAGTTGTACTGAAAATATCAACCCTGACAACCACTCAATTAAGTTGTAGTGCAACAATATAACACTATCACTAAAGTCCATAGTGATAGTGAAGAGATGATTCACACTGAAGAGATGATTCACTATCACTAAGGGAGTGTTTATAGTGCCTTGTTGCTTTGCCGAGCCGAGCTGAAACTCAAAAATGCATTGGGGCAAAAGAGATGCATGACTTGCTCAAAAGGAGCGTTCTCTTTTGCTCCCCTGCGTTTTTGAGTTTCAGCTCGGCTCGGCAAAGCAACAAGTCGCCACTTTAAATACACCGTAAGGGCTAATTTTTCAGTGCCAGCTTAAACTCTAGTCAAATTAAACTGAGGCTAACTCACAAAAATTAAACGTTTAAGCTCGGTTTTACTAGATATTTTAGCAATCGTTAAAGTTAAATTGACTTAAATGATCATATAATGTGTTTCTTTTTTACCTTAACCGAGTTTAAACATCCAATTTAGGTGAGTTAACCTCAGCTTAATTTGATTAAAGTTTAAGCTTGCACTGAAAAATTGGCCCTAAGCTGTTAAAAAATAGTGAAAAAATCATTTTTTTTCAATATATTTTAGTGTTAGTGAAAGGCTTAATGCACTAAGCCTAACTCTGGTTTTCGAAAACATCCAGTTATAACGTGACCAAAATAGTTTGTCCAATAATGCTATGTTCACACTGAGAGCTAAATGCGCATTTAGCGAAGATTTTACTAATTCAAATAGTTGGTAGAAAAATCTGTGGTCACAAGGAATAACGACTAAATTCAAAATATCGTAAAAAACGATATTTTATTTGTACGAACTACGACCCATTTTTTTGAAATATATGAATCGTTACTAACAAACTATGTGCAGGCATACGTGATGATCAATTCTGAGCAAAAAGCAGATATCTGCAGTATTCCAAAAATTGGTAATAATACTTCCATATCGCTTTTTTACGATATTTTGAGTTTAGTCTTTATTCCTTGTGACCACAAAAATATACGTATATATAAATAATAAAAGTGCTAATCATAACAAATAAATAATCTTAGATTATATACACTTTCTCATTTTGGCGTATCCCATTTGGCGTTTTATTGTAACTACTACAAGGCGTACTAGTTTCATTAAAATCATAATTATAATATTGTCATAAAACCTTGACTCACTTGTTTTTTGAGGACATAGATACTTTTCTGTGAATTTCTTTTGAGAATAGAGCAACATTATTTCATTTATTGATTCAACTGATTCATTAAGCTTCAGATCTATCGGTTGACATTTTTATCAGCCAAAAAAATGTTGTTATCTCAAGTGGTTATGAAAAAGTGACTAATTAGTAGTATCAATTGCTCAAAAGGGGTTTACTTAGATAAACAAGAAACTCTTCAAATTTCAGAGCTTCTATATATTGCCTAGACAACGTTAATAGAATATCAGAAGCCGTTGCAAAGCTCTTCAAGCAATATCTAACCACTGTGAGATAGCTTTTTCAAACTTTTATTTTCATTATAATTCGTATTAACTCTTTTTTCTCTCTTCTTCTCTTTTCAGCTTTTCACCCAGTTAAAATGTCTTCACCACCAGTCGGTCCCGAGTCATGCACTCTTGTCTGTCCCAGCTGCAAGCAACAAGTGCGCACCAGAGTCGAACCTAAGGCATCAACTAAAACACACATCATTGCTTTGATACTCTGCCTCTTTGTGTAGGTGCACACCCTCCCTCCCCCATCACATGTAATAGCATTTACGGTATTTCATTGAGTTTTTCTTTACAGCTGCTGGCCATGCGCCTGCTGCCTCTACTGCACCAACTGTGCACGCAATTCCGAGCACTTTTGTCCATCGTGTAACACCTTTTTGGGCGTTTATGAGCGCTAGTTTTCAGCCACCTGAAGTTGCCATAATCTACCGGAAGCTCATGGCGTCATAAGTGCTTATCTAGTATAATGCCCAAGAGTCGAGCTGCTTTATCTACACCTGTATGTAAACAAAGACATGCTTTAATGATTCTTGGAAATTTATAAATGTGGCTTTTCTATTGTTAGAATATTGTAATGTAAGAGAAAATAATATACCCTGTGTTTTTGATGATACAACAACGCACAGCCAAAATTATCTATAAAATTATGTACACAGTTTGTTATTGAAATCTCTCAAGTAACTTTATATTTTTAACTGGATTATATACCGCTACATCCATGTGCAATGTACAACTTTTTAATAATTTTTATCTTTAACATTAATCTAAAATAAATTCCTAATAAAAAAAAAAATGTTCTATCTCAAGTTTTTATTTCTTTGAAAGTTTAAAACACATGTCAGCAAGAAACACCAAAACACATTTCAAATGGTACCCAGTGGTGGATTAACCCTAGGGAGCGAGTGGGCTCATTTTTCATCACATTTTTAGGGGCGACAAAATTTGGAAAAACAATAGAAAATTTTGTTTTTTTTTTTTTGCGAAGATTATAAAAACGCAATTTAAAAAATCTATTGGGCCAACAAAAAAATTTATCTCAGAGTAATTATCATTTCACGAGAGAGAGAGAGAGAGAGAGAGACCAAAACATTTAGAAAGCATACGTCTCGCAGACTTAGGTTATCAAAGTGGGGCTAAAAAATTAAAAACTGTTAACCTTATTATTTAGAATACTCCTGTCTATCAGAATACATTCATTTTCAAGAATATAGAAAAGAAAAGTTACATTCACTTTCGCGTAAAAAAGAAAAATGCACTGAATCTGAATCACCTTTCATAAAAAAATTGTCGCAATATGAAAACAGCAATCACAATCTAGAAAATATAATAATTCTGATGGCAGATATAATTCGAAATGGCCAAGCTGAAATTATTTTTCCAAATTTATATATTTAATTTTGAATGTTTTTATACCTTTTTGAAATAAACTGTTAACACAAAAGTTCGTTTTAAAAAATTTATAAATGGAACTGTTTTGGAGTATTGTGCATTGAAGGACGTTTAGTTAATGCAATTGATTTCGATGTCATAATTTTGGACTTTGTTTCTGAAAAATCCCCATGAAAGTTCATTAAATTAAATGTTTTTTAAATCTAAAGTAAGTAAAAGAATTACTAACATTTTCAGCATAAGTATATAACCTATGTTCAACATTTGCACTAATTATTTTCAGTCAGTATAAGCAAAAATTCAAAATATTAATGTATAAAGTATTAGTTGCTAATTACACTCTAGGGACATCAAAAATACACAAAAAATGCCGAGACACATGAACTAATTTTTGTGTCATAGAATTTAGTGGCATTCTCAGATTTTTCCAATCAGATCAAAATTTCGAGATATTTGTGATTGAAATTTAGTCACTATTAGACCCATTTGTATCTATATTTTCCTTATTTCACTGTGTGGCACGAAAATCTGTATATAATAATTTCAACGTTTTTCACCTAATTTTAATATGAGAAATCTCGTGGTAACATCCGTTTTACCGCTTTACCGAAGACTTTACTGCAAAGTTTTTTTTAATTACTCAAGATATGCACTCATTTGCATGTTGAAAACTCTTGAACCATTAGGATTTTAATTTTGGTTTCTTCAGCAAAGTTCTTTCTATTATTCTTGCCAACAACTTTGTTCAACAAATATATAACGAAAAATCATTTGAAATTGTCTTTAAACCGTTAATAAGCCACATACATCTTGCCCGCTTTCAGCGCTACAAAGAAACAATGTTACTCATACGCAATGTTGTTCGAATTTTTCGTTTGACTTTTTGTAAGAATCACTCGATAAGACCCACTGGAAGCGATATTTTCATATTTATTTGTTGAGCAAAGTTGTTCGCCGGAATTATAGAAAGAACTTGCCGAAGAAACTAAAATCAAATCCTAATGGTCCAAGAGTTATCAACATAAAAATGAGTGCATATCTTGAGTAATTTTTGATATACCTATCTAAAAAAAAATGTTGTTCTAAAAAAAATGTTGTTTTAGATCTAAAAAAGAATGTTGTTTGGTAAAGTGGTAAAACAAATATCACCACGAGATTCCTTATACCAAAATTAAGTAAAAAACGTTTAAATTACCAAATACAGAGAAAAAAGGTACAAAAAAGCGCACAGTGTTTTAAGAGACCAAAAATGTTGACCACCTCCGATTTTGCTTAAACTTGCAATAACAATGGAGTTTAGCTACTACAGCATTTTCACACTTGCTCCGCGTTAGATAATTTTTAAAACCCAAATATCATTGAAACATCTCAAAGATATCGATAAAAATTTACCCACCATAATATGAGTTGGGTGGCGGCCGTAGCCTAGTGGGTATTGTACGTGGCCTCTAAGCTAAAGAACCGCAGTAGCCCGGGTTCAATTCCAGCTCAGACAGAATGTTTTTTCAATTGAATTATTTTTTCTGTTCGGTCGTAACCTCTCTGCAGACAATGGCAAACCTGAGAGGGTAAAAACTGCCATGTAAAACTTCTTGAGAACATAAGCCGTTCGGTGGCGGCATTAAACTCGTAGGTCCAGTTCTCGATCATTTGTGTTTAAATATTTAATAACACGCACAACACAATTGATCAATAGAAACTCGGTCAAAGTCCTTCTAGGGCTGAAATGGCCAATTTATTTTATTTTTTGAAGTGAAAACTTCTTTCGGCGCGTTGAACGATTTTGGTAGAGGGTAAATCTTTGGTTTGCGTCATTGTCTTTTTCCGAGTAACTCTCGTCATCAATACAGACAGCAAAGATAACAAGATAGGAAACTTAGAAAACATAAGCTAGCAACCATCAATAAGTTCCTCTGCTGACGCATCGTTCTTTCCCTCCCTTTGCTCCGCTGCGAAACATTAGCTGCATTCCCATGGCACTAGTACAGACCAAATCTCAGTAAAACAACGTTAGTTCAACTTTATATCAATTTTTTAACACAGTCTTAAAACAGCTGTCTTAAGAACGATAACAAAAGAAAAAACAACAATACCAAAACGCCTATTTTGCGGTGAAATGTCAAAATAGGAAAATGAATAGTTATTTAAATTTGCCGACTATGTTCGTTTTGATAAAAAATGCTTGAAACTTTTTTAATTTTTGTTTTTGTTTTGTGAATAAAATAGAGCCGCGCTCTAGATCAACGACCAAGGGAATGCAGCTATTGAATGTTACTGTTTTTTTTAATGTATATGTAGAGCTAGCTGTAGGCTAAAATAAAAAAAAAATTTAAATTTTTGATATTTGCTTTTTGTTTGACTGGCCGTGAAGTCTCTTTTAATGCCTCCACTTGAGATCTTGCTACCAGGCAAACAAAAAAAAAAGCAAGCAAAGTGCTGTTTATTTTCCGCCGCCAATTCGGTTCATCCCCTCTAACGGTGCGCAACCGATGTGATACTGCTCTTCTCTGTTCATCGTTGTAGTAGATTTTCTTGGTAATTGTTGTTGTAAATGTATTTTAGTTCAGCTACAGATCTACATATACATTGACAGAAAAACAGTAAATATCCTTCATGATTTCTTTATGAAGGATCGATCTGTCAGCAGATAAACTCAATGATGGTTGCTTGCTGCCATAGTAGAATTAGACAAGGTAGTGTTAGGGCTGAATGTGTTCTCTTTCTAACTGACCATAACTGTCAAAATCATCCATCTTGATGCATATTCTTATTTTTGCTTTTATATTGCATTCTCATTGGTTGCAGATTTTGTATGAAATGTCAACTTCGTTTTGACAGTTTCGGTCACCGGCTCTCCGCCCTAACACTACCTTGTTTAATTTTGCCATGCTTGCTGCACTTGCTGAGCGCCTAGTAGCCAATATCCAAGAGCGTGTATTTGAGTTTCATGACTAACATAAAAACATTTGTAGTTTTATAAATGTCGCCAGCATATTCTCTGACTGGGACCATGGTATAATAAGTAATAGGTAGGAGTGACATTTCGTGTTTTGACCATCGAATGTCAAGCAAAAGAAAACAAAATAGAGAACGTGTGTCACACACATTGACCGCATTCAGAGGAGTCACCTGCTGTAAATGGATCATTTAATTGGAAAGGTTTCACACTCAAATTAAAAAAAAAAACAGTTGTCAACTATTGACTCCGCTGTAAGCTGCCAATGTGTGTAGCTACCAATGACACGCACTTTATATTGTTTTCTTTTGTTTGAAATACGATGGTCGCAGCTCGTGAGAGAATAAGTAGTTGTCAAGGCTACATAATAATAATTTTATCATGAGTGGGACTGCATCGTCCAAAATGTTTAATTTCTTATTTCAGCTACCATAAGCCTATAGTATCTTTTGTAAAAATATAATGCAATGATTAATGACGCAAACAGTGAAAATAATGTAAATGAAATTCAATGAAATGTATGTAAATACAAATTTTATGTATGTGTGTATTATTATGTATATTAAGTGTATATTAATTATTTCAATTAGCTTAATTTATATTTTTGTTTATGTTTTACTTTGTTTTTTATATTAAAACCCATAATTAAAAATATAATGACGTGATAAAAGATGAAAATAATGTGCATTAATGATGAACCGGATGTACGGATAAACCGAATCGGGGACAGAAAATAAACTGAACTTTGCTTGCTATGTTTTCTGTTTTCCTTGTAGCAAGATTTCAAATGCAGGCATTAAAAGAGACTTCAAGACCCATCAAACAAAATATCATGTATAAAAAAAAGTAAATTTATTTTATTTTAGCTACAGCTCTACATATGCATTGAAAGAAAAAAATTTTTCATTCAATAGTGCTCCCAGTATTTTATTTTTATATCAACAATATTCAATTTTAATGTAATAATATAGTTTGGTGTAATAATAAAATAAAAATGATATCTGAATAAAAAAATATTTTAAAAGAAATAATTAAAAGTTGAGGGGGTGAAAATATAAAATTTTTTCCGATTAGCATGAAAATTCTTATATAGCAGCAAGGCGGTCCGTGGCAGGACAAAGTCTTCCAGAGAATAATAATATTTTACATATATGTTTTCGCTTCGGTCGGCAGTCCTCTCACTGCTATACTTTTTTTTTAAATGGGTTGGGCTCAGGAACAACACAAGACATAACAACTAACCATGAGTTTACATAGATCTTATCCTACATTAGTTTTCAACCTACTTTTGAGTTGACCTTTCGACAAGTTAACATTAAACACGCTCCAAATGTTAACAAAGGTACTCATACGATTTAATGGATCAGTTAACATATAGTTTGTTCTACTAAATGGTAAATAAATCAAGTTATTAGAGTTTCTACTGCTTCTACGGTTAGTGTTAAAACTTATAAGGGAAAGAAGTTTTGGAGAATCGAATACACCATTTATAAGTTGGTGTAAGAAGACGATATCAGCAGATTTACTTCTCTCTCTTAAAGATTGCAGAATTTAATCTACTTATGAAATAAAAACACTAATTTGAGTGCAAAAAATTTAAGATTTTTTTTTAAAGTTTTTACATTCAACATTAAAAGTTGGTCAAAATGGAAGAAACAGCGAAATTGCTTAACATTTGAAAAATCATAGATTCAACAAAGCTTACTCGATTTCCACGTTGGAGGTATTTTTGAAAAGACAATAAAAAGTTACTGTTAAAAACTTATAAACATTTTTTGAATGAATTCCAAATGAAAGTCAAATATCAGTAATCTGAATATCTCAAGACTTTGATCTGATTTAGAAAAACTGAGTATGTCACCAAATTCTAAGATCGAAAATTAAGTTGATGTGTCTCGGCGTTTTTTGCGTCTTCTCAAAAGTTTCAAATTTACCTAGTGTTATTAAAAATTTATATTTTTCAAACCAAATCATATTTAAAAGATTTATATCTGAAAGCATTCTAATTTGATTTTAGCTGATAAAATTTTTAAAAATATTGTCACAATATGTACCTTATTTTGTTGGTAGGGTTGTGCCATTATTATTGTTATTCAGTTTTGTAATGTTTTTAGGGGCGGCATTTTAGTCAGTCCACAGGGGCAAATTTGGTTAATCCGGCCCTGATGGTGTCTAAGATATGCTTTGACATGCCAAACAACAAGCAGTTGCTGCATTGCTCGTATTTAGTTTCGTTGTTAGCTGATGTCAACATCTTTTGTAGTCTGTCGCTATTTGGCATTATTAAAAAACATTTTATATGTACATATTAACACTTAGAGCCTGACTTTTTTGTATGGCAGGAATAAATAAAGGTTACTTGATGGCCCGGCAAAAGTTGCTCTGCCTTCTCCGGTAGTTAGTGTGATGAGTATGATTTTCTATCAAAAATAATATATAAAAAATAAAAAAAAAAATAAGTAATACATTTTGTATACAATGTTAGAAAAAATGTTGTTGGCTTAATTGCAGGACAATAGTGAGCAGCAAGGACCTTAAAAAAGTCAAATAGTTTTTTAAAAAACTAAAAAAATTAAACTTGGAAAAATGAATTTCATTATAAAACCGTTGGGGGTGCCCTTTGTTTTTTAGACCGAAATATTTTAAAACTTTTGTATAAGCTGGAAAAATATTCGCTTATAATTGCTATATCATATGGAAACTTTCAGGGTCATGGACGCTACATTTGCACTTAATCAAAAAACGCGCAGAAAAACAAAAACAAATAGAACGATATGAAGCTTATTTTAGCTGTTGAGAAGCATGGGGCGAGTATTTTATTTCGATTTAAAGATATGACACAATATAAAACAATTTCGGATGCAACAAAAAACAGAAGTTATTTTTAAGCACATGTCGAAATGTATAAGATTCAAAGAACTTCGAACGTAAAGTTTTTGCTTATGTTTTCAGAAGTAACTTAAGGGCCCATTAAAATTTCGTAAGCGAAAAAAACCCTGCATTAAAAACTTTACTTGAAGCGACTGTTTATTTCAGGTAATTTTTTTTTAACATTATAATTATATAAATTTTGCAGAAAATTTTTTGTATTTTTGGTTAATTATTAATTTTTATAGCAAGAACCAGCAGTTTAGTGAAGTGCCTTAAAATGCAGTGGAAACAATTTTTCGGAGCTTGTTCATCTAAAAGAAAAAAAAATAGGTTCTGCAAACATTTTTTCAGCTTTTAATCGAAGATTTTTGAAAAATTTAGATTTTTACTAAAATGGTGGTTTTCAAAAAAAAAATGGTTTCAAAACCGATTTTTGACAAAAAAATTAATTTGCTTTAGGTTATAAAAAAAATTATTTCTCTAAAATAAAAATCGAACGATTAAAAGTACCAATTGAAAATTGCTAAAAGGTGCATCAAATTTGGAAGTGATTCTTAGCATAGTTTTCGAGTAATGCTGTCCGCCGGTTTCAAGCAACACTTTTCGAGAAAAACGCGTTTAAAGTTTTTGATGTAGTAAAGTATGTATATTTTTCTACGGACGTTTCAGCTTATAACTACAGCAATTTTTATGCAATTGAATAAAGGCTCTAAAAACAATTAAAATTAAAATTGTGTTCATTTCATAAAAAATGGGCTTTGGTTTATTTATTAAAAATCAAAATATGACAGCGAACGCTACAGATTTTTTTCCTCATTAAAAAAGATACGGTAACCATCAATTTCAATTTGTTTTTAGTAAATTTGAAACGAACAATTTAAAGTCAAATCAAAGTTGGAATAACAGTTATTTTTATATTAACCCATATTTTACCAACATTATTTTGTTTTTATTTTTTACCTAATAAAAAGTCTTTTCGTAGACTAAATAGGGCCCTCTAAGTCCGATTCCGTGGAAAAAAAATTTAAGTCTTACCGTTATCCCGTTATGTGCTGTTTTAAAGTGTTCGATGAATCGAACACTGGCTCTCACCCTATATCTTAAACTTCCATACAATTTTGATTTTTCTGATAAAAGGAGATATTTTTCAGTTTGATTTTAATTTTATTTTAAAAAGTTTCATTTAAACAATCTGCATGTAAACGCTTGTTGCATTTATCACATAAATAAATGGTTGGCTAGCCGCAACCTTTCAATTGGCAACGTCGGGGTTTATTTTGACTTTGGCGGGCGATAATATGTTCTCCGGAAACTTTTTGCAAGTTCTTTGTTATTTCAAAATCTTCGTCATTGTCATTTGTTATATCAGTTAACTGTAGATTTTCTATGACCGATATTTCAAAATCTTTTTGTCTCAACGGCTTTTCTTTTTTGTATTTTGCGACCATGCAATGCAATTTCCAGACATCCACAACAGCGATATTTAATGTTTCAATCAGAGTTCGTAAATACTTAGCATTGAGGAGTGAAATATACCTTCCTCACCTCAATACAACTCAAGTCAGAGCATTTCGTTTTGTTTCTTTCATTCACGGTTGCCACTTTGATACAATTTTACCAAAATTAGTACATTTATTTTAACTTGGTACATTGGTATATTATTTTCCGAGTTGGTACATTTTGTAAAAGATTTATAATTAAACAACTTGTTACAAAAAGCGAAATTTGGTAGCACTGGAGAAATGTTCAGATTTATGTTTAGTGGAACTTGCATTGCATTAAGTTCTGAAATTTGAAAGCTTACATGCTCTTCTTGTCATATATATTAAAAATCACATTTCTTGAGACATTTTTTGAGACTTGAGGATTTTGTTTTTTTTTTTTTTGAGAATTTCCACCAAAGCAGAAAAATATTTCCAATCAGAAAATTTTTCTTATTACCAAATATATTCTAAAACAAATTAAAGACAAGTTCGATTTAGGTAGAGAAGATGTAAATGTTTTGAATATAATACCATCTTCACAAGTTATGTCAGAAAACAAAATTTCTTTATTGCCATAATTTAATAATTCATATTAAAATATCATCTCATATAATCGCTACCCTGACGAAATTGTGACTCAGAGGAATTTTGTTTAGGTTTCAAATATTAGTTTTTAAATTTGTAATGACGTTGGGAAAAAATAAGGGAATTTGGGAAAAAGTCAGGGTCGTGAAGAATGGATTGGGGGAAATTTGTTAATGATTTTATCAATTTTGTAAATAGTCTGATGTGCCTTCAACACAGCTCAGCAGCTGATGAACCAAATTTTTTTAATTTTAGCCTAATTAAATCTAAGCTTAGAAATAAATTAGAATATAAAACACTTAACAACTAAAGCTCTCTAAAAAATTCTGTGTCTAACGCAATGAATCTCATTATATTTGGCCAGCAAAATAACTATTTTAATGTAGGTATTTATTATTTTGTTAATAGCGTATAACATAACTTAATATTTTTGTTGAGTTTGGTGTGTACACAAATATACTCCAGTGAACTATTATAATAAATGTTACCAAATTATTATATTAAAAAAATTGGTATTTTTTTCCTATTTGGTACATTTTTTCGGAGAATTTAGTACAACAAAATATAGGCAAGTGGTAACCGTGATTGTTTGTTCTGTAAATTTAAATTATCGCAAACAGTTAAAAAAGCCGCTTCTAGTTCATTTGTTCGTCTTATATAGTAAACAAATTTTTTGTTTATATAGTTTTGATTAGATATAATTAGAATATGCAGGGTAAAAGTCGATTTTAAGTGCATTAAGAAGCTTGATCAATATATTTTCATCCTTATAAATTTAAAAAAAATTTATATTTGCCTCCAGCGTTCTTATATTTCAAATATCTTATGTAGGCATATATAAAATCAATGAAACAATGCTTTTAAAAAAATATACAGTTTACACTTGTTTAAAAAACATTTTAATTTATACTGAGGAACTTCACTTTTCGCTTACTACTTATTGAATAAAAAAATAGCTTAATCCTAAAACCTCAAAAAAAATTCAAAAATAATATATAACATAAATAAATAGCTTTGAGCGAATAAAGTAATCTTAGGTATTTAAAGAAACAAAACAAACAAATGAAGTTAATCGTCGCATTCTGGGGCCGAATTACAGCATCCGTGATTGAGCAAAATTACGAAGGGGACGACGAGGCAAGTGCCTATCAATCTTGTACAATTTTGTTCGATCACGGATGCTACAGAGTCCGCCATATATCGTTTTTTTTTCAACTAGTGCTTATTTCGTGAATGGTAACACTTAGCTCATGTGTGATTTGACACATAATTAGTTTTATCCTTCCGCTGAACGAATATGGTTGTGTATACGTTTGAACAACGCTGGGAAATATTGCGACATTACTTTGAAAATCATGATGCCGATTTTGCCAAAAAAATCATCTTTTCAGATGAAGCTCATTTTGATCTTGGCGGGTTGTAAACAAGCAAAATTGTCGCATTTCAGGCACAGAAAACCCGCACGCATACATTGAAAAGCCGCTGCACCCAAAACGAGTCACTGTTTGGTGCGGATTTTGGTCCAGAGGCATAATTGGGCCATTTTTCTTCGAAAATTAGCAAGGATTGGCCGTTACAGTCAATGGCGATCGTTATCGGGCCATGTTGAACAAATTTTTGTTCACAAAAATTGAAGAGGAGGATATTTGACACCGTTGGACTATTATTTATTTGGTGCCCTCAAAGATAAGTGTTACGCCGACAAGCCAGAGACAATTGACGCCTTAAAGGACAATATTCGTGAAGCCATTGGTGAAATACAGCTGCACACAATCGATAATGTGCCTAAAAATTGGACCAATCGTGTAGGCTACTGCATGGCCAGCCGAGGCAGCCATTTGAATGAAATTGTTTTCCATTAATAACCGGAAGGTTTGTACTTTCAAATAAAAAAAGAAATTTAAGAAAATATTCAGTAGTTTTTTTTTATAGAATTTGCAAAAAATAAAGTTATTTGGCGGACCCTGTATAATTCGGCCCCAGATTTATTTACACAATAAACAACCAAATGCTGCTTTAAACTTTCCATAGAAAACTTTTTACGTTTCTCTGTTAAAAAAGATGAATGCATAGAGAAACTGCGCCATTAGCGTAGGAAGCGGGGTAAAGGGGGCAGTTGCCGCCCCCCACTTTTTTAGCTAGATAAACAATTTAAAAAGAAAACTTCAAAAGTTATTCAAAGTGTCAGTTTTTTTTACAACAATAACATTTTTGTATTAGATATTTTCCTCTTCTTTCTCTCTTCTTCATAAGCATGCTTGCGGATAACCATTTTCTTTTTCTGTGTTTGCAAAAAGATAGAACAAAATGTAGAGTTTCTACTGCAAGCCCACCACTTCAGTTTAAAAGGACCCTTAAGTATGTAGCTTAATACTGTAATATTGCAATCGAAGCCTTCAACGGAAAAGTACCTTCTGAACAAAATCTAAAAACAAAACTAGATCTTTATGCAGATGACTTCGATGTGAGCGACCTCCACACGCAACTTAAATTGCTGAAGCAATTGCCTGGCCAAACACCTTCAAATTGTTGTCGCATTGTATCCCAATTTGCAAAAAATTCGGATACTATAAAAAAACTATTAAATGAAGTTGAAAAACTTATTGCTTTGCTTTTGACTGTGCCTGCATCAGCAGCTTCATCTGAGCGTTTTTTAGTGCACTAAGACGACTTAAAACGTATCTTCGAGCAACTATTACACAGAAACGACTCACTCATGCGGCACTTATACACATTCACAAAGATAAAACCGAAGAATTGAATTCGATGGAATTCAGCGAAAGAGTTTGTTTCTCGCAAGGACAGAAAGAAACATTTTGAAATAATTTAAATTGATATAACTTTTTGTACCTTATTGCATTTAAACCATGTAAAGATATACCTAGTCTTGCTTTATAAAAGCAACCATTATTTCTTATATTTTCATATTACCATATGAAAGATCCTTTAAAGAATGATCTCTAATATTGAAATTGGAAGAACTTTTAAAAATAATGAATTTTAATATTTTTTATATATTTTTATATTTTTTATTTTAAACTAAAATAAAAAATTTGTGTATTCACATTCATGTTTCTTTGAAGAAATTTTGGTGAACTTTTTTTGCACCACCATTTGTACTGCAGCTTCCGACGCGCTTGAACTGCGCTCATCATCGAAGGTGTTGCCGGGAAATATTTTAAATATGACAATTCATTGGGCTTTATTAAGCTTACTCGTATGTTTACTAAAAACTTCTTCATTTTGAAACAAAATTTTTTTTCAACAATCTTAATGTCCTTAAACCCTACATTACGACTGAAAGCGGCATTGAATTTATTCAGAAATTTTTTTTAACTTTTTCAAAGATCTTTTAATACCTTTAAACAATTTAGTGCTAGACTAAAGCGACAAACCTTAAGTGGTTTCTAAAGTGGTTAGTGAGCAATTAATTATCATTAAAAGTATGATTTAATGAAAGCCAAATTGTTACATAATCATCCCAATTATGAATGCTTTTTCCCAGGGAATCGAAAGAGGCAGTTTTCATTTTTAAGATAAAGTTCAAAAACATTTTGGAAATTGTTAATGCCAATTTGTTCATCAACCGCCAATTTTCATGAGTGTACACAAAAAAAATGTGATATCTTTATCTGCCATCGTAAAAACTAAAACTCCCTTTTCCGAATCCCCGGGAAAAATCATTCAGAATCGGACTGAATGTTTCTTTTATGTAATATTTCGCAGATTGGCAAAAAGTTTGGCAGATGTACTCGAATGTAATATCTCACGATTAGGAAAAAGTTGCAATAAAGGGTGGTTCAATTTTAAAGGCCGATATTGAATGTGAACCACACCTAAACGTCAAGTTTTTTTCTGCATTTTATTTGACATTTCTCAATTTCAGACTAATTCAATTAGACCCATGGAAAGATACACAATCGAGCAACGCGTAAAAGTTATTCAGGCTAATTATGAAAATGGACGTTCAAATTAAAATGCGTATCGTGCACTTCGTGATTTTTTCGGTCAATTTAATCGTTCAAATGTGCGTACAATCGGAAAAATCGTGCAAATATTTGAGCAAACCGGGTCTGTAAGAGATGTGAAGACACCAGTGCATACTCGTACAGCTCGTACTGCAGAAAATATTGCTGCTGAAGGGCCGTCCACCTCAACTCGTCGTCGTGCCCAACAATTGCACCTCTCACGCTCGTCGTTGATTAACATTATGCATAAAGACTTGCATTAAAACGCTTACAAGGTGCAATTGGCTCAAGAACTAAAGCCTCTTGACCATTTCAAGCGTCGTCAATGGTCATAATGGTGGCAAGAAATGGCAACAGTGGATGATCAATTTTCGAAGAAAATCATCTTCAGTGATGAGGCACATTTTCACCTCAGTGGATTCGTCAATAAGCAGAATTGCCATATTTGGGCGAATGATAATCCAAGAGTGATTGTCGAAAAACCAATGCATCCACAAAGAGTGACTGTTTGGTGCGGTTTATGGGCTGGCGGCATCATCGGGCCGTATTTTTTCCAAAATGAGGTCGGTCAGGCAGTTACTGTGAATGGTGTCCGCTATCGTGAGATGATAACGAACTTTTTATGACGCGAATAGGAAGATATGGATGTGGACGATATGTGGTTTCAACAGAACGGTGCACCTTGCCACACAGCTAACGAAACAATGGCTCTTTTGCACGACAAATTCAATGGCCGTGTTATCTCACGTGGTGGCGATGTCAATTGGCTGCCAAGATCATGTGATTTGACACCGTTGGACTTCTTTGTTTGGGGTTATTTGAAAGAAAAGTTGTACGTTGATAGGCCAGCAACAATTCAGGAGTTAAAGAATGAAATAATTCGGCACATTAACGGCATAGAACCTCAATTATGCCTCAGCGTCATCGAAATTTTGAACCATCGGATGGAGGTGTGCCGCCGAGGTCGCGGCGGCCATTTGGCCGACAATTTGCTCCATACATGATTGAACCATACCAATATTATCATAATAAAAAAACATGACAATATTTTCTTAAATAATTTGTGTTTTATTCAAAATCAACATAGGCCCTTAAAATTCGACCACCTTTATATATATTTTATACAGTAATAATTTAGATTTTAAGATCACTTTTCATTTAAATTAATTATTTTTTATTTAAAAAATTTATATTTTTTTACGTGTCAAATATCAACGTGTCAAATACAAACGTAGTAAAAAAGCAGAAAGCGCTTAAAAGCGTAAAAATATGCAATATGCATTTGCATATTTTTATTTTTTTCTCTTTTTTTTTTACGTGTCAAATATCAACGTGTCAAATACAAACGTAGTAAAAAAGCAGAAAGCGCTTAAAAGCGTAAAAATATGCAATATGCATTTGCATATTTTAATTTTTTTCTCTTTTTATGATTTTTAAATGATATATTTTTAAAACCATCATATTTTGCGCAAGGATATTTAATAAAAAATTAATATGTTACGCATAAAAAATCATTTTGAAAAGATTTTTTAGGGTACAAAAATAAAGAAGTTAATACTTTATAACCCATCTTGGCCCGGTACCAGTTCCCACGAACTGATTTCACTTAATTTTTATACATCGTTATTTCTTAGCCTAATTAAGATATATTTAGAGTTTCATGAAAATGGAACTTATGGTTCTTGAGTTCTGAGATGGTAACTTTAGTTACCAAAATGCTAATAAGTATAGTAATTTTGAACAAATTTTCCTAAAAGAATATATGTTGTTGTTGTTGCCTTCTTGAAAACTTACTTGATCTAAAGCTCACAATTTTAATTCATGTAATTATTCATAGATCATAAAATCTAATTAACTTAAATATGGCGGAGCACGGCCAAATAAGTTTTATTAATGTCAAATTAATTAAATAATCTAATAATTGATCGATTTTCGGTCAAAGTCATGTGTAATTGAGCATTTGGTTGTGAAAATAGCCACCTTTCAGTTAGAACACTAGCTTCTGGCGAAGCAGAAACTCGTTTCATTTCTATGGTGCATTTCGACAAACTATCGAACACCAATGAATATTGAAATAAGTGGAGAAGCAACTAGAACAGATGGCAACCCTTAATAGAGTTGATGGCAGTGATCTATAAATAACCTACTGCTTTGAAATGTCATATGATTAGCAGCCATACAATTCATAAGAATGAATTCCAGAATCTGCACATTCATATGCTAGTTTAAACAGTGAGTTGATCACAGCTTAATCACTCAAAGACTACTGAAGAGGAATATGTAGCGATTTCCGAAACAGACTGTCTAGTCAGCTAATGCCGTGGTTATGCTAGCCAAACATGATTGCCGAACATTTTTTGTTGTTATTGCCTGCATTCAGCGGAAAGAACTGTTCCACAACTTTCGGGCTGAATGGTATGCTCTCACAGAACATGTTCCTTGAGATGTCACAATTTATATAGCGAAAATATTTTATGCTACTTCGCTACTTGAGCACTTTTTTCGGCTAGAATGCGGCCATTGTTTCACGTATAAAATGAAAAAATGAACTTTTTCTCATATTCATTTTCTCGCTCTCGGACCGAACATTTTGATTGCTGATTGAAACGCCAAACATGCCGAACTTTCCAGTGTTGGCTGTAGTCATTTTGTATAATAGCATCAAAAAAGTAGGTTAAAGTATTAAAAAGTGAAGTTGATTGTGTCTTCAAGTAACCCTTAACATAAACAGCTAGCTAGCATGTCAGATATATGCAAACCATTTTGTTTAAGATATTATAATAAAAATTCAGAGTAAGTAATATTAGTTCGTATATTTTAATTCGTTAATTTTATTTTCAATTCTATAACAAATATAAGTACAAAAATGCAAATTAGGGTTGTGCTTTTTTGTGTTTTCACATACTATTACATATAATGCAACTGTGCCACCAATCATAGCATAACCACCAAACAAACATTTCAGCGAAGGGAATAAATTAACGAAAATGAACACCAAATATGTTTGGCTAGCATAACCATGGCATAAGTGATTGACTCTATACAGAGTTGTTGTTGTTGTTGTTGCCTTCTTGAAAACTTACTTGATCTAAAGCTCACAATTTTAATTCATGTAATTATTCATAGATCATAAAATCTAATTGAATATAGTTTTATTTGAAATTTTTTGTTTAAATTAAAAGAATAAATCAAAAATGTTAAAAATTTTATTTTTTATTTTTATTTCTGCAAATAATAATATTCTTATTTATATTTAAGAACACGAAAAACTAAAAAAAAATAAGTTTCACAAAATAAAGAATTCAAAAGTTAAAACACAAAATAAATGTTTCATTTTTAATTCTAAAACTTTTTTTGGCTTCTATGTTTTTTATATGAAGGAAAACAATGTTGATGCAATCCGAATTTGCATTTTGAACACTCAAATGGAGTGTGAGTATTGCAAGCAGAGCAACGTCGTCGGTTATCAGGCGCTCTCGTAGTACAATACACATTCTGCTTCTAATTAGGCAGTTGATATTTTAATGTTTGTAACGACTCTGGCGATTGTTCTCTAGACATTGAATTTCGCCGAGAAATGGATGGTGGGTCAGAAGTGCATCGACACGTCCACAATTGGAGCAGTGGCAGTTTTCGGATCAGGGTTGCTTTTCATTGTGGGAATGGTACAAATTATTTAATATTTTGCTTGGAAATCACATTAAAGCAGCACAGACACAAAAACGGAAAGTCAGATCATAGTAAAAACTAGGAAAATAACACTAAACGTACGCAATCTTTAGACAAAATAAGGCAACTTTTATGTCCCTCAGGGGGATATCCGCCAGCCATCAGAGAAAAATTAGAATAGACTCTATTCTGGCGTTTTCCGCCATGGATTTTCCCGTCAAATTCATTTTTGGCGGCTACTTACATTTTCATGTATTCTGTTTCACGGCGAATCCACAAGCCGCTACGGAAATTGGTTATGTTCGGGCTCATAAGCTGGCGATGTTTGCACGTGAAGACAATTTCGCTCGAGGCTTCATATTACATTGAAGAGGAGGAAATTGCGAGACTTGGAAACCCCTCTATATTTTGTGTCAACTCCCCACCCCTCCCCTGTCCCATGTCATTAATGAACACTACTAACAACAAACAGATCGTATGTTTATACGTGTCCGCTCATTTGGTAACTAAAATTACCATCTTTTGTTTTTTATATATTTCGAACTTTTAGAGCTCATATCACGATGTTATGAATATATATATTAAAAGTATGTTCAAATTACTATCAGAATCTATTATAATAGAATTTAATTTTTTGTATAATAATATAATTAAATCAATTAAAAATAACTCTATTTTTGGGGCTTTACGAAAATGCTTGACAATTGTGACGAAATTGCTTAAAACTAATTTCCTTTAAATTTTTTTTTTTCATAATTGATCATAAAATAATATCAATTCATTACATGACCCATACCTTCTATATATATTGTCTATATGCTTCTATAAAGTGATGGTAACTAAAATTACCGGTTGGGCAAAAATGGGTTAAGAACATTAACTACAAATACAAAGGGACAACACAGTATCTGCCAGTAGATACCGCTTTTTTATCTCTTAGTATCTAAATACTGCGTTTTTTGCATGAATGATTGCTTTAATTTGTGTAAATATGACATTTTAGTTTGAAGTATTAATCAATTGAGCAAAAAACTCGCAATTTTTATTTTATATTCTTGAAGATGGAAAAAAGATGTTTAGGAAAAAACAATAATGTAAACTAGTTTTGATTTTCATGCTAGATGCTGCACTCTTCCTTATGACGGCAGAATATTCTTGAGTTAATAGGTCTGTTCCCGTATTCGATTCAAGCAGCTTGAAGTTGTTTGAAAGCTTTATTTTGAAGCTCGAGAGAGAGGAATAACATGCAAAATGACACTCTCTAATCTATTACAATTAATTGAATTTAGTACGGGAACAGACCTATTAACATACGAAAGATAAGTCTTAAGATTGGGGTTTTTAGTAAATATTACCACATACTTTCACCGAAATTTTATGGCCATTTAGAAAAATAGCACCTATCAAACGCTAATAAATGCTTAACCTTAGAATTTATGGAAACTAAAACAACATAAACGCGTTTGATTTTTGTGGTAGTAAATTGATTTTATAGGATAATAAGTAAATGACTAAACAGGGATTGATACAGTGCAAGAATTAGAAATTTTCAAAAAGATACGTGGTTCTTGAAATTTATCAATATTTTTAAAAAATTTAATCAACCAACTACATGCCTAACTTGTATAACTTGTATGCTGTCATACAATAATATATTTAACTCTTGCATTGTTTCGAAAACACAAAATTCCACAAAGAAACAACTTTCTTAAAATTCATAATGTTAAAACGCATCGTTAATATGTTCGCTCAAATTCGAGAAAAGCACGTATTTTAAAGAATACATACACGCGACCACTTCTTTTAGCAAGACAAGTGCGTCATTTCTATTGAAAAATTTGCTAATTCAAAAGAGGTTGTTTTGCCAAATTTGCACAGAAACGATATAATATATTATTACCAAATCTGCTCAGTTCTGGATTTTTGTGGCAGATACCAAATAAAGAAAAAATATAATTAATTTAATAATACAGTAGAACCAAAGAAATTAGAAGCTGTTTGAAAATCTTCTAATTTCTACTCAAATTTTAATTTTAAGTTTAACGTTTCTTTTGAAATTTATTGCCAGTCAAAAAAAAAGACCAAAGTGAGGTGATTGCGTATGTTTTACAAAATGAGGCCACTTTTTGTTTTCAACTTTTTGTTGAAACAGCTGTTGTGTTAAATATATAGTGCCTAAACAATAACCTAAACAATAACCTCGGAAATTAGAATCAGAATCTTCAATATTTTGAAAATATTTCTGGATAATTCTAACTACTGAAGCTTTTAATTTCTGAGGTTCTACTGTATTAATATGATATATTGATATTTTTCAAGAACAATAGAGTGCTTAGAAAGCATACCCGATTATTCTTTCTTTTTTTTTTTAATCGAGTATATACATATATATTACTGATATTATAATAATATTTTTAATACTTTTTTTACTTCGACTTATCTTCATTAGATTTCTTAATATTATGGTTAATTAATACCAAGAGATTCTCTATAAAGTTCTCCTGAAACTTGAATACGAACAGGTTTTAGTTTATAATTATGGTGCTGTTAAAAAATATTTACTTATCAAACAAGCTGATTCTGAAACGACATAACAAAGATATTGTAAGTAAATAATAACCACAGTTAGAATTGATTAATATTATATGGGTGTGTGTTTTATACAGGTTTTATACTTACTCTTATCTCAGCTAAGTAGTAACATTAAAAGTAAGACAACTACTTACATAATATATTCCTTTGAGATAGTTAATGTGTTCACAGTCTGAAAATGAAAATATATGAGAAATATTTTCGTAGATATATTAATCTTTAAAAAAAAAATGTATAAAAACTAAGTCATAGATCATTTAAATATTGTATGAAAATGTTTCTAAGAAAACTCCACTATAAGTCAGTCGTTGGGGAAAATCCATTTTTGTGGGAATTTCGACCTTTATAGTGATCAAGTGGTAAAGGGCTTATATGTGGTATTTGTAAAAATAAAAGTTCTCGAGCAAGTTTTGAAAAATGAATGGCCACATCACAACTAAAAAGCAAAATGTATTCATACAATGATATCTATATTTATATGTAGTGTCTTTACTATTATATAAAATTGAAGGCAAATTACATGTCACCATTTTACTCCAAAAGTACCGGGCCGATTTTAATGAAAATGTTTTAAAATATCTTGTTTGTACAACAGCACGATCTAAGGGTAATTTCTTTACGAAATTTTATTAATAGGGGTATTCACGATTCAGTGCACTTGCCTGTGCATTTGAGGACTTGAGGACTTGTGCAGTTGTGCAGTTAGGTTTTCGTGACCACACCACCATCACTATTTCAAAGCTGTCAACATTTTTCAATGGACACAAGTGCACAACTGGTCAAGTCCCCAAGTCCTCAAGTTTAAGGCAATAGTAGAAAAGCACTTGTGCAGATTTTTGACGTACGTACATTTTATTTTTGTAAAGTGCACAAATCCCCAAGTAATTGACTGCACAGGCAAGTGCACTGAATCGTGAATACCCCTACTAAGTTTATTTAATGAGTGTTAAATTTTCTAAGATATCATCCCAGATACCACGCATTGCTTAATCGTTTTCTTTAACTCTTTCTCTTTATTTGCGAGAGTTTCAACCATGGCAGAATTAGAGAAGGTATATGCATTTTGGAGAGGGAGACTGCCGCAACTGTCAAAACGAAGTTGACAGCTCATACAAAATCTGAATACGATGAGAATGCGATAAGAAAGCGAAAATAGGCAATAATAGCAAAATGCTTGAGTTTGACAATTCTGGCTATGAGAAAGAGAGCGCAGTCTGAAATGCATATACCTTCTCTAATTCTGCCATGGTTTCAACAGACTTCATGTTGCTCTCTTCTCTTTTCTGTTTGTGCTCAGCTAGCACAGCGCAACCCAAGGCTCATATATTGAACCTTGGCACAACCATGGCAGAATAATGAGGTAGGGTAAGTAGTTTTGACAAGACCTATCGTTAACGTGAAAATCATAAAATATAGTGCTGCCATATCACAAATTAAAATCCAATGAAAAAGCCATACTTTGTCTAAGCGTTTCTGATGTAATCCTTTACAAAAAATATTTCAAAACGGGGAAGTACAGGTTTTTTGTTTTAGGCAAGCTTGAAGCGGACTTATTCTGCTTATATTTATATAATATATAATATATATAATTAGAATATATCCTCATTAAATATTATTTACCCTTCATAAAATTCCTTTTCCAAATGTTTATCCCAGAAATATCATTAATAAGGAAAACTGGTAACTCTAAAACACACTTTGACATTAACGACAGGTCTTGTCAAAGCTACTTACCCTACCTTATTATTCGCCATGGGCGCAACCTTAAAAACAGATAAGCCGAAAAAGTATACCTTCCATGCTCGCTGTATTGATGAGTGCTTCTGTAAGGCCTACCTTTTGAAGGTTTGGAGTCTTTTCATCAGATTAATTAAAAAAAATCAAAACTTAAAGAAAAAACAAAAAAAAATTTTTTTTGTCCGAGTTGGGTCGCGAACCCAGGTCTCCGAAATCTAACACATTGCATATCACATTATATGAAAACTTTTATATGGAAAAATTCTAAGTCTTTTCTATTATTTTTGTATGAAGAAATTTTACAAAAAAATTCCAAAAAAGTTTTTAAATGAACAGAAAAATTTGAAAAAATGTAGATTTAAAAAAAAATACAAAAAAAAATTTTTCTGGTCCGTGCTGGGTCTCGAACCCGCGTTGGTTCAAATCTGGAAATTGTCAAAAGTTCTTTTATTTCAATTTGATATTTATATTGCTTTTCTTTCTAATGTACATTCTCAAAAAGGGCTTCTAGCAGGCTTCTTTAGAGTCGCGAGAGAGGAAAGCCTAGACAATTTTCTCGTTTCATATAAAAAAGTTAATGGGCTTGGAAATGAGTACAGCAGGGCTAAGAAATCAATATAAAATAGCCTGCTAGAAGTGCTTCAAAGTCCTGCTTTTGCCCACGTTGCGTTGATCCCATGCTATGACGGGAAAACAAATAGAAGGAGTCAAGAATGATAGAAACAAGATTACGACATCGACTGAAGCCAATTGAATGTTGCCATCTCTATTTTTTCCTTATTTATTTATTTATTTACTGGCCAAGCCATGCATTTTACTTATTCTAACAGGTTTGTTTATTTTTATTGAAGTGAAAACTTTTGAAGTGAAAACTTCTTTAGGCGCGTTGAACGATTTTGGTAGAGGGTAAATCATTCGTTTGCATCATCGTATTTTTCCAAGGAATTCGTCATTCGGCCGCAAGCTCACAAAGAAATCACTTGGCAACTCCTGAAATTAAAGCATATAATCTTTTTGTTAGTATATTAATACTTAAGTTAGGTTGCAATAAGATGTTTGCAACCAAAACTTATTATTAATTCGGTTTATATTTATATATATATGCCTTTAAAGTTTGGCAATTTCTTCAGTTGTTGGATTTGTCAACATTTTTGAAAAATTTGCTTATACTCAAACAGCTGCTATTCATGGTGAGATTTAAAAATGGATCCATCTTCTTCTTTTTCTTCTTTTTTCTGCTGGAACTTCGTTTGCAAACAAGAAAAATAATGTATGGATTGAGTGTTTTAACATTTTAATCTTTAAGTTGTGATAAAGGCATATGTTGAACATTCAAATAGTTACATGCATGCTCTTATTTTATTACATATCGTCAAACAAAGTTTGACAATTTTCACACTTGTTGTATTTGTCAGTGGCTTTTTATTTTCACCACTGCGGCATTTTATATTCAGAGTTGTCAACTATGGCTGTGTGTCAATCAGTGGTGGTAGGATAAAAAATATCAAGTTGAATAAAATTTGTTGTGTTGAAATAAATTTGTCTTTTTTGCAGTGTCAAATGGACGATGAAATTTTTACAATTGCAAATTTTGACGTTTCACATTTCGGTCGTGTTTTAGCGCAAATATTTTATTTTATTTGCATTTTATCAATTTGCGACATATTTTATTCGAGAGCTTGTACTTGCAACATATTTCGTAAACTTGTAATATTGTAAACTTAAAAAACTGTTAAAAAATTAAAAAAAAATTAACGAAACAGCAGGCAAACAGAAAATATAGCATGCAAAGTGCTGTATATTTTACGCCGCCAATTCGGTTTATCCCCTCTAACGCTGCGCAACCGCTGGGATCTTGCAATTCTCTTTGCGTTGTTGTTGTAAATTTGCTAAGTAGTTATTGTTGTACAGTAAGCTTTAATTTTTTGTGGATGTTTATTTGTAGCTACAGTCAGCATATGACATTGAACTAATTTAGAAAACAGTTTATACATATGAATTAAAGAGTATATATAATATTGGTAAATCTATTTGTTTTTAGTAAAAGTGTTACCGTATCGGAAATACATATATATATAAATATGTATATATTTACATATTTACATATATATAGTTCATATATATGAACAATTTAGCTCATTGAGGAAATTTAAAGAATATTTATGTTTATTTATATAATAACAATTACGTATTAAACCTGCAAAATAATTAATATTTTCAGTAGTAATTGAATAACTAAGGTCTGCTTATCCTAAGCATTCTATTTTTTAAAACTGTTTAGCTTAATTTCTTATATGTATTATATATAATTTATAAGCTATAGATATTTCTTAATATTAGAATATTCTATTTTTAAGACACAACGCAATATAGATATGGTGAACATGTATATTGTGTTAGTGTTATGATATAAATTGATATAAATAAGCTTTAATTTTTTATATTAATCAATAATGAAATAATTTAAATAAATTACTTTAATTATATGCATTTTTAATATGGTAACACTTTTGCTTAAAAGAAATAGTTTCAGTAATATATAAAAAATTTAATAAATTGTTATAAGCTCTTAACAAAAATAATTCTTATTTCATATGCCAACTGTAGCTACACGATTAGAATTCACAACACCTACAAAAAATTTCCGGCTAACTGCGCCAACAACAATTACCAAGGAAATCTACAAACAAGGACTCACAGAGAAGAACAAGATCAGAGCGGAACTTTTAAAACTTTTTGAAGTCATCCTACATGTAGGACGGGCTGCAGTATGAGCTTTCGCACATCCTACATGTCCGTCCGACCTGTCAAATTCATCCTACATGTAGCATAGTCCGAAACCCCCTATTAGCATGAAAATTCTTATATAGCAGTAAGGCGGTCCGTGGCAGGACAACGTCTTCCATTTATATTTTATGTATAGGTTTTCGCTTCGGTCGGCAGTCCTCTCACTGCTATACTTTTTTTTTATTATATTTTTTATATTTATATTTTTTTTTCTCCTCACCTCTTTAATTGTTTTGGTGTTCAAAGATATGCAAATCGAAGTAGGCGTAATCCGCCAACCTGATTGATATTAGCTCTAGAACACGTCAAAAATAAAAGGAGAGAAGAAAAGAATGGAAGGAACTTACTTACTAACATATTTTATACATAGTAGTATAGCTAAGAACTTTATATGAATAGGAGAGATCTGAGAAGGGTATAGAAAATTGGAAAGAATACGCTTAACAAATAGGGTATTTATTATCTTAGCATTTAATTCTTAACGACTAAAAGGACAATAAAGCAAGAGAGCAGGATTTTGGGTTTTTAGTAGAGAAAAAAGATTTGGAGAGGGCATGCTTAATTATAGATTAAATATTTAGATTTATAAAAAAGTCAAGTATTTACTTTTTTATTTACCCAAGCAAGGTTAAAGGTCCAATTATAATAGACGTAACGTAATGTTGTCAACTGTCATCGCGACGGGACGCAATGTAAGAAAATGTAATATCAATTATAATAGACAGTAGCCAGGCAGTTGTTTGTCGTAAATAATTGAACGTTCTCGTACAAGTTCAATTAAAACTTCGTCATCAATAGCTGCGGATATATAGAACTATCACATTAATAACGAAAACTATTGTAAAACCATTTGTGGATGTCAGGACCATTCAGCACAGCTGAATTCAATATTTCACACAAATTTTAATAAAAAATACGAATACTAGTGGGGTCGCTTAGGCAAACGATCCTAGAAACCTACAACCTCGGAGCTAAACGGAGTTGGTTCGTTTAGGCGCATGAATTATGCAGACATATTAAAAGAGGGAATGCATAAAATGCACCCGGTTGTAATTTTCACCACCCAGAGCTTGTCCTACGAGCGCAGCAACACCAAAGGTGCTCGCAAGCACGTAGTGATGTGGGATTTAACAAGCAAAGACTTATGGCGTTTTCGTTTCTACCAAAAATGTCACCTTTTCGTTGCCCTTTCCTATTTTCGTGTTCGATTCTAAGATAAATGCAAGCTGGTGAGAACATTTTGTGTTGGTTTCTTAAAATGTCACACTCAAATAATGCAAAATAGGCACATTTTCTGCACTGCGAAACATTGTCAGGGGAGAAGGTTGCCCTGAAAATCAGCTGATTTTGATAATTTTATTTACGTTGGATCGGTGCTACCATCTTTATGAGGCGGCAGCCCCACATATTTTGTTTTGAGGGCACCCGATTAGAGCGCCCCTGGTATCTCTTGACCAGACTGACGGGTGCTGCCTCCTCACAAAGGTGGCATCAACGCCCTGGTCAAATGACCCGCCGACACTAGGTTGGCCACGGCTGCACGTGCTGCTTCATGGTTGTGTAGTAACGCAATGGTTGCTACAAATCACATCCCAGCGGTTCGAAATGGCAGCAGCTCACCTAGAATCACGATTGAAGCGCTCCATTACTGTTGCTTGTCCAGCAGGAAAGAAGCACACACTTCGAAATATTGTTTCTCTCTGGGTTTCTCTCGAAACAAGCAAGCTCAGAGACAAAGTTTTGTGGTTTTCTTTCTTTGTTCTTTTGTGGGCAAGCCAATTTTTTTTTATTCAGTTGCGATTTAGTTTCAGAAGTGAAAGTGCGTTAAAGTTGTATCGTATCGTGATTAATACTTAAATATCCAGGTGAGCAAAAATAAACAAAATGAATAAAAACATATGTGGAATAAGCACAAGACATTTTCGGCGTTTAAAAAAAAAAGAATTAGATGATAATTGCTTAGAAGGAAAATGTGCAAATAATTTGATTTCAAGCCCATATGAGATCATTGAACAAAATTATTGTGTTCAAAATAATTGTGAACAAGAGGAAGGTGCATCTTCTTCTGCCTCAAGTTTGTTACAATATTAAGAAATTTTAACGAAAGTTCTGAAAAATCTATTAGCGAAAAACTTGGTGAATGGTGTATAGAGCACAAAATACGTCGAAAAGCTTGTGACGATGTGTTAAAAATATTTTGTTCGGCAGGAGTAAAAGATGTTCCTTCTTCAAGTAAAACTTTGTTTAAAAATTTACATCTTGAAATTGAAACTATTCCGGTTCATCCTGGTGAATATTTTCATTTTGGTTTAGAAAAGGCCTTAAAGATGATGAATTTATCCTTACCAGATTCAGTTGGTTGCTTGTTAATTGATAATGGTATCGATGGGCTGCCACTGTTTAAAAGTAGTGGAACGCAACTTTGGCCAATTTTAGGATCTCTTTCTAATTCTTTGCACATAAAACCATTCTTAATTGGTGCTTTTGTAGGTTCTCATAAGCCGGATAAAATAAATGATTTTCTGGCACAATTTGTTTATGAAATAAAACATTTATACAACGAGGGTATTGAAATAGGCGGAAAATTTGTTCCAATTAAGATTGACAAATTCATTTGCGATGCTCCAGCGAGAGCTTTTGTCACAGGGTCAGTAGGACATACAAGCGGTAAAGGATGTTCGAAATGTACCCAAACGGCAAAAATGAAAAATAGGAGACTGACGTATAGTTCAAAAATTGAAACGTTACGCACAGACGATGATTTTAAAAATCGAAAAGACAAATACCACCACACGTCAAATTTTTTTGAAAATACTCATATTTTAGAAGAAATAGATGTACAAATGGTTTCCGACTTTCCTCTTGATGTCATGCACCTTATAGACTTAGGCGTTGTAAAAAAAATTTTGCTAGCCATTTGGAAGGGGGATCACACAGTTGAAAAATTAAGTAAATTAAGTCAAAGAACAGCTCAATAATAAATTGATTTCATTTCGAAGCCATATAACAAAAGAGTTATGCAGGAAACCACGTAGTTTTGATGAACTTTGCAGATGGAAAGCTGTGGAGTTTCGACGAATCGTTTTTTATATCGGAATAGTTCTCTTTAAGAATGTAATTAATTCAGAATTATATTATAATTTCTTGATTCTACATTGTATTTACAGACTTCTATCCTGTCCCACAAGTTGTCAAAATAATTTATCATGCGTTCGTGAAATGCTTGATTTCTTTGTTGAAAATTATAAAACTCTATATGGTGAAGACCGACTTTCTTATAATATTCATAGCTTGCTTCATTTGCCAGATTGCGTCGAAAAATTTGGAAATGTTGACAATTTCTCGGCATACAAATTTGAGAATTTTTTGCAGCATATAAAAAAAGATGTTCGTCAACCCACCAAAATTTTACAACAAATAAATAATCGAACAATGGAGAGAAATAAATTTCAAGTATCGGAAGAAAAAAATATTGGCGCCAAAAACTTAACAACTGCAAAAATTAGCACCTCACCCATGTTCCGCAATTATTATTTTGATTTGTTTTTCTTAAGTGCTAATTCGCCAGACAATTATTGCTCCATTAAACAGCTCCTTCCAATTAAGATTCTAGGATTTGTTACAGAAGAGGGTAAAGACTTCGTCATAGTTTGAAATTTTTGGAAGTAACTGATTTCTTTGACGAACCTTTTTCATCGAGAACGGCTTTGGGCATAACTCGAGCAAAACATTTAGATTCGATTCGTCAAACGTTTCCAATTACAGAAATACAATTCAAATTATTAGCCTTGCCATTTGAAAATGACCTTGTTTTGATTCCACTGCTTCATCAAAATAAACAAATCTAGTATACTTTTATAATTTTAAAGAATATAGTTTTTTATTTACCAATTTTTTTTAGAATCATGGAGTACCGTCCTAAACCTCTTCACGAACAACCTCAAAACGAAAATATCGTTACTGAAAACAAAACAACATTACAAAACATAAAAACTGCCTTAGACCAAATTAACAGCACCTTGGCAAAACATGGCGTTATATTGGAAAAAATATGCCAAAAAATGTTTCCTCCAAAATCAAATCTTAATTTCTTCCCAATAAAAAATAAAGATGAATTCGCAGATGTGGAGAGAAAATTGGACTCGTTGTCAGAAGTGGATGTCGTACGTTTGTTTAAAAAATTAATTCTATCTTACTACACACAAAAACTCGTACACTAAATAATAATAATAATTAAAATAATAATAATAATAATAATAATAATAATAATAATAATAATAATAATAATAATAATAATAATAATAATAATAATAATAATAATAATAATAATAATAATAATAATAATAATAATAATAATAATAATAATAATAATAATAATAATAATAATAATAATAATAATAATAATAATAATAATAATAATAATAATAATAATAAGTTTGTGCAGGTTCAGTAAGCATAACCACAATTTATGAAGTCTTTTTTTTCTGTTCTTCTATATCTTATTCAATGCACAAAGTATGCTTCCTATTAACCCATTACCGCTCAGCGTTATCATATGATAACGCACTCATCTCTTCTTATGTTCCTTCAATCCCAAAGAAATGCAGAGAACAAGATGCGTTATCATATGGCAATAATTTGCGGTATAAGGTTAAACAAAAACGCGAGTATACGCGCGAAACTGTTCAAATTATGTTTTTTTTTCTAGCTAACTCCGCAGTGTGCTTTGATCATAGGAAAAAAATTATTTGAATTGATAACTTGAAAAAAAGTTGTAAGAGAGCGTGGTTCGCTCAATGCTATGCCTCTCGCTGCTTATGCACTGCATCATACATTCCATTACACAATGGTTGTCATCCCCCGCTCACTCCACCGGTCAATATAATTTTGTCGTCTCTCTCTCTCACGCTCTTCTTCGAAATCAACTTCGAACTGCTTCCTTCCTAGGACATGCCAATGTAAAAAGAAGCACGTTTGGCAAGGAGGATGCAAGCGCTTGCTGATTCCACAGCAGCGCTGCCAGAAGTCTATTGAAGCGCTCTTTCTCCCGCTGGGATCGTACTGCCGCATACAGCAAGGGCAGGGCTTCGGACGCAAACAATTTAATTATTTTACAAATACTTTCACGTTACAGGCATGCTACACAGGCCAGTATACTGGCTCTGTAGTTCAAAAAACCCAATACATCCATACTATTTTACAAATACACTCACACTGGATTCACTTTCATGCCACTTTCATTGCTACTGGCAACGAAATTTCAGAGCCAGTGGATTTTGACAGCAGCGGCCAGTGTATGTAAAAAAGGGGGATATCAGTGCTGTTTTTAATTACTTTTGGTGGGTTTATTTCGGGATTTCGTCGATTTCGTACAGAAAGCAACACTGATAGCTTGTTTACGATTAAAAGAAAAAAAACAACAAGTAAAGCACACGTAAACTACAATAGCAGCGAGAACCTTCGCATTCGATGGAATTTTTTAATGAACTTTCACGTGCATGTGTAGCACCTCTTGCTACTAGCATGAAAGTTCGAAATTTTTCGAATCATTCGAACAGTACACGTATTTTTTCGCACTTTCACTGTCACAGGCCTGTGTAACCAGCCTGTAAAATAAGAAAATAAGCATTTGAGCACGAATGCAACACTCTAGATCGCCTTGTAGAAAAGGTGGTATCTGTCAGATTTGAAAAGAAAATGACAGCTGTCAGATTTAAGAATGTGTCAGCTATCAAATTCGAAAAGAAATTGACAGCTGTTAGATCTGAAAATCAGCTGTCAAATCTGAAAAATGGCAATTAACACAGATTGGAAAATGTGTCAGTTGTCAGATCTGAAAATCTGTCAGCTGTAAAATTTGAAAAATGTGGCAGCTGTCAAATAAAAAAAATGTGTCAGCTATCAGATTTGAGAATGAGTCTGCTGTCAGATTTATCCCTGCTTTCATGTTTATGACGTACAGTGCAGTTTGGTGACATCAGATAGCGTTCACACTAGGCAACAAATGTGAAGCAATTATCCATTAGGGATATTCACTGTGCTGCGTATTTGATTATTTTTCATACTTTTCTTCATACGTGCACAGAAAAATACAAGGTGTTATTGAGGGTGCGTTGTGGTATGTGGTAAGGATTGTAAATTTTGTACAAAAATTTTAGACCAATACATCATATCGTGAACAACCCTAAAACTGCTGTGCAACTTGCCATAGTGAAAATTTGTGCCATTACATATTTTATACAAGGATAGATACCCATATATACATTTTACGTGAACATTTTCAATTTTGTTTTGATGAAAACATTTTTAGTAAATTAATGGCAAATTTATTTTGCTGCAACTTTGGCTTTCTGGCCCAATTTTTATATTTTATTGGTATAAAAGTCCAATAACATATAACAGACGTAACGTTGTCAACTGTCATCGTGACGAGAATAAATGTACTAAATTTTATAGCAATTAAAATAGGCAGTAGCCAGGCAGTTGTTTTTCGAAAACAGTTGCACGTTCCATGTTCTGAGTTACATGTTCTATTAAAACGTCGTCATCCATAGCTGTGGATATATAAAGCTATCACATTAATAACGAAAACTCAACAAAAAACGTAGTTTCAACCATGGTAGAATAACCAGGTAGATGCACTACAAATACGCTCTCTCCGACAAGAAAACAATAACAAAGGCGTAATTATAATGTCAAAATGAGCTGTTTTGAAAATGATATCAATTTTGACTTTTTTATTGGATGATTATCAATTATAATCAATTCTTATTTATAAAATATATAATTATTTTTTGCACTACACAGCTGTTCTTCCGATTTGGAACTTACCGGAACCTCAACTTGCCATTAACTTAACCGGCACTTAAGACCTAACCGAACATTGAGAAAATGCTTTCTTGCTAACAGCCGGTCAGTTCCGATTAGTGCTTAACCGGACATTGAGAAAACGGCCTTTAATGTAGTAATTTCGTATGTTCCTTATTGCCGATCGGATCGAATTAAGAACGTAGCTGCAATCTTAAGGACAATTAATTTAATTTATTTTTTCAAAGTCCCAGCAAGTTATTAATTACATTTTAAACATTACAATTTGAAAATTACACAGAGCACAATTACTTGCAACACAATACACATAATTATTTTAAGATTGTTTCTTGAATTTAGCACATCCGCTTCCATTCCGGTGGACTTAAACGTAAATAGCATGTACTCCCAAGCAGTTTATCTTAAGCATTTCAATTGCGGTAACTGCAAATGTTTAACGACAGCTCAGGTTTGACAACGGCTTTACTGGACTGCCTATAACTTCCTTCCGTCGCGATAATTCCAAAACAATTCATCAATTGTTGGCAAATAAACAAATAATCGTCGATTTCATTAAATAAATTTAATTTTTTCAAACAGCAATTTCACTTGTCAAAATATATTTTGACAGTTTAAAGAAGCCGTACATAGCTTTACAAATAAATTGGTTACTGAACAATCGAAATAAGTAGTCGAATGAAAAATATATTTAAAGTAAACTTTAATTTGCTTCATTTAAGGCAAAACTACAATTAGTTATATATTATATCTTAAAATACGGCTCATTTTATAAAATTTTTAAGATTTTTGTTTACTTTTTTTACATGTTCATACATAAAATCTGGGTACTTAATTGATTTATACGGTTACAAGTAAATTAAACATCCCTATGGCTGAACGAATAAACATAATGGTCCAGTTAGCCTCGCATGGCATAGCAGTGCATGGCTTAACAAGCGTCACATCGAAATCTGTTTAATAGGATTTGTGTGTATCTGATTATGCACAACATGGCAACGCATGGCAATGCTCAGATAAAAACAGAAATGCATCTCTGACTACATAGATAAACATGGAAGATCTATTTCATTTTAATATCTGTGTATTCTTGTATGTATTTGACGTTTTGGCAAAACAGATGTGAAGTTGTAAAATTGTTTGATCAAGTGCGGTTAATTTATTAAAATAAAATCGTTGTATTCTTCTTTTTTATTGTTTTATTTTGACCATGTGACTATGCTTTGCATAATCACCATTTATTTAGCTGTGTGCTAGCTGCTTATCTGCGTTGCATGCGCTGCTGTGCTATGCGAGGCTAACTGGACCATAAATTGTCAAAAGTGACATTATAGTTAAGCCAATGTTTTGCTCTCTCGTTTTTTGCTCTCCGAATTGCATCTACCTGGTTATTCTGCCATGGTTTCAACAATACAAATAGCACACTAATCGAATCAAACCTCAATGTTCAGTTGCTTTTTGACAAGACGTAATGAAATGTAACGTAGAAATCTAAATTTCACAGATTTATTATAATAATTTGTATAAAAAGATATTGTTTCAAACAATAAGTAAAAGAACGCACTGCTTAACTGACATTAGATCACATAAAGTTACTTCTATTATAATTGGACCTTAAGGCACGTATTTCTTTATTATTGGCACATATAAATAATTTGATAGACAAAACAGTACAATGTTTTGTGATCGTTTCTGAGCAGGCTGAGGAGATGCAGTTGTTTGCAAAACGGCAAGGATTACAGTGGTATGGTACTTCAGAATTTCAATGGTTTTTACTTTAGTATGTTGTATGGGGGATGGGCATTGAGCATTTTTTGTACACAACATAGTTTCGTTTCTGCAAACACACCTGCAAATTTTTATTCGTATAGCTCGTGTTCTAGCCAATTTATGGTTTTTACTATAGATACTGTAGTAGGTTATATGGGAGGTGTTTGTTTCCGTGGGCGTACTCCATAAATATTCACTACCGTACATCTATGGGTGTACATAAACATCTGTACCATGTTTCATCCAATTATCTCTACTCCTTCTCCTGCTAATGTACCTCTCCTTTTCTGATGTTCACTCTAAAAACTGATTGAAAAATCACTTCAATAAATATTGTGAAAAATTTTCAAATGACGATTTTGTAAAAGGACCACGCTATGTGGCGGGTTTTTTAAATTCTGTCTAAAATTCAGCGATTTTTCCAAAATATGTTGTCGCTCAGAGGGTCCTAAAAACGTTTGACATAAAACCTTTGCTTTAACGTCATATGATTTCGAAGAGTTTATTCGAACAAGTGTCAAATTATACAAAACTGAAACAGTGGGTTGGTCACAGCTTAATTACTCAAGACTACTGAATATGGAAAAGGTAGCACCTTCCGAAACAGTCTATCTAGTCTGCTGTGTGATCGACTCCATACAGAGTTGCTGTTGTTGCCTTCTATAAAACTTCCCTGAGAGACTTCACGCATTTTTAGGGTTGTTTTTAAAAAGAGAAGACAAGAGTGAAAGAGATAATTTTAGGGGAATTTTTTTTAAGAGAATGTGAGACAAACAATTGTAGGAAAAAGTTTTTAGGAATTTCTAGCGTGAAATATTTTGAATTTGGCTCTCTGAAATATAACTATATTTAATGAAGGAAATCTGTTGCCAGCAATAATTGATGTAAAATTCCGTGGATTTTTGTTAAAATGTAGAATATAATAAGTGTCGAATTTAAACCCATATTTAACCTTATTTAGAGGTAAACTTTTAAAATACCGACATACGCTTAACTTTTTTGTTTCTTTTAACAGGTTTTTTAAAACAATTCGTATAATTTAAGAAAAACTGTGAAGTTGTTATACAAGTAAAATTAATTTAAATTTTTCTAAAAACCAACCAAAATTTCTTTACAATTTAAACAATTACACAAAAACTGAAAGGCAGATCGAAAAGTGGCGTATTAATTGTTGATCAGAGTTTCTTTGAATATCATTTACTTCATTGATTGTTAAGATTGTGCTACAGGTCACGACATATTTTAATAAATAGATGTGGAAGTAGGCGTAGAATAGCTCAAAATATATCATTTGAAAAAATCATTTATTTAAAATTTGGGGCCAATCTAACTAAACCAAAGACACAGTTGGTCTATAACTCTTAAAACGATATTTATATTTATATATAAAAAATTTATATAAAAAATAAATAAAATTTACATTTATATTTTTTATATTACCTTTACTAAAATCCGTTGATCGATTTCTGTAACTATTTTTGTTGTTGGACTGTGTGGATTGAACTACAGGTCTGTTCCCGTCCTTTTTGGACTAAATTTCCGTCCCGGATATTGAAATTAGTTCTCAAATAAACATTTACATATATTTTTTATACAATTAACTGTACTTCTGGTTTCCATTTGAATATTATTTACTGATTTGAAAGAACTTTTTTTTAATTTCTTTGCTAGCTTTTAAACACCTGGTTTTAAGTAGTTTACTTTTACCATTTTTACCAGAATACATTTTTCGGAATATAACTTGCAAGTTTTTACAGGGAGAAGCAATTGCTTTACTCTTTCGATTGCACTCTTTTATTTTAATCTAGGATTGCATACACAAAATATATTTTTCTTTTCTTTAAATGATAATCGATGAAAATTTGATGACAACTGACAACATCGTCGACGCAACTTCGGCTAGTTTTTACACGTGTCCTTAAAATCGATTTTGCGCACTTAAATTCAGAATTTTTGGATATTTTTGCTATAAAAGCCAAAGAATCCAAAGGGAATAAATATAATCTAGTAACACCGTGTAAGAAGTAGAAGAAGAACGGATACTTTGGCAAAAGTTTGAGAGAAATTGCTGGGAATTTCAAATTGAAGACTAGAGGGCAAAAGTGAGGTATTCTACTATTTGTAAGTGATGAATTGAGATCTATAGAAATGTTTGAATGTCAATCAAAATAAAACACAATGTGAAAATCAGTAGATATTCACCTTTATTCTATTTTGAGATTTAACTTTTATGGCGAAAAATTTAAAATTTCACTTTTTTGTTAGTTTTTTATACTTTTTTTATTTATATAATATATTTTATTTTTAATCATCATTATGAACATATAAATATATATGGGGGGCTTACGATCTTGTGGCATCATTGCAAATGCAAAAAAAGGAACATTAACAAAAACAAAATTAAAATAACCAACAAAAAATTCACGGAGGAAGAAATTCTCAAAATTTTGGATTTTTTAAAGGAGTCCAACGTAAAATTTAAACAAAAAATAGCTGTTGTAAAGCGTTTGCAACATCATAGTATTCAAGGTGTGCTCACAATCATCCACCCTGGCAAAAACGCGTTTGCAATAATGCAACAAGATACTGCCCTATATTTATTTGTAAATGGATATTATCGTAAAATTATTAAAAATAGATCGGAAACAAAAAGTAGTAATATTATTACATATATTAAAATGTTTTAGAAATTTTCCGTTTATATTTGTAAAAAATTTATTGGAGAAAATTGTTTTTATTTTTTTTTATTTTTAATTTTTTTTTTTTTTTTTTTGCAGAAACCCCATTTTATTAGAAAATTTGGAGGAATATTTTCTGAGTGTTCAAAGAATGCAAAGAAACATTGCTGCATAAGCTTAAAGCTACCATAACTTTCGTAGTTTTGAGAGCTTAGTTCGCCTTAACTTTCACGAAAAGTATATACATTAGAGTGGGTCTGGGCAAAAAAATGAGTATGTTCGTAGAGCATAGCAAAAATGTAATCTACGAAAAGTCTAAGAAAATTTTTAAATGAAGACTCGTGCAACTGTAAGCCAGTGTTTCATGGCATGCTGCAGACCAAATTGTGATGATGCTATGTTATGCTTGGTTTTTACTATGTCATTTTCAGTGGTCAGTTGTTGTCAATAAAATTAAAAACAAGAATATATAGATATTTTTTCTAACTTTGGCAATCTTGGAAAATTACAAACAATTAAATTATTATATGTCACTATGCAGAAAATATTCTAGAGTTTTATCAGGTAATAAACTTTTGTGTTGTCATAAAAATGACATAGTGAAAACCAAGCATTAGTTACTATAGAGAGTAGGGAATAACGAATTAAAACTTTTTTCCCGGATCAAAGATGGTTAGTGATAACAAGTTGCCAATGAAGAAAACTAAAGTTTTAGCTTATTTTTTTTTGTGACCACCCCGGCTCGCCCCACCCCAATATGTGATGGAAAAAACCCGATATTTCGGTTTTTTACTTCGTAACATCCGCAAAACTTAAGTGATGTCATTACGATGCTTACAAAAGTTATTTTGTTTTGTTTACAAATTTTTAATGCGAGTATTTTGATGTATTGTTCGATTGTCTGAGACACCTGGTTACCGAGTAATCAATTTTTAAAGAAAAATTCAAAGAAAAACCTAGCTACAAATAATAAATGACAAAAAAAGTTCGTAAATAAATTATGTCTTTTATTTATGCTAAATTTCAAGTTTCGGTTAAAAAACACTGTCATACGTGCCGGTATAAAACTGTTTCTTGGTAGTAAAAGAGGGCATCATGTTGCGATGTCGAAGTTTTGCGATAATGTTTCCTTAATGCTCTGACTCGCCAGAAACGTGCTTTGAGGCTTCGGTCACAACTTTTTCATATCTTTCTGCTCGGTAACCTATGTAGCTCGTTGTTAATTTCTTTCTCTGCTATATTTTTGATTTTGCATTTAAACTTAGGATTACTGATATTAAATTTCGCCAGTTGCTCAATATTTTCTTCCGTAATCAAGAGATCGCGTAATATTGGCGGTGTTTTTTGCTCGGGTGGAATTTTATTCCAGCGAATCATACACACATAGGCCGTGCTTAACAGTGGTATCTTACACTCACAAACTGCGACAACTGGAGCTTCGACCAATGCACTTCGTGCATCCAGAACACGGCGATAAGCGCGAATCGGTTCTCGGTCGTCGTTACAAATCGCCAATAGCATATTTTCAGGATGGGCAAATATGCACTCCGATGAATGCATCTATCAAAAGTTTACATTAATTCCGATGGCACAAGTGGTACGAGGAATCGCCTATCTGACCACTGACACAAGATCGATGATGCTTGATGTGCGTAAATTTGCAATATATTTTTTCAAAGCAGCCGATGGATTTGTGGTAGCAATGTAGACGCGGCAAAGGCAGTTTACTTTTGTCGTCTAGCGTGAATGTGCCTCAATCCTATAAATATCTATTAATTAAAATAAGAATATAGATTTTAATCTCTCATGTGTCATACAGTATTTTTAATTTTTAACTGGTTTCACGACGCTCAAAGTTTTCTGGTACGATACCAGTAGGAATAATTCTGCAAATATCTATCAGATATTTATGGTCAGTACTGAGCTTAGTAGTATTATAATCATTCAATTCTTCTTAAAACGCTGTTCTTTCGAACTGTACAACTTGCATTTCTGTAAATTTTTTGAGTTTTCCGTCAATTGGTCCAATGAAATGGTTTGGGTTCTTCGTTTCTTTCTATAAATTTTCGCGTCAACACCTGTAATAGCAATTCGTTTGCGTGCAGTAAGCACCATTGTACGTAAAACTTCATCGACAATTCGAATAAGCGAAGAATACTAGCTTTTGCACCAATATCTACAGCTGTGCCATCGCAACCGATCGCTTCGATTATTGATATGTCAACATTCTCTTCCAACAAACGATCCCAAACAGATTTTGTATAGTAGGCGCATCGAAAATATCGACAGTGACATGCGAAAAAAACAGCGAAACGGAATCCTGTATTATAGAGATATGATCTTCTTTGGCTTGCTTGAGACAACCGTATTGGTATTTCAGACTTAAGTCATTTTTTTCATTTTGGCCGATGCTTTCCACACTTGTCGAACGAAGTGCTTGACGAGCACAATGAACTTTCATTACCAAGCCAGCATCTAAGTAAGCTTCTGATGCGATTGCTGCTGTAGCGGTGTCAGAAACATCGTATCTGTCGGCTGCTTTCGGCACATTAGAAATGGGTAACCCCGGTTATATGTCCTGAGGACATTTTCATAGCATCATTTGACTAGTTCAGATGAAGATTCCGAAATAAATGATGACGATCCTTGTTTCGAGAATAATTTAGTGAAGTCTGGAGTCGACCACTTAGCTGGATAAGAGTCTACAGATGTAGGAGAAAGATGCAGGCACATTGATCCAGATGCATCATTCTTGTATCGATACCGACTATCTACTTGTTTTTGAAAAACCTTTGTGAAGGTTAAATCGACAGAACTGATCGCCATTCTTCGTTTTTATAACTACCAGTAATCTGTAAAGCCTAGTACCTGTGCTAGCACTCTGTTCGTTTGGGTGAAATTTCGCTGGCAACATCTATTTATTTGTTGCGTGAAATTTCTGACTTAAAGTTTGTTGCGAGGAATTTCTATTGCAACGTTTCTCAGAGAGACTCAGAGAATAAGTTGGGAGATTTCATATGATCTCTCTCTTTTCACTTCAAAATAAATAGGCAGAACAATTAAATTGTCGTGAAAAAATGTTGCTCAAAAATATGTTGCGATAATTTCCCGCAGTGGAAGAGAGTACTGCTCTGACGAACATGTTGTGAAAATTTCTTGTTTTCTTGTGAAAAAAGCTTGTTTGCAGCTGTCACTTTTTATATGGAGATTTGAGTGGAATTTCACATTAAACTGAATAGAGTACTATGCTTAAGAAATAACGAGTGGAAATTACAGAAGTTATTTTTTAAAGTCCCTATGTTTGAAATTATTGACTTTTGGTTAAAGTCTTATTTACTATTCTCCGTTATTAGGTACTTCACAACCTTGCCTTCTTTCATAGTAATAAAACCTTTTCAAATAAAAAACTATAAGAAAAGAATAATACATATATAACGGTGATTCCATGTCAAAGCGCCCACGTCCCTGACACCACTATTTTTGAAAATTTTTAAACTCTTTAGGTAGATAGTTCTCCTAAAAAGAATTATATAAGCGTACTTTTTTTTGGATTCAAAATTTTTTTTAAAGATTTACACTGTAAAAAATATATAAAAAATCTTAAAAAATACAATTATTGCATGTATTCAAATAGCTGTAACTTTGAAACCATAAGTTGTGCAGAAAAAATGTTGGTTTATTTTAAAGACCTTTAATGGTTTTTTGTGGTCAATTTCTTTGTAGCATTTTTATGAAAAATTCTTTTTTTTTTTAACTTGAAATTCTCATTCACATTTTTCATAGTCTTCGCAACAAATTTTGCATCTTTTTAATAAAGTTTCATGTTAAGGCATCAATTTTAAAGGCTAACACAGAATTTCTGTTTGGGATGACAACGCTTTCTATTTTTAACTAATTTTTGTAAAAAATGCCTACAAAAGATATTCTATTTTTATACCGAAAGTTCCATTATTTATGTTAATACCAATGATCATCCAAAATGATATATGTTATTATCAAAAAAACCTAATAGTATTTAAATAAAGCCAACCATTTAAAAAATCAAATATTTTTATTTTTTTTTTAATTTTTTAAAACTGTTACACAATTTGAAACTATGGAATTTTTGGTGTAAAAAAATAAAGTAGGCATTTTTAAAAAAATTCGTTAAAAGTAGCAATCGTTGCAATCCAAGCCTAAATTTTTTTGTTTGCCTTTAAACTTAATACTATACTATATTAGTAAGATAAAAAATTTGTTGCGAAGACTATGAAAAATGTGTATGAAAACTGTAGGTTAAAAAAAACGAAGTTTTCATAAAATTGCTAAAAAAATATTCCACCAAAAAAAATTTATTCAAGTTCTTTAAAAAGTTTTTTTCGTGTGACTTATGACTACAAAATTACAGCTATTTGAATACATGTACAAATTGTATTTTTTTACGTTTTTTAATATTTTTCGATGTGTATAACTTTTAAAAAAAAATTCGCAAAAAAACACAGTTTAAGATATATTTAAAGCCACTACTATCCTACAAAGTTTCAAAAAATCGGAAACACAAAGGTCAGATTTTGCTTAAAATTAGTCAAATTGATAAGGAATCATCGATAAATAAATATTATAAAAAATTAAAATACTTAAATTCATAAAGATACACATATGGTTGGTACTTTGAACAAAGCAAAATTATTCCCGATGTTTATTAGTTATTGAAATATGAAATTTACTCAGAATAGTCTTGTATTTTTGTCATTTATTTATTATTTAAAATTACCCTATTGCCATTTATTATTTAGAAATAGGGTAATTTTAAGTCGGATAGGTAAGTGTCAGCTATCAAAATACGCGTAATACATAAAAAAATAGTGTAGAACACTTCAATTCCTTGTTTTAAATGGTTTTTCCGCTAATAATGCGGAACTGAAAAAACATTGAACATTGAAAATATGTATTTCTTGATTTTTTTCTTTAAAAATTTATATCTCGGTAACCAGATGTCTCAGACAATCGAACATTACATCAAAATATTTATATTAAAGTTATGTGTCACTCAAGTTTTGCGGATGTTCTGGAGGAAAGAAGCCGAAATATCGGTTTTTTGCCATCAGATATTGGGGTGGGGGCGGGCCGGGGTGGTTCCAAAAAAAGAATATACTAAAATGTTTTTTCAATGGCAACTTTTTATCACTAACCAACGTTGATCTAGAACAATAGTTGACCCCTAATAGAGAGTCACATCACAATACACTAAATGGTTTTGACCTTTCATCAAAACTATAGCAAATACTCGTAGATTTATCTATTTGAATACTCAAAAATTTATTTTTTTTTAATAAATGAAAAAAGGTTTTCTTAAAAAAAAAATATAATATCTCAAATTTTTGATAATATTGAAAAAATCGATTTCCTTATTTGTCCCTAGATGTGGCCATTTTTTTAAAATAAATAATTAGAAAACTTCCAAAAATTTCTTTTAAATGAGCCCAAAATCATTCATTTACGTCGTATGTTTAATGAAAGAGCGTGCTATCACTTGCATTATCGAAGCCATCAAACTTTGTAGCTTTCGAGTTTAATTCTTTTCTTAAAAAGTTAGGCGTTCAATTGTCTTATATCAAATTTTCAAGCAAGTTAATAGAATTGAATTAAATAAGTCATATACATAGATATTTAAATGTAAATATCCGATGAACAATCTGGCAATTTTAAGGCTTGCTCCAAATGTCAATAATAAAATAATCGTTAAGTTATAGTGTCCAAATTAAGACGCTTACTGTATGGCATTATTTGTAATTCCAGAAAATTATACGACTGTTAAGAATTATATTGTAACGGATACAAATGTTCAACCAAAGATATTTAAAGTGCATTTTTAATATTTTTTAATGTGGGCGTGATAATGCGAATGACCCATTTTTCCTTATTTGCGAGTAGTTTATTCCATTTTACCAAATAGAACCAAATGATAGCAAAAATATCCTCTGTTTCAAATTTCTTTGCTGAGAGTAGTTGATTGTTCTGTAATTATTTTAGCTACAAATTGATTAATATGGAAAATTGTATAGGCTTCTATTCCACTCATTTTACAAATTGATTTTATAATGATAAAAATAGCTTCTCCAAAAAGCTTCATTAATAGCGCGCCATGTCGCTTTTATATAGTTATAAACTATGTTAATCATTTGAGAAGTAAACGTGGCAATTATTTTATAAAACGAAAAAACGGTAAATTAACTGAACATTTCTCTGAGCAGAACAATATATTTAACAATTAAAGAATTAATCGAACAAAGCGTGTAGACAAAGTGTATAGACGTATAATTCCTTTTTATACAGTAATAGAGAAAAATGCTGGTTTTTTTATTTATATTTTTTAAAACTATTTTAAAGCGTTTCTTCTTCTAAATAAACATTATTCAAAAACAAACTTGTTGTTGTTGTCCTTCTTCAAACTTACCTGATCTAAAAAGCTCACAATTAAATTCATGTAAAAATTTGTTTTGTTTTATAAAAAGTTTTCGTTTGATATTTTTGGTTTGATGAATTTGTTGTTCTTGTTAATTTGTTTTGTTGGTTAAATATAAATGTAATTCAAAGTTATGTTTAATTAATGGAAATAAATATGGGTAAATTTAAATTATTTATTTTTCCTGTAGTAAAGAGCATATACATATATGTATATTTTAAAGGTTATTTAAAATTAAAATTTGAGTAAACAAAATAAATTTTTAGTATGGAAAAAATATAATACATAATATAAATAATTCGAATTTATTATGGTATTTAAAAAATAAATGGAGTTTTTAAATGCTTAGTGACGCATGCGCTAACCTGCGTAGTATACATACATACTGCCTCTGTAGCTACACGCATCTGTATTCTCTATTGTATTTATCTTGCTGAAAATAAACATTCGTTTTTTTCATACTCCCACTCATGGCAGAATAACCAGGAAGGGCCGACTCGAAGAGGAATGAAGTAGAAAGCAGAGAAAAACGAGCTAGTTGTCAAAATCTGATAATGTCGAGTAAAAATTAAGAACATCTTTAAAAATTTTAGTTAACTGAACCAACAACAATTACCAAGCAAATCTTAAAGAACGACGCACAGAGAAGAGCAAGAACACAGAGGTTGAGCAGCGTTGGAGGTGATGAACCGAATCGTCCACAGAAAATAAACAGAACTTTGCTTACTATGTCCCGCTTTTCACTCGTCACACACGAAAATTCTCGAGCTTGCGGCGAAAGCAATTATTGCTCCGAGAGCAATAATTCTCTTACTCTGGTAGCAAGATCTCTTTGTCCCGCTTTTCACTCGGCAATAATAGCCTTTGCCGCAAGCAGTTTGTGGATTATTCGCCCGAATGATGGGGTTTACGAAAGTCCCCTTTAAGACCGAGTTGTCAACAAACTACTTGTGGCGAAAGCAATTATTGCTCATAGAATTGCCGAGTGAAGAACGGCCCTTTGCAGCACATGCAGAACCAAAACAACAATATCAGCAGCTAGTTGTAACGTTGCCAGTTATGTAAAAATCCCATTCGTGGTAATTTTTAATTGCCCTTAGGAATTTTTGTTTTTGGGAATTCCTATAAAAATTTTTTAATTCAGCGTGGTATTTTTTAACCCATCCGCGGACAAGACGGCATATGCCGCCAAGTTTAGAGCTAAAATAGGGACAAGACGGCACATACCGTCAAAAATGTTTTAAATTTTTGTGTCAAGCTGGTAACTCCCGCAGCAAAGTTAATGTTAAATTGTGGTTTGCCAATATAAGCGTGTCTGTAAATTTTCGTCCACTTAAGTCTATGTGTAATAGAAAAAAAATAACGGTCAGTTAGATTTGCATAAACATGTTGCAATCATGTTCACATCAGCAGAAGCAAGACGGGAAATCCCGTTATTTTTTAGTTCATTTTTCGGTTCGTGTCCAGTTGGATCTACTGCGTTGCGAAAAGTAGAAGCAAATAAATTTGGTGATAAAGGTGAGTAAATTTTAGTGTGGAAAAAACAAAAATCGATCCACTTTTTTATTAAAATAAAGTTTTAAGTAAATAAATGAAGAAATGTGCTATGTGTGCTGCGAATATTTGCAGGAAAAATGGACGAATACAGCAAAGAGAGAAATAGAATTTTGAGATTGTTCCAAGAAATTGATTCTGGCGATGAATCTATATGCGATCCTTTTAGCGATGACGGAGAGTATGGCAGCGATCCAGATTATGAGCCAGAAGAAGAAAATTCCAACGAAACCCCCGGAAAAGAAGGAAAACATACTTGCAGTAAGCCTCAGGCTTCACGTATGCGTGTAAATCTGGAATTACCTGAGAATGAAATGCTATCGGATGATATAGATGGAAATACCCTCGAGTGTAATGATGGTGGCTCTGATAATAGTTCAGATTCAGAAGAATATGAAGAGCAACGTCCAGCGATAGAGTCTGAAGAAGAGTGGTTGAAAAACACCATAGAAGTACCTCATTTTAATTTTGATATAGCGAACTGTGGAGTGAAAATCGGTGTTGGTGAGAATTGCACTCCGAGGAATATTTTTGATGAAATTTTTACGTCGGACATAATAATGAAATTGGTAAGCTCAACGAATATTTATGGGTCCAACCTACAGTTAAATAGTCGTCCACATACTCGAAACACACGTTTCAGTACTTTTAAGCCCACAAGCAGTGAAGAAATGTTTAAGTTCCTGGGTCTTTGCTTGCTTCAAGGACAAATCAGGGCGCCTAAGATTCGAGATATGTTTTCAAGTGATCCTCTTTATTATCATCCGGTATTTCGTCACACAATGATTGGTCGTAGATTTGAACAGCTGTTACGCTGTTTGAGTTGCTCCTCTGAAAGAGACGATAAAACAAAACTAAAAAAATCAAGCCTTTGCTGGATCTTTTTATAAAAAGTTTTCAAAAAGCTTTTATCCTGAAGAGTACCTAGCTTTGGACGAATCACTTTTACTATTTCGTGGACGACTTCATTTCCGGCAATATATAAAAGGTTAAAAGGCTAAATATGGAATTAAATTGTTCGAGCTTACAGCAAGCGATGGGTATGTTTCGAATATCGAAATATACCAAGGAGCTGCAGACAACATTCAAAAGTCAAAAGTTGGAGATATTGTTCTGCGTTTGATGTCTCCATATCTCAACAAAGGTCATCATCTCAGTATGGACAACTATTACAACAGCGTCGATCTCTCTAAGACTCTGCTATCCTACAACACGTACGTTACAGGCACACTACGAGCAAACCGTAAAGGAAATCCCAAAGCTGTTACGGGTGCTAAACTTTCCAAAGGGGAACACATATGGCGGCGTCAAGGTCAAGTTTATGTATCTAAATGGCGTGATAAGCGAGAAGTACTTTGCATAACTACTGCAAGCCACCCTGAACTTGTTGCAACTACCACAAAGTGGGGACAAAATGTTTTGAAACCAAAAGAGATCATCACTTATAACAACTATATGTCAGGAATTGACAAAATGGACCAAATGACATCATATTATTCTTCGCCGCGTAAAACTATCCGCTGGTACAAAAAACTTATATTTCACTTCTTGGATGTCGCAGTTTGGAACTCGTACTATATTTTTAAAAGAAAAACTGGCTTAAAAATGTCATTTATTGATTTTCGAAACATATTGATCAAATCTTTGATACAATTACCAGAATCCATTCAATCTGGAAAAGATTTAGTATCAACGGGTCCACTTCATGGAAGAAATAAAAGACCTTCAATAATACATACTGATCAGACGGGAGACCCACATTACATCGAGAAAATACCGCTAGCAACTGATAACAGAAAGAGGAAAACAATTTATCTACGGTGTAACCAGTGTAAAAAAGATAAGATCCGTAAGGAAACATCATACAGGTGCAAAAATTGTCCAAACAAACCAGCCCTTTGCGCTGGAAAATGCTTTGAAGATTATCATTCATGTTAATAATAATTCTGTTTCTTATTTTGCGTTTATTTTTAAAAGTTTTTGATTTATTTTCATTTTCTTTCTTATTTTTTGTACCGAATATATGAATTACTTCTGTCATTTTTGTTTTTTTGCTTTATTTAATGTTATTTTTGATTCCTTTTTTATAACTTTTCCCCTAAAAATTACTTTGAATTTCAATAAAAATACAAATTATTATCTTCAGTTACAATGCTTTTAAATACTGACGGCATATCCCGCTCTGTTACATCAGGCCTATTTCGAATAACTGGGTTGGGCATGACGGTAAAAGCCGTCAAGACGGCATTTCCCGACGTGTCCTGTGGGAGCAATTTGAAATTGTGGCTGGGGCAAGACGGCAATAACCGCAAAATAAAATTGTTAAAAAACTTCACGTAATTAATTTTGTTTCTTAATTCTAATAATTTTTCTTCAGTCCTGGACTAATTATCTTCAATAATTCCGAAGATATAGCCTATGCCCCACAAAGAGATCATGTGAAAATCAACTGTCCGCGAATGAGTTAATTGGCATGGAAATTCAGTAGGGTATTTTTTTGAATTTCCGTGAGAGTTTGGTAATATTCTTCTTAAAATTTTTTTCTTTTTTTGTAAGCAAAATTTCTTTGTGGTATTTCTAAATGTTTTTTAAATTATTTGTGCATATGGGACTTATTGTGGAATATTTTAATGCGAATGAGATTTTTGTGGCAATTTGAAATGCATATGGAATTTGTGGTGGTATTTTTAAAACGCGTGGTATTTTTGTGGTAATTTTTAATGATCGTGGGATTTTTTTTGATACTGTTTTATTGCGGTAGAAACTTTTTTGTATTATCTTTACCATGGTAATTTTTGTTGTATCAGAGACTATAAATACTTATAGACATTGCATGTGAAAGGAACGGCACGAAATGAAAAATTTGCCCGTACAAGACAAGAGACCCGACGAGTAACAAACCTAGCGAGTACTCGCTTGCAAGAATTTGTGTTGCTAGCACAACATCATATGTTCCTTAAAGTTTTGTTTATGTTGCTAGAGTGTGTTGCTATATTTTATATACATATATTTTTTAGATTTCGCAGTAGTGCAGCATGTCGTTTGTTTAGGTTTTTTTTGCTTGATTTGTTGTTGCTGCATTGGTTTTTTTTTGCTGCTATTTCTTGTGCTTGGATTTTGTTCACGTTTTGGCAGCTTTTGATCTTTAGAAATAAATGATATTTTTGCGATTTTGTCTATCTGAGGCAAAGGCGTTTAAGATAAATCGCTATATCTTTTTTATTTCTAATCGGATTCAAATGCTCCAAAAGACAAAACTTTAGAAAATTTATCAATCTTCTAAATGACATTAAAATTAAATTTTTAAAAAAATAAACCAATTATTTATTAACTATTCTTACCTTTATCCTTTCAAATTACATCAAAATAAAGTTTTGCAAAAATTAATCGAATTCTTTATTTACTATTTTTACCTTTATCAATTCAAATAATACCAAAATTAAATTTTAACAGAATTAATCCAATTACTTATTAACTAATTTAAATAGATTTAAAACAAAAACTCCAATAATCACTTTTAATTGAGTTTTTTTTTAAGAAAAGACCATGAATTTTATTTTCTTATTTAATTTATTTAGAATTAAATTATGATTTGCCTAATTTGTCTAATTTGACTAGTATTCCATTGCCACGCAGGACAATCGGCAGCTACACAAGTTGCCTTGTTGCTTTGCCTATTTTGTAGCATCTTCCAATTGGAGACATTGCATTAACTTAAACATGAATTATTATAAAATAAGTTTTGAAGTTTTTTGTGATAAATTTAAAATTTGCTTAATAAATTAAATTTTTAAATTTTTTTCCTTTTCCTTCGAAAATTTAAAACTTACAAAATAAACGAAATTTTTTAAGACTTCTCATTTGCTTTTAAATTTCAATTAATTTAAATGTATTTAAGTTTTAAGGAAATGCCATTAAAAAACAAAAATATTTACAAAAGCATGGGGGAAAACATTGCTAAATGAGGTGCACTTATTTTTAACAATATGAGGTGCATTCAGTTTAGAGTAGAGATGAGCGATAATTTGATACCGGTCATTTAGTCACCGTGATTGAAAAATCACTGGTAACTGTGGTGATTAAATACGATTAAAAAACCGTGATCAGTGATTGAGCTTTTGTTAATTTTTTGTCTTATGTTGTTTGCAGTTGCGACTCAGAATCTTTTCTTGGCATTAAAAACTATAGTGACAGTCGGATTTGTTTGAAGAATCCATCCGACGAATTCTTCAATATTTGTGTACAACATTTTTCAATATACAAAGGTATATTTCATAAAAGTTGTCACGAACCGAATTTAAAAAAACGTATAATAAAGTCCTGTATTGCACACTAAAATCTTGCTACTCCAGAGTGGTTTGATGAAAATGGGAGTTGCTTTGAGCACAGGCAAATCATCCTAGATTTTCTTATAACTGTTTTAATTCGAAAGAATTCAAAAGGGTTAAAAGAAAATCTAGCGTCCGAAGAGTTAAAAAAAATCCATCCGATCCAGAGAAAAGCAAGGTAAGGCCAATGCAAAAATGCAAAGGCTTTTAAATGCATAAGCAGTCCGTTTGTCCGTCTGAAAGTCTGTCTGAAGGTCTGTCTGAAAGTCTGTCTGTCAATTCGTCGTTTTGGATTTTTTAAAATAATCCGATTGCCACTTCGTCTGTTTCTCCATATCCCTTTTTGTCTGTCAGTCTGTTAATATGTATGTGTAAATGTTAGACCGTCTGTCCAAAGTCCATAAGTCCGTCTGATTGATTTTTTCAAGAAATTTTTGCTATCACAATAGTTAAGTCCATTGCCCGACCTTTCAGTACTGTGCAACTCTAAACTGAATGCACCTCATATTGTTAAAAATAAGTGCACCTCATTTAGCAATGTTTTCCCCCATGCTTTTGTAAATATTTTTGTTTTTTAATGGCATTTCCTTAAAACTTAAATACATTTAAATTAATTGAAATTTAAAAGCAAATGAGAAGTCTTAAAAAATTTCGTTTATTTTGTAATTTTTAAATTTTCGAAGGAAAAGGAAAAAAATTTAAAAATTTAATTTATTAAGCAAATTTTAAATTTATCACAAAAAACTTCAAAACTTATTTTATAATAATTCATGTTTAAGTTAATGCAATGTCTCCAATTGGAAGATGCTACAAAATAGGCAAAGCAACAAGGCAACTTGTGTAGCTGCCGATTGTCCTGCGTGGCAATGGAATACTAGTCAAATTAGACAAATTAGGCAAATCATAATTTAATTCTAAATAAATTAAATAAGAAAATAAAATTCATGGTCTTTTCTTAAAAAAAAACTCAATTAAAAGTGATTATTGGAGTTTTTGTTTTAAATCTATTTAAATTAGTTAATAAGTAATTGGATTAATTCTGTTAAAATTTAATTTTGGTATTATTTGAATTGATAAAGGTAAAAATAGTAAATAAAGAATTCGATTAATTTTTGCAAAACTTTATTTTGATGTAATTTGAAAGGATAAAGGTAAGAATAGTTAATAAATAATTGGTTTATTTTTTTAAAAATTTAATTTTAATGTCATTTAGAAGATTGATAAATTTTCTAAAGTTTTGTCTTTTGGAGCATTTGAATCCGTTCAGAAATAAAAAAGATATAGCGATTTATCTAAAACGTCTTTGGTTCAGATAGACAAAATCGCAAAAATATGATTTATATCTGACGATCTTGAATAACAACAAAATTAATAGTATTTTCTTGAAAAAAGTGAAATTAAAAGGATTGAGTGAATTTAACCCTGTGCAGCAGATTAGAGTTTTTGTTTTAAATCGGTTTAAAATAGGTAGATAATAAATAATTAATTTTTTTTTCTAAAATTTAATTTTAATGTCATTTGAAAGATTAATCCATTTTCTAAAATTTTGTTCTTTGGAGCATTTGAATCCGATTAGAAATAAAAAAGATATAGCGATTTATCTTAAACGCCTTTGCCTCAGATAGACAAAATCGCAAAAATATCATTTATTTCTAAAGATCAAAAGCTGCCAAAACGTGAACAAAATCCAAGCACAAGAAATAGCAGCAAAAAAAAACCAATGCAGCAACAACAAATCAAGCAAAAAAAACCTAAACAAACGACATGCTGCACTACTGCGAAATCTAAAAAATATATGTATATAAAATATAGCAACACACTCTAGCAACATAAACAAAACTTTAAGGAACATATGATGTTGTGCTAGCAACACAAATTCTTGCAAGCGAGTACTCGCTAGGTTTGTTACTCGTCGGGTCTCTTGTCTTGTACGGGCAAATTTTTCATTTCGTGCCGTTCCTTTCACATGCAATGTCTATAAGTATTTATAGTCTCTGTACATACTTATTAATAAAAACATCAACAACAAGAACAAAAGCAGCACAACAAGTAACGACATGATTATGAACCAAACGAACACACACAACAACAACAACAACAACAAATACAACGACAACAACCATAAAAACAACATAAGCAGCCACTGAAGCAGCTTGTGCATTTCTCATACGAATATATGAATTTTTCATCTTCTTTGATTTTGCTATCTTATTAGATATTCGTTTTGTTCCCACTAAAACTGATATTTTCGCTTTTTTTTCGATAGAGGGACAGGGTTGCATTCGGCATGCCCCCTGTGATATCTACTACATCAGCCATGTGGAGAAACACAAGTTTTGATGCGGATTTGTTGTTGGCAAAAGACTACGACCCCACGTCCTGCGATTCACACCTGTGAACGAACGCCTTGCCATAATCCGCATCAAGGCTAAATACTTTAACAGAAGCCTAATATGTGCGTACGCTCCGACAGAACACAAGGACGATCAGACCAAAAAATTATATACAAGCGCTGCCTCCGTCACGACGTAAAAATCGTGCTTGGTGACTTCAACGCTAAGTTGGGCAAGGAAAATATATTTAGTCCAACAATCAGAAAGTTCAGCCCCCACGACAACACTTCTGATAACGGAATGAGGCTGATTGACTTCGCCGCAACACGAAACATGGTCATAAGTAACACTAGAATCAAGCATCTCAATATTCATAAAGCCAACTGGATGTCCCCTGATTAAAAAACCAGAAATCAAATTGATCACGTTTTGATCGACGGAAGGCACTCTTCCAGTGTATTGGATGTACGCACGATCCGTGGTGCAAACATTGATTCGGATCACTATCTTGTCGCAGTCAATATATCATCACATTTCCGACATACATTTCCAACTCCATACGTGAGGCTGCTGAAGGCTACCACCGCCCTCGCCGAAACCAGTGGTACGAACAGGAGTGTCGGGGAGCTACTGCAGAGAAAAACGCTGCCTACAAAGCAACCCTGCAGTCGGTTGTAACGCGCGCTGCTAAGGAGCGATACAAAGAGAAGAGGAGGGAAGTGAAACGTATTTTCAGGCGGAAAAAAAGATAGAAAAAAAGCACGAGCATGAGAAGATTGAGATGAATGGTGACAGGAATGAGTTCCGCTGAGTGCCGATGTTTTTAAAATTGTTTTTCCGATGGTTTTTCCTGCAAGGATGGAGACGGGAATCTAGTGACAGATGTCCAGAGTTCACAGAAGTTATGGAGGGAACACTTATCTAAGCTCCTTAATGGTGACGCTGACAACAATCTCGCCAATAGAGATGATATTCCAGAAACCCCAATTACGGATGACAGTGCCAAGGTTCCGCTGCCCGACTATGATGAAGTTCTGGCTGCTATACCTGGTAAGTTTCAGCTTACCTGTTGAACTGTTTAAGAACGGAGGCGAAACTCTATTTAACTGTATTCACGAGCTTCTATGCAGAATAAGGTCAGGAGAATGCACTCTGAACGATTAGATTCTCAATGTGCTCTGCCCAATTCACAAGAAAGGCGATTCCTCTATCTGTGCCAAATACCGTGGAATAAGCCCATTGTAAGCCAACTGATGGGACGTTATCAATGTTACTTCAGACCTGGAAAGGGCACCATCGACCAGATTTTCACGGTACGACAAATCTTGGAGAAGACCCAAGAAAAACAAGTTGACGCAAATCTTTTTGTTGACTACAAATCCGCCCTCGACAGCCCAATAAGGAAGCACCTGTACTCCACCATGTCTAAATTTTGTATTCCTGCAAAACTAATACGACTTTGCAGCATGACACTAAGCAACACCAACAGCGCAGTTTAAATCGGGATGGATTTCTCCCCACCATTTGTTCCCAAACAAGAATTCAGACAAGGTTATTGCTTATCGTGCGAGTTTTCCAACCTAATGACGGAGAAGATTATCCGAGGTGCTTATCTGAGAAGTAGTGGCACAATATTCTACAAGAGTTGGTCATGTTCAGCGCATGAAAGACTATGCTCCAGTGAAGAAACTAATCAATTCGTTACCCAGCGGCAGTCAACGCAGAAGAAGACGACCGCATATTCGTTGGAAATACCAAGTAGAGTACAACCTGACGAAGCTTAAAATTTCCAACTGGCGCCAGCAAGCGAGAGACAGAAATGGCTGGCGCAAACTCTTAGATGAGGTCAAGACCGACATACGGTTGTAACGCCAACTAAGTAGCTAAGTAAGTAAAAGAGTCTCTTTTCATATAATGGCAAGAGTAGATCAAATGTGTTTTGATACAATTTCGAAAAGTTTAATGTTATTGTACCATCAACTAATCATACTATATCCATCATACCATACCCATTCACTTTATTTTCTTGTAAGAACCTTTAGCCAATATTTTTAAAAAGAAAAACTTTCATCAAACTTTTCACACAAAACCAAAAATGCAGATATCGTTTTTAATATAGTGTGCACCCCTATTTATGAGAGGACTCGTCACACATTTTGGCAAAGCAGTTTTGACTTTTTTTGCATATTCACAAAAAACTGAACAATTTTTTTTCACTGAAACTTTTAGAGGTCACAGTTGAAAACGTTATGTAGAGCAGTGGTAACAAATTTTCTACAACTTTTTTTAATAAGTTCGCATTTTTTTTACTTTTTTTGTCAATAAACAGAACATCAGAACTGAACGAATTAATAAAAAATGGGTTATTTATAATAAGTATATAAAAACATAACAAAAATTCAATAAAAGCAAAATTAAATTTAATGTGATTGATAAAGGCCGTATGATACTTCATTGTGCTGTCCAATTTTTATTCATTGACAATAAAACTAGAGCAGCTGAAATAGAGCTAAAGCTAAAATTCAAGAAGTGTGAGTGTATACGCATATAGTACGAATTGGACAAAAAAATGTGTGACGGGCAGCATTTTCAATGCATTGTTTTTGACGTTTCTCTCAATTCGTTCGTCGTTAAGTTTCGATCAAATATTAAGTGTCACAAACAAGCTTGAGCTCTTTCTTCCGCAGCCAAGAAGAACGGAGAGATAAAGTAGTCACGTTGCGGAGATGTAAAAAAGTGGAACGATGCATGTTTTCATCCTTTTCTAACAATATATATCTGTCTAGTTCACGCGCCAATTGTTTTCAGATTTTGAAATTGGACTAAACAATGAAGTATCCTACGGACTTAAGCACGACGCTCAGTGTTTTATTTTACAATATATAAGAAAAAATCAATTTCCAAAAAAGTCCAAAAAGGTTTTGTTTTCTGATAGAACACACTTTAATTAAAAAAAGCCGAAAGGATTTTTAAAATATTTCTTTCGTTTGGTTACACGGAGCTCTGAAAACACGTGTTAGGAAAACTGATAGCAAAAAAAAAACATAAATGTTGGTCCAACTTTCGAGTCTAATAGAGTTACTGTAAATGTAGTGTCCGACCGAAACCGGAATTTTGGCCGAAACCGAATATTCGGTCATTTTACAATATTGGGCAGAAACCGAAACCGAAACTGGTTATTAATATGAAAATGTAAGTTTTAACAAATACATTTTTTTTATTAAAAGGAAACAAAAGTACTATTTCATACATATAAGAAAAAAATTAAAATAACAAAGTATTATTTGAATATTGAAATTTATAACAATTAATTTAAGTTTACTAAAATAATAAATGCGATCATTTCTTATTTTATTTTTTATTACAAAAGTATTGTATACTTTATATCTTCCTTACACACTCAAAAAAGTATGCACCTACAATGTAGATACATTTTTATAGAACTACAAAACAAAGTATCTTTGTCTTTTTTTTTTAAAGGTTTAGTATTACAAAAATATAAATATTTCGTTTTTTTTTTTTCCTTTATTCCACACACACAGAATTCGTTCGGAAGTTTAATTATCAAGATTATCGAACGTATAAAATTAATCAAAATGTTTTGCGTTTACAACGATAAATCAAGTTAGAGACGAATTCATCATTTTTGTTTTGTATAATTCGTTGTAAATATTTTTATTAAACCAAACTTATACTATTGAGTTTAATGACTGATTCAAGAAATTCTTATCAAAAGTTTCAGCTTCGGTTTCGGGGTTCGGCTATATTGAGGCCGAATAGTTGAAACTACCCTGCAGGACTTTCACCCAACTTTAAGGTGACTACAAACTACTTTTAAAACAAACCACAAATGGTTGAATAGTCAACTACTTTCTTTGAAAAAAACTAGTGATTTTCTCATTGAAATGGCCGCAAAATCACCAGTACGCACTACCTACGATATGACAGATTGACTAGTTTATATATGGTCCTATTGAAACCAACTAGTAGTCAGTCTATAGAAAATTAGCTTATATCTGGTTACTTTCATTCCACTTACTAGTGAGGAGTAAAACAACTACATTTTAAATGGTTTTTTATAAACTAGCTTCTAATGAAAATAGAAAATATTTAGCCATACCAAAAAATATTTTAAGGTCGACTCAAAATTTAGTGTGAAATGTGAAGCGCTATACAAAAATTTCCAAAACATTTTTTTCCACTTATTCTTAAAAAGGAAATCTACGTCTACACTTCCGATACTATCGTGTCTATTTTTTTCAAGCAAATCACAACCCTGGTCACGGAGAAACAAATTGATGCAACGCTGAGACTTTTGCTTTGCTCGTTGCTACAATCTTGAAATTCTGGTTCATGGCCGCTTAACTGACTACTTTTCTATGACTTTTTAACTAAATCAAAGTTACTCCGTGAATAACTACATTAAAGCAACGAGTATATATCTATAATGCCGTGGTTATGCTAGCCAAACATGTTTGGTGTTCATTTTCGTTAATTTATTCTCTTCGCTGAAATGTTTGTTTGGTGGTTATGCTATGATTGGTGGCACAGTTGCATTATATGTATAGTATGTCAAAACAGAAAAAAGCACAACCCTAATTTGCATTTTTGTACTTAAAATTAACGAATTAAAATATACGAACTGATATTACTTACTCTGAATTTTTATTATAATATCTTAAACAAAATGGTTTGCATATATCTGACATGCTAGCTAGCTGTTTATGTTAAGGGTTACTTGAAGACACAATCAACTTCACTTTTTAATACTTTTACCTACTTTTTTGATGCTATTATACAAAATGACTACAGCCAACACTGGAAAGTTCGGCATGTTGGCGTTTCAATCAGCAATCAAAATGTTCTGTCCGAGAGCGAGAAAATGAATATGAGAAAAAGTTCATTTCTTCATTTTATACGTGAAACAATAACAACAAAAAATGTTCGGCAATCATGTTTGGCTAGCATAACCACGGCATTATAGATATATACTCGTTGATTAAAGTTACTTTACTTTTCGAACTATCTACGTTTGGTCCTGCGGGGTAGCCCAAAGTGGCAAAAAGAACCAAAACTGGCCGTAACCGAAACCGAAATCGAATATTCGGTCGGACACTATTTAAATGCAACACATTTTAAAAACTTGTTATCAAATGCAACTAAAAAAAGTTATTCGGAGTATGTTATGATTTCAACTTTTATTTTACGGATGTCTCCAAAGACGTAGTGATTGTTCAAGTGAATTAGTGCTTTTAAAAGTTAAAAAAAAAACATATCGAGGTATATTCTCAATTTTTGACGCAGAATTACGTCTTACAGCGCGGTTTGTATAAGGGTAATTTTCACAAATTTTTTCAAAGTGATATTTGACACTTTGGGGTATACCTACAGCCTTTAATACTCATCGTACAAAAAAAAAACATCATGCCCAAATATCAGTTTTAGTGGGAATAAAACGAATATATAATAAAATAGCAAAATCTAAGAAGATGAAAAAATCATATATTCCTATGAGAAATGCACAAGCTGCTTAGCTGCAGTAGCTGCTTATGCTGTTTTTAAGGTTGTTGTTGTTGTTGTGTTTGCTTATTTGGTTCGTAATCACTTCGTACGTTGTTGTGCTGCTTTTGTTGTTGTTGTTTTTATTAATATGTATGTAAAACATACATATATAAATACACATCAGTTGCATAAATTGTATTTCGTTTCCCAGATAAGCAATCGGTTCAGTTGAAAATGGTGTGCACCTTTAAAAGCACTGAAGCGGACCGGTTCGTTGTCAGCAAACTATGTATTGTGTGTTTCATATAAGCGTACCATTTATTAAGTTCTAAGTTAATGTTGATTTTCTATGATTTAAATATAAATTCTAAATGTTTGATAGTTTAAATCATTCTTGATTTTAAATACAAATTCTAGTTGTTTGATAGTTTAAAATCGTTTATTGAGCTTTAGATCAGGTTAGAACAATTAATTGCTCTAACGAATTTTTTTTAAAGAAAAAATAGCAACAACATTTTCAATATGAAAAGAAAAAAACATCACTATCTGATTAATTAGTTAGCTGATTGATTAACTAGTTAGAGCAATTAATTGTTCTAACCTGACCTAAAGCTCAATAAACGATTTTAAACTATCAAACAACTAGAATTTGTATTTAAAATCAAGAATGATTTAAACAATCAAATAATTAGAATTTGTATTTAAATCATAGAAAATCAACACAGTAAATAACAAGGCCATATAGAAAACTTTAAGTTGTATATTAATTTTTTTTTTTTTTTGTTAAACAATTGTAACCTTTTCTTTAAATGGTTTTTATTAAGTTGCAACAATAAACTAAACAATAAACGGCGACTCAACTGCACTACCTTGATTTCAATACAAGATTCAATGCATATTTCAGCGTTTTTTGGCAAACGGGTGAAAAATAGAGGGAAAAAAGACAAAAACAAACGACACATCAAGCGAATATGACATAAATTTCAATTCGATTCTTGATAAATATGAAAAAGGACTTTACAATTATATAGAGAACGGTTTAAAGGTACAAAAACATGTCGTTTTCATACCAGCAAATCAGACGCTGCCGTTTTAAGTATCGTTTAGCTGAAACAGTGACATTCATGGCTTGTTGGGTTGTAATGCAATAGAGAATACAGATGCATGTAGCTAGAGAGCCAGTATTTGGCTACAAAAAAGTGTTCTACTACTAGCCATGGTTGCCAGTTAAAATTTAAAACAATTCCGACAATAAGTTACTTTTTTCACAATACATTAAATGCAACAAAAATTACCATTGTAAATATAAACATAAAAGTTTCTACCGCAATAAAATAATATCAAAAAAAATCTCACGATCATTAAAAATTACCACAAAAATACCACGCGTTTTAAAAATACCACCACAAATTCCATATGCATTTCAAATTGCCACAAAAATCTCATTCGCATTAAAAAATACCACAATAAGTCCCATATGCACAAACAATTTAGAAATACCACAAAGAAATTTTTCTTACTAAAAAAAAACAAATTTTAAGAAGAATATTACCAAACTCCCACGGAAATTTAAATAATACCCCGCTGAATTCCCACGCCAGTGAAAAAATGCCACGCTGAATTAAAAAATTTAATAGGAATTCCCAGAAACAAAAATTTCTAAGGGCAATTAAAAATTACCACGAATGGGATTTTTACATAACTGGCAACGTTGCTACTAGCTGCTGATATTGTTATTTTGGTTCTGCATGTGCTGCAAAGGGCCATTTTTCACTCGGCAATTCTATGAGCAATAATTGCTTTCGCCGCAAGTAGTTTGTTGACTACTCGGGTTTAAAGGGGACTTTCGCAAACCCCCTCATGCGGGCAAATAATCGACAAACTGCTTACGGCAAAGGCAATTATTGCCGAGTGAAAAGCGGGACAAAGAGATCTTGCTACCAGAGCAATAATTGCTTTCACCGCAAGCTCGAGAATTTTCGTGTGTAACGAGTGAAAAGCGGGACATAAGCAAAGTTCTGTTTATTTTCTGTGGACGATTCGGTTCATCCCCTCTACGCTGCTCAATCGCTATGATCTTGCTCTTGTCTGTGCGTCGTTGTTTTAGATTTGCTTGGTAATTGTTGTTGGTTCAGTTAGCTAAAATTTTTTTAGATGTTCTTAATTTTTACTCGACATGAACAGCTGATTTTGACAACTAGCTCGCTTTTCTCTACTTTCTACTGTATTCCTCTCCGAGTCGGCCCTACCTGGTTATTCTGCCATGAGTTGGAGTACGAATAAAACTAATGTTTATTTTTAGCATGTATGTATACTACTACGCAAATTTGCGCATGCGTTACTAAGCATGCGTTGTGCTTTAAAAACTACATTTAGTTTTTAAATACCATAATGAATTCGAATTATTTTTATTATGCATTATATTCTTTCCATATTAAAAATGTATTTTGTTAACTAAAATTTTAATTTTAAATTACTTTTAAAATATGCATACATATATGTATATGCTCTTTACTACAGGAAAAATAAATAATTCCCATTTACCCACATTTATTTCCATTAATTAAACATAACTTTGAATTACATTTAGTTTTAAGCAACAAAACAAATGAAAAAGAACAACAAATTTATCACCAAAAATATCAAACGAAAACTTTTTATAAAACAAAGCAAATTTTTACATAAATTTAATTGTGAGCTTTTTAGATCAGGTAAGTTTGAAGAAGGACAACAACAAAAAATTTGTTTTTGAATAATTTTTATTTAGAAGATGGAATGCTTTAAAATAGTTTTGGAAAATATAAATAAAAAAACCAGAATTTTTCTCTTTTACTGTATAAAAAGAAATTCTACGTCTATATTTACGATACTATCGAAACTGTGTCTTTTTTTTGCTTAAGTTTGCTAAAAGTATGTTTTATCGAATAAAATATGTCCCAGCTGCAAGTGCTTGCAAATAATGACGAAATTTTGTTTTTTATGAGACATTTTCTATTAAAATTGGTGATGTCTTGATCGAAATAAAAGATAAACCTGACTTCTTTAGAAATATGTTTAGCTTTGTGAAAGCAAAAACTTGCGCAAAGATAAATCATGTCAATCTTAAAACTCAGTAAAAATATGTAATAGCATCATTTCAAAATAAGAGGCGCGATCCTCGTCGCTCCAAAAGGTTATTTCAGCAGAGACTAAAAATATTTTTCCAAGATTTTTTGATTATGATAAAATAAAGCAAGTAGGTTTTTCTCAAATCAAATTTATTTTTAAAAATATACATAAATAAAACAAACATTCAAATGATTAATATAAAAATTTAACTTGCAAAACCAAAAATAAGAAAAAATTAATTAAAATCAGTGCAACAATAATGGCAAGGTGATAGCATATGTCTTAAACGATGTTTTTATATCTCATATTTTAGTTACCGTAATCTATCAAATCAGTATTGCCTAAAGCACCAATCAATGACAGTGTTGCCTATTAAAGCTGTAATGTACTTCACAAACTGTACTCTTTTGAATTTAGTTACCAGAGACAGAATAGATTTTCATATAACCTTTTACAGGGCGTTCATGAATTAACGTAAACACCTGATGCCAGGTGGATTCTTGGTAAGATTGAAAAAGCCGGTTGGGAGCCATCTCTGCCGCTAGCAAGCAGTCGGTTGGGGGTGTTCTTGACAAAATCAATCTACCTCATAAGTACTTACGGTTTTTTATTACAGACTCCCTGGATGAACGACAATATTTGTGGTGGACCGGGATAAGCATACTACTGAAACATTAAAATTACCCATATGGTTATTTTGAATTGAAAATAAAACTATGAACTCTCCTTCGTAATTATTATATATCTCAATGGATGGTGTTTGAGATATGCGCATCTAAACCCTCCCTACCTGATCTTAAGTTGCGATGATTTATAAGATCCCAAAAGAAATGTAGCTACTATTCTCAAATAAGTTTAACTATACATATCCCATACGCCACTCACCATAAGGAAAAAACAACAGATTTATTAAACCATTATAAACCGTAGTTTATTTATTAAGTCAAAGCAACACTTGCGTATATACATATATAGATATCATGATAATCCTTATTGGTAACATAAAAAAATTTCTTAGTTATCTATTACATTAATATGTTTAAGCATATTTTAATCTTTATGCTAATTCATTAATTTAAATTTAATTCACAAAATTACCAGTTATAGTCTCTGTTCATAACCTGCCCGTAACTTATAAGAGTTTTCATATTAATCTAATTCATAATATGAAAATATTATATATTATATAATAATATTCTAATTAAAAAAAATGATTTAACTGCAAGGAAAAACAATTATTATAGCGCGAACTCAAATGCTCGATCAAAAATTTAGATACAACCATGGTAGAAGAATACAGGTATATGCACCAGATGAGAGCATACTGCCGGAATTGTCAGAACGAAGCAAAACTTTTTCTTTATTTTGTTTTGTTTCCATTCGCCACACAGCTAAATTTGACAGACATGGCAGTATGGAAAGAGAGCACAGTCAGCGCTGCATATACCTCTATCCTTCTACCATGGATACAGCAATATTTAGCTTAACTATGATTAAAATAATTGGTTGTTTTGTTGTTGAAACAAAAACAAACCACCAAATCGAAAGTAAAGTAAAGTGTAAAACTAAAAATGTAAACAATGGGAGAGTCATTGTTTTTTCTTTCTCATAACATTAAAATAACCGCGAATGGCAATACTTCTTCATGTAACCATGGCAGAATTAGAGAAGGTATATGCATTTCAGACTGCGCTCTCTTTCTCATAGCCAGAATTGTCAAACTCAAGCATTTTGCTATTCTTGCCTATTTTAGCTTTCTTATCGCATTCTCATCGTTTTCAGATTTTGTATGAGCTATCAACTTCGTTTTGACAGCTGCGGCAGTCTCCCTCTCCAAAATGCATATACCTTCTCTAATTCTGCCATGCATGTAACAATATCCAAAAACAACAACAATTCAATTACTCACTTTGTTTTCTGCTTCTCATAATCGCTGAGGCCTCGTTGATGATGATGAAGTTTGCTGTAAAAAACTCTGGTTTGTTGTTATTGCATGTAAAACTAAAACCAAACTAAGCACAATTCTTTAATTATCAATGCTCATTAAGCAATTAATGATTTTGCCATAAATTAATGATTTTAATTTTAGGTAGGAACACTTTACTTTCATTACTTTCTTTAGCACTAATTTAAATTATTTGTTTTTTTACTAATTTTTAACCACGTTTTACGATAAATTTTTAACATTTAGGAATTTTGAATATCTCTTGTTAGGAGAGAAATCTTTATATTCGCTTAGCAGCGTTTTTTTTTTAAGATAATTTTAATTTGTTTTTTACACGAATTTGTGCGCTGTTTGTGTGTATGTTCGCGCAAACATCTGCACTTGAGAAACAGGTTTATTAACTGAAGTTATGTTAAACATAATTTTATGTGTATCATAAAATTTTTTTTTTTAACCACTAGTTTTTTTTTCTATTTGTTGTTTTTTCTTAATTCTTTTTTTATGATTTTTCAAAGCTTTAATTTTTAATATTAATATGTTATCTTTTAAGAATTTTTCTATTTACCCACTTTAAACCTGATATATTTTGTTTACTAACTTTAGAATATATTTTTATTTTAACACTTATTATTTACTAAATTTAAGCCAATTTTAGCGCACTTAGTTAACAATTTTAAATTTATATTAGATTTAATTTTTTTTACGTTTTTGTAGTTTACTATTGTTTAATTAGTTTGCGTTCTTATATTTCAACACATTTTTAAAGAGTTTTAAAACTCCACATCGTTTCTTAGAACCTACTAAAACCACGTTCTTGACACGAATGGTGCGATGATGCAATATCTTCGGCTCGGGTTTGTCCTGTGTGGTGTTTGTTTTGTATGCTTTGACAAAGCCCTAATTTCAATTAAATTAATTCTTCGTCCGAAAATGTGTCTAGATCAACCAAGTTGATAGCCCCAAGCCTTGAAGAAAATCAGAGTAATGAGAGCTGGGTTTTTCCCAATGTCGTTGACAAAATCAACTCTCACACTCTGATTAATTTCTTTTTACAAATGTGGAAATGAATTAATTTTCTGTATTAATGGAATATGTTTTAGCGTGAGTTAAGGGAAAGTTATGCACTTCTAACTCAAAAGTTATTTTTAAGAAATATTCCAAACTCTCAGTACGCAGCAAAATTTAATTAAAAGTTTCGTCCAAGTAATTTATTTTATTCAATAAACTGCAATATGATGAGTAGTTAACTTGTTGAGAGTCAGCGGAAAAAAGGAAGTATCAATTATTTGAGGTTATACTTGTAACCTCATTTTAGTATAGGCTTATCAATTTAGAATGCTTTACAGGCACTGGTTTTGAAAAAGAATACATTATTCGAACACGACGCGTTCGAACTGAAAAATTTATTTTTATTCAAAGATACCAAAATCTTTAGAATTCGTTCATTACAAAGCACCATTCAATGACAGTGTAAATATTAAATAAGCAGAATATTTTAAAACAAAATCTGTCTCGTTCACAAAAATCTCTCATATCAATTAATTTTAAGAAGTTTCACTTTTATATATTCAGCATGTATACACTCGCAATACTGTAGTTTTTTAATTACTTTTTCTTGGTTATGCTAAACTAGAAATGCTAGATGGAATAATGTTGTTATAGTTGTCTTTGAGCTTTAAAAAACAAAACCTTTCTAATTCTTCCCTCACGATTAGTAATAATCTGTGTAAAATTAGTCGAAATCTGTGGATGCTTGCCTATTTTCAAGTTTTGTAGTGATAACTGAGATATTTGTTTGTTTGTTATGTAAATTAAAGATAAATGCAGATTCACACAAATACATATGTGGTTGCGAAAGGAATTAAAATAGACATATTTGTCAAATCTGGATACTCCTCAATTCGTTTCATCCAAAATTTCGCAAGATCGCTACCGATGAGTTCAGTAGGCTGGAGTCAAAGACTGGAGTCAGACCTCATCTAGATTAGGTTCACCTGAAGTAATAATGCAAGGTGATCAACAGGGCTCGGATTTTGATGACCTAAAAAACTGCAAAAAATTACCTAAAAAAATGACAAAACTGACCTAAAAATTGCAGAAAATTACCTAAAAACTGACAAAAGTTACCTAAAAAACGCAAGCGATTGCATTAAAAATAAGCAAAACATTTAGCCTTAAAAATTAAACATTACTAAATTCAAATTTATTTTTTACTATCATGTCCTGAGTTTTTTCTAACACAAGTGTTTCTAACAATTTTCATTTTTCTACATACCCTTTCGTCAGTTTCACCACGCGCAGAACTTTTTTTATCGAAGTCTATAAACAAAGCTACTCCTTTGTCGATGTTTTTGATTGAAGGGACTCTAGTGTTAAAGGAATATGTTTAAAAGTTTGCATTGTGAAATTTTTTAGTACGAAAAAAATATATGTTTAAAAATTGCAATAAAATGACCTACAAAACCGAAAAATGCTTTAAAAATTAAAAACGTCCAAAAATAACAATAAAATAGCTTAAAAAACTCTAAAAATGACAAAAAAAAAATGCCCTAAATCTAATAAAAATGACCTGAAAATTAAAAACGATGAAAAATGACGAAAAAATGTCCTAAAAACTTTTCATATTTGGAATTAAGGAAACATAAATGGACGTTTTAAATAAGCAGGAAATGTCTTAGAAGCAGCAGAAAAAGGATGAGATGTCATCGAAATCATAGCCCTAGTGATCAATGTTGAGATTTTCTGCAAGTGGCATTTTAGGCCAATCTTGTTCCCTATCTTTATTCAAGTTAGGGAAATATTTTTAAAAAAATTTCATACTCTGCGAAAGGTGTTGTTTAATGATGTTTTAAATTTCACTTGATATCAGTACATCATTTTCCTCAGAGAAAACAAGTAATGATGGACAAAATTCGAAATTGCCTTTCTTCAAAGATTCATATCACATAACTAATTTTTGGTGAAATGATTGCAGCTTAAAGTTAAGAGCCATTTTTTTTTTTTGTTGTTCCGATTGTAGTGAAAGATTTAATAAATTTAATTTTTCAAAAAATCTGACATATATGAAAGCAAACAGACACATTTTTCATCACAAAAGTTATCTTCTAAACTTTGTTTCTTATCCAGAAGGAAAATTCTAAGCTCATTTTGTAACTCCAGGACCCCTTTCAAAACTTATCCACTGGAAAGCCAAATTACCTCAGTATGATATAATAGGCATTTGAGATCCAAACCCATTTATTTGCATACAATTTTAAACAGTCTTGAATTAGTAGCATGACGTTTTATAAAATTAACTGCATTCGAAACATCACTCAGAACTTCACATTGCTGACCCCTAACAATTTTTTTAACATACCAAAGCCTATCCAAAAAAATCTGTTCAGCCAAGCAAATCAACAACAAGAAGCGTAAGAAGGAAAGGAAAAGCTTAATTTTCAAAGAACATCGCAATTTTTACAGCATTTTGCATGCAGATGTACACTCTAAAAAGATTTTGCTTAAATTTACTACAGTATTTGTAGGCAACAGTTTTGCGGCTGTTGCTATAGTAAATTTACACACCTTCTAAAATAAAACATGTGTTTAACTTTGTACATTGTAGTAAAATTAAGCACTGAATTTACTATTGATGTTATAGTAAACTTAAAAATGACTGCATTATTTCCTTTCAACAAGTGTAGTAATATTTCATAATATGCTAATCTCATAATAGTTAATTTTAACAATTGAAGCATAATCGCGAATAACGTTGTAAACGACATTTCTTTTTTAGTGTTTTTTTTTTGCGAATACCTGTTAGATCACTCTCTTATATTATATAGAAACAGAACTAAGTAAGCAGTTGAGCAGTTTGGGGTACACTGAGTAAGCAGTGTATCGCATAACCAAAAAAAAAAAAATAATAAAAATGAATAAAAGTGCTTGTAAAATGAATAAAAGTGAACAATTACAATTTTGTCGTTTACAACGTTATTCGCGAGAACGCTTCAATTGTTGAGTAATTTTACTTCATATATTATAACAATATAAAAAATACTTCTACTTCAGTTTAAAATTCAACATTTCTTTTACAATGAACAGTGCAGTCAAATTTTACATTTTTTATTTGCGTTTATAATATTATAAAGTTTCGAAATAATAGGGTTGCCACCTAATAATATGTATTTTTAAGAATTTTAAACATCATTTAACAGTGTTGGGAATTCACTGATTTCGAATCTGAAGTCATAATTTTAAAATTCAAGATGGTGGATAGGGTTGCCACCATAATTTTTTGCATTTTTATGAATTCGGGGCTGGCAAAAAAAATGGTACACAAAAAATAGATCGCTAAATTCGAATCCATTGTCAGAATTTCAATATTATAAAACTTTGAAATAATAGGGTTGCCACCTAATAATATGTCTTTTTAAGAGTTTTAAACGTCATTTATCAGTGCTAAGGGGTCACTGATTTCAAATCTAAGGTCAGAATTTCAAAATTCAAGACGGTGGATAGGGTTGCCACCTTGATTTTTTGTATTTTTATGAATTCGGGGCTGGCAAAAAAAAATGGTACTCAAAAAATGAGTCGCTAAATCCGTATCCGTTGTCAGAATTTCAAAATGATAAAATTTGGAAATAATAGGGTTGCCACCTAATAATATGTCTTTTTAAGAGTTTTAAACATCATTTATCAGTGTTAAGGGGTCGCTGATTTCAAATATGAGGTCAGAATTTCAAAATTCAGGATGGTGGATAGGGTTGCCGGCCGTAGCCTAGTGGGTAGAGTGCGTGGCCCCTAAGCTAAAGAACCGCGGTAGCCCGGGTTCAATTCCAGCTCAGACAGAAAGTTTTTTCAATTGAATTAACTTTTCTGTTCGGTCGTCACCTCTCTGCAGACAATGGCAAACCTCAGAGAGTAAAAATTGCCATGTAAAGCTTCTTGAGAACATAAGCCGTTCGGAGTCGGCATAAAACAGGTAGGTCCAGTTCTCGGTCATTTGTGATCAAACATTTAATAACACGCACAACACAGTTGATCAATAGAAGCTAGGTCAAAGTCCTTCCAAGGGCTGAAATGGCCAGTTTATTTTTTTATTTTTATTGGATAGGGTTGCCACCTTAATTTTTTGTATTTTTATGAATTCGGGGCTGGAAAAAAAAATGGTACACAAAAAATGGGCGGTAAATCCGAATCCGTGTCAGAATTTCAAAATGATAAAATTTTTAAATAATAGGGTTGCCACCTATATGTCTTTTTAAGAGTTTTAAAAGTCATCTTACCCTTTCCACCATCTTGAATTTTAAAATTCTGACTTTAGATTCGAAATCAGCGAGCCCTTAACACTGATAAATAACGTAATTTTCTTTTTTAAATGAGTAATTTTCAAGTTTGACCTTTTTTTTAAATATCAGCATCAACCCAGGATTACTTGACTTTTATTAGTTAATTTTTATTTTAACATTTTTTAAAAAATAATACGTATAAATGTTTTAAAACGTGGCGATATATATCGGTATGGCTGGATCCAAGATATTTGCACTGGCTTACAGAACAATTGAAAAGGTCATTAAATTTCTCTTCCTTATGCACATATAAGTGAGAGTTGTACACTTTAAAATACATGCATTTTTTTTACATATATTTCACTTATTAAACTGTGACTTATTAATGACTTATTAGTGACTTATTAAACTGGCCGAAATTATAAAATACCTTAGAGTAATAAATATAAATAAAAACAGCAGCACAAAAAAACAACCGTCCTTACGCGATTATAAGCAAACTCGAATGAGAAATACATGCACGACTGTTACAGTTGTTGAAAGTTAAGCAATTGCTGAATTTATATACAATTGATGTAGTAGTATAAATGTTGACTACTGATATTGTAGCAAAATTCAACATCTGATGTTTAATTTTACTGAAATTAATGTCAAATTAAAAACAATTTCAGATTGCTTCAAAAATGAATTTATATTGATATTTTTGTTGTAGCAAAATTAAACAACATGTGCTTAGTTTTACTTAAATTTACGTTTGAATTGAAAAATTAAAGATTATTTAAAAAGTTGTAGTAAAATTGCACTTCACTTCAATTTTCAACAAATTATTACTACTGTAATAGCAGTAAACTTACACTTATTTTTTAGAGTATAGTTTTCTGTTTTTTGGACTTGACTAACGCTCAAGGGCCGCCTCCCATAAATTTGTAAGCATTGTATTGATTCGAAAGACGGGTAATAACTTGTTAGTTGAAGGGTGGATAGATAGAATAATGTCAGTGAAGATTTTTTTCCCGAAAACAACCGGGAAACACGCTCGCAGGAATACTACTCCACAAATTTACAATGCGACTAAAAAACGAATTATCTCGGTAATGCGAGGTTCTGTTGGACATCAAGCAATGGTAAAAGGGTGGGCTTAGACAGCTGCCCGAGTGGATCTGAGATACTCACCAGCTGGTGGCGTCAGGCTATGTATTTCCCTTAAATACTTCCCATGGCAGTACCTATACAGAACTCTGAGGCAACCAAAATTGCGTTAATGCCCCAGAGAGAGAGAGAGAGAGTTGAGAGAGGATGAAATATTTTCATCCCCTGCACTCTAAAAACTGATTGAAAAATCTCTACAATAAATGTTACATTTATTAGCGATTTTGTAAAAAAACCACGCTACGCAACGAGTTTTTTCGATTTTGTTTGAAAATCAGCGTCTTTTTCCAAAATATGTATATTTACTCTACTATTCATGCTATTTGAGCGTGTTTTCGCTCAGAGAGTCTTAAAATATGTATATCTCTCTACTTTTCACGCTATTTGAGCGTGTTTTTGCTCAGAGAGCCTTCAAATATATATATTCTCTACTTTTCACGCTATTCCAGCGTGTCGCTCAGAGAATTCTAAAATATGCATATTTTCTACTTTTCACGCTATTTCAGCGTGTTTTCGCTCAGAGAGTCTTAAAATATGTATATTTTCCCTACTTTTCACTTTCGGAAATCGCTACATATTCCTCATCAGTAGTCTTTGAGTGATTAAGCTGTGATCAACCTCACTGTTTAAACTAGAACAGATGGCAACTAGAACAGATGGCAACCCTTGATAGAGTTAATGGCGGTGATCTAAAATGGCCTCCTGCTTTGAAGTGTCATATGATTAGCAGCCATACAATTCATGAGAATGAATTAGAGGATCTGTACATTCATATGCTAGTTTAAACAGTGAGGTTGATCACAGCTTAATCACTCAAAGACTACTGATGAGGAATATGTAGCGATTTCCGAAACAGACTGTCTAGTCAGCTAAGTGATTGACTCTATACAGAGTTGTTGTTGTTGTTGTTGCCTTCTTGAAAACTCACTTGATCTAAAGCTCACAATCTTAATTCATGTAATTATTCAATAGATCATAAAAATTAATTAATACGTAATTGTTATTATATAAATATACATAAATATTCTTTAAATTTCCTCAATGAGCTAAATTGTTCATATATATGAACTATATATATATGTAAATATGTAAATATATACATATATATATATATGTATTTCCGATACGGCAACACTTTTACTAAAAACAAATAGATTTACCAATATTATATATACTCTTTAATTCATATGTATAAACTGTTTTCTAAATTAGTTCGATGTCATATGCTGACTGTAGCTACAAATAAACATCCACAAAAAATTAAAGCTTACTGTACAACAATAACAACTTAAGCTGCTTTTAGACGACGCTACAATGTCTTAAGACAAATTTTCTTGTGACTGTCAAATTTGGTCCGATGTGAAAAGTATTTTCCAATTTGCTTCCAAACGAACGTATTTTCTGTGTGACAAAAATATAAACAACAACAGCTGTTTATGAAAAATTAAAATTTTAAAAATGGATTTAGAGACAACCGTCTTAGCAATTTATAGCGTAATTACATTAATTAATGCTATTAAAAAGAAGAGACTAACGGAATAAAGAATAGATACAGAGCATTGTGGAGCCGTGCATGACTTTTGCCAAGAAAAAGCTCTATGAGCTTAAGAACTCCTGCCTTATGCCATTCAAACTGAAATAAAACAAAGTATGTTTTTACATATATGTTTGTTTTATAAGCATTATATTAAAAAACTTCCTTTTATGCAGTTTTTCGCCATATTTAAAGCCAATATTTTATGCAATGAAACTTTTAATTCATATGAAAACAAACTGCACATGTTGTTTTTCTTTGAAATCAACCCTGTGTCGCATAGAAAGTCATAAGAAAATAGAAACAATTCTAAAAATTAATGTGTCTCTGAAAGTCGCAAGACATTGTCACAAGAGTCTGTTTCTGAGCTTCCACACGATGTGACATTCAATTTGAGACGACTTTTTTGGCATGTCTTAAGACAATGTCATATCGTCTAGAAGTAGCTTTAGAAAATTTACAACAACAACGCAAAGAGAATTACAAGATCCCAGCGGCTGCGCAGCGTTAGAGAGGATGAACTTGGATGAATTGGCGGCGTAAAATATACAGCACTTTGCATGCTATATTTTCTGTTTGCCTGCTGTTTCGTTCATTTTTTTTAATTTTTTAACAGTTTTTTAAGTTTACAATATTACAAGTGTACGAAATATGTTGCAAGTACAAATGTTGACAAATACAACAACTGAAGAAATTGCCAAACTTTAAAGGCATATATATATAAATATAAACCGAATTAATAATAAGTTTTGGTTGCAAACATCTTATTGCAACCTAACTTAAGTATTTATATACTAACAAACAGATTATATGCATTAATTTCAGGAGTTGCCAAGTGATTTCTTTGTGAGCTTGCGGCCGAATAACGAATTCCTTGGAAATTCACGATGACGGAAACCAAAGATTTACCCTCTACCAAAAAATCGTTCAACGCGCCTAAAGAAGTTTTCACTTCAATAAATATGAATGCTTAAAATTGTAAATGTTAGTAAATTGTAATGCACATGTTTGTAAATTGTGATTTATGAAACGTATTTTATAACATAGTTATAACCTAGTCATTTTTTACAAATATAATATTATTATATCAAATTTATAGCAATTTCTCTTAGTTTATAAGAAATTTTTAAAATATGCGTATAACTTTTTAATATAATAACAAAAATTAATTCAATTCAATCCCAATTCCGCATGATCAATGAATAATTTAATCATAATTTATGTTCAAGCTCAATTTATGTTCAAGCTTATGAAGTTAAGCTCAGGTTAACTTCACTTTATCTCATAATATGCGCATGAACCATGAACATTTTGGCAATACATCTAACGTTGCTCATTCATTACGAAAACTTTGGTAATACATCTTGCACAAGTTCCTCATATATACAGAAGGGTGCATCGTTTTTTTTTTTATTTGATTCACTTCTTATAGCATTTTTCTGGTGCTTTAATTCCATAAGTTATTTGTTCAGGTGGCGCCACGCCCTAGAATGTCCGCATATCGTAAAAATTTGACTTTTTCGTGGTTGTTTGATAAATATTGATCTCTAAAAAAGCGTATGCACTGAAGATCAGTGAAGCAATTTTTTTATTACTGAAGTATATATAGACTATGTGAATCATAAATATATATATTTCTATTTTTCAGGACAATATTTTGAGCAGATTTTAGGAAAAATTTTTTCAAAGTCGTAAGAATATCGCACTTTCTGAAAAAGTGCGCCAATTAAAAATGTATTTACTATAAGTTGTAGTAAATACTAATTTTGCATCTCTGAATATTTCAAATCCGGAGTTAATATTTTTTAATTTCACTCTTATAGTATTTAGATTATTATGATCATTGATTACACGGTGCTACAGTGGAAATGTACATTTACTCTTTTTTAAGTGACATAGTCTAGGTTATAGGTCGTCTGGTCGAGTACAATACGAAACCATATTTGAAATTGTTAATACACCCCAAAAATTTGATTTTACCGTTAAAAACACGATTTTTTTTTTGTACATTGCACATTACACAATCAGCAACTTAGCAAGTTTTAACCGATTTTCGATTTAACGATTTTGAAAAGATAATACTTTCCTTAATACAATATTTACATATATTTATTGCTGGAATAAGAATGTTTTGAGTTATAAACGACAAAATCTAACAGTTTTACCTTTTTTCTAATTTTTTCAACTTTAACTGCCAAAGTTTTATTTTGCAAAACTTTTATTATTTACTGCCAAAGTTTTGTTAAGAATTACTATAAACGTAACTACTTTCTGAAAGTAAAATTCAGAACAAAAAAATTAATGTTAACTTTAGAAAATTGTATTAAAATTTACTGAGTTATTAAATTTGTTTATAAGTTAGAAATTACGCCTTCATTGGACCATTGATCTTGGTAGCGTTCATGTATCAGTTTAAAGCTCATATTAAATACATTTTTATTATTTCTTTTAAGATTGGTGTATTTTTTGAATACGAATGACCATTTCTTATATTTCCCTTTTTCGAAAATAACCTTTTAAACATTTCAACTGTTATTTTTACATTAAACTACTTTTAAAATGAATAAAGCAATATCTTTAATCTTTCCAAAACCGTTTTTTAATTGAAAATCGGTTGAAAAATTGCTGAGTTGCTGAGTTGCTGATTGCGTAATGTGTCAAGCACCAAGAAATCAGTTTTTTCACTGTTAAATTAAATTTTGGGGGTGTATTAACAATTTCAAATATGATTTCGTATTGTACTCGACCAGACCTATAACCTAGACTATGTCACTTAAGAAAGAATAAAAGTACATTTCCACTGTAGCACCGTGTAATCAATTATCATAATAATCTAAATAATATAAGAGTGAAATTAAAAAATATTAATTCCGAAATATTGCTTTAAGATCGATAAAATGTGTAAAATCGTACATTCTACGCACTTAACTCTGGATTTGAAATATCCAGAGATGAAAAATGAGCGTTCGCAGATCTGAAAAGTCTAGAATTACAAACTCTTAAAAATACTATAACTTTGATTCCAAAGCACTTAAAGACTTCTAAAAACTCTCAAATTGACGATATTGAATAGTACTACTACAACTTATACGAAATACATTTTTTAGTTGGCGCACTCTTTCAGAAAGAGCGATATTCTCATGAATTTCAAAATTTTTTCCTAACATATGTTCAAAATATTGTCCTGAAAAATAGAATTACTTATATATGTATGATTTCGATTTTTTTCACATAGTCTACATATACTACAGTAATAAAAAAATTGTTTCACTGATCTTCAGTGCATACGCTTATATAGAGATCAATATTTATCAAACAACTACAAAAAAGTCTAATTTTTACGATATGCGGACATTCAAGGACGTGGCGCCACCTGAACAAATCAATTGTGGACCTTCTCCTTGCACAGGTGTTTTAGTTATGAATTAAAGCACCAGAAAAATGCTATTAAAAGTGAAATTAAAAAAAATAATAAACGATGCACCCTAATATACAGTGGCTCACAGCTTATTTTATGCAGTGCATACTTTCAACTTTGAAAAAAAATATGGTATTATTTTGAACAACAAAAAGTTAAGTTTAATAAATTTACTTAGTTTACTGTTAAAATTTATATTTAGTTGGCTTAAAATTAATAAAACAGAAAATACTGCTTAATTTCATTGCGCAGCTTATTTTATGCAGTCATTTGTTATTTTAAAATTTTTTTTATTAATTAATGATATTTGATACTTTTGATATTTGGTATGATGCGGCCAGTTATTGAGTGATAGTAGGCGAAATATTCGCCCAATCTGTTTTCAATGTCTCTTTTTGATCGTTTTTGTTTGAAATTTTATACCACAAATTTTCAATAACATTAAGGTCTGACGACTGTGCTGGCGGCGTCATCAAATGTGGGCAGTTGTATATTAGCCAGGTTTGCACAATAACCGCTTTGTGCTTTAGATGGTTATCCTGGTAAAATCGGAAATTCGGAAATTCGGGCTTATACCCAAAGCCTCTGCACTTTGCAGCAAATTGTTCTTCAGGATCTGTAGGTCAACTTCCCAGTACCAGCCGCCGACATAAACATGACGCTGCCACAGCAATATTTCAATGTTCGTTTTAAGTTGTCTTTGTTGAGCTCGGTATTCGGTTTTCGCTACTCATAGAATAAACTAAATTTCGATTCATCTGCAAAAATGACCGAATTCCAGTACTCTGGGGCCTTGGACACATGTTCTTTGGCATAGTTGAGTCTACATAATCTACTTTTGGGGCTGATTAACGGCTTGTTTCGTGCTACTCGGCCATGAAAGTTCTGTTTGCGCAAGACACGGCAAATAGTTTCCACACTAAACTGTTTGCTCAGGTCAGCTTGAACTTTAGAAGAAAAAATATGTCGCTCGTCGGTTGCATTAAAAATTTTCTTTGGTGCTTCTCTGCCCTTATTGTGCAATCGATTCGCATGGAGGAAGCGCGCGATGATCTTTTGTACTGTAGAGGCATTGATATTAATCATTTCAGTTATTTTTCGCTGCGAGCTGCCGTTTTTAAAATGGTGTATAGCCAATTCTCGTTGTTTTAGCGTTGTGCGCGCCCCCATTTTAAAAAATCATAGATGAGACACTTGAAGCAACAAAATCAGACTAAAAGCTAACACAAAGAAATTATGGAAATAGAACGAAGACATAGCTAACGAAAGTACCGTTAGACAGCTCAGCATTAGAGTACCATAACAGAGAGAAGTGACTGCATAAAATAAGCTGCGAGATCAAATTAAGCAGTCTTTTCTGTTCTCTTACTTTTTAAACGACTAAATATATATTTTCACCATGTCAGAATTAGAGAAGGTATATGCATTTCAGACTGCGCTCTCTTTCTCATAGCCAGAATTGTCAAACTCAAGCATTTTGCTATTCTTGCCTATTTTCGCTTTCTTATCGCATTCTCATCGTTTTCAGATTTTTTATGAGCTGTCAACTTCGTTTTGACAGTTGCGGCAGTCTCCCTCTCCAAAATGCATATACCTTGCATATACCTTCTCTAATTCTGCCATGATTTTCACAATTAATGATGATCCCTTATTAAACTAGACTTCTTGCTCTTTTGAATGATACCATATTCTCTTTTGCATTCCTGTTACTTTTGTTGTTATAAAGCCCTAAATTTGAAAGTATGCACTGCATAAAATAAGCTGTGAGCCACTGTATGTAATGATTTTCTCTTGCTTTGCATTTATGAGCATAAATGCTTTTATTATGATCAGTTGCCCAAAAATGTGCGCTATTAGCGCACAACCTATGAGTATAGGGAATAATATGTATTTTTAAATTTTTTTACCTCAATTTTCATGTAATTAGGTTTAGCAATTCGTTGTACACTTTTCCAAAATGAAACCAAGAAAACCGCGTCTGAGCTTAAATTTTTTATGAGTATTGTTAAAAAAAAATGTTGAACTTCATTCACCAAACAATTTTTTGAGATAATGATTTTTCTAAATATTTTTATTTGGCTAAAAACCTGCTTGGCAATAATTTTTTGGATTCATATATCACCAGGTGTCAGCTATTTTCATCTCCTTTGCGAACTTTAAAATTTTTCAAAATATTTTTCTTATTTTTACAGGCATTCGAGTAAACTATTCACACTTCACCTTTCTTGTTTTCCTCAACATATATATCTACAATATATTTACACCAACATTTCTTCAATAGTGGTCAAAGTAATGTATTTTAATACTATAAAATATTTTGATAAAAACGATTAAAATATTTATCTTTTCTTAAGAAAAATACCTCATCTACTTTAATGGATGGACATGAAAAAATGATGGAAAAAATGCAGCCAATGCCCAATGCACCTCCAATGTATTCGCAGCAACAATATCCACAAGAAAACGTTTTACAAGCCAGTAACTTGCAATTTTCTCAAATCCCGGCTATGGAACAACTGCAGCCGCCGATAACATCGAGGCCAAAAACATCAAGACCGGAAACGGCCAATGTTATTCTTGTCAATTCAAATAGTGTGTACAAATATTGTTAGATTGTACTCCTAATAATTAAAGCTTAAAATTTTACCAACAGCTCCGGTTGTAGTGGGTCACGAGGCGCAGCGCTTAACATGCCCACACTGTGGTGTAGTGGTGCTGACACGTCTGGATTATCGCTCAACCTATCGTACGCATGTTTTCGCATTAATCTTATGTATAACGGGGTAATGTAGATTTCTTGAAAGTTTTAATAATTCTTTTAAAAATTTCCTATTCTTAGCCTTGTGTGCCTTGCACCACTGCCCTATTTTATGAAATCATGCAAGAGTTTGGATCATCATTGCAGCAACTGTGATCAATTCATTGGTTGCACCAAAATATAAATTTCCTCAAAATATCTTTATTGCAGTTCAAGCTTTTAATCGTTATTCACTGTTACCCTAAAACCAAGGGATTGAAACAGAGCAGAACAAAATAAAAAGTTCAAATTTTAACCAAAAAAAATATCAAAACGAAATAGTTTTGTTCAAAAACCATATTTCATTCCAAGATCAAGAAAAAGTTTATTCAGATATAAAGATCTTTCAAGGAACAATTTAATTCCCCAACAAAATATTTTGCTAAAAATATATTCCTCATATGAATTTGTACCGCATTTTAACAATAAAATTTTAATATAACTTCTTTTGTTCATAAAATAAATAACGTTTCAGAAGATAAAAAAAAATTATCGAGACAAAAAAAATTTAAACCAAAATATTTTGTTCAAAAAATATTTTTAAATATTTTTGTTCTATTCTTAAACAAAAACTTTTCGTACGAAAAAAAGCAATTCCAATGAGAACTATTTCGGTCCCTGCTCAAAACCATTTTTTAAATAATATTAATGATATTTTTCTCGTATCTTAATTTTTATTCAATACTTCTAAATATTTTTGAATTAATTTAATATGTAGCACACGATTAATTTTTTATTCAAGAATCATCAAAAATATTACAAAGCTTTAAAATTTAAGTTCTCTCAGATGGCGTTATGAAAAATCGCCCAAAAAATCTCCAAAAAAAAAATTTTAAAGATCACCTAAAATTTCTTCATAAAAATTTTGTAATTTTTTATTGTGGAACATTTAAATATTTTTTTTTTGTAGTTTTTCATTTTTTTACTTTTTGATTTTTTTTCTGTATATATTATTAATATATTAACTTTTGTTCAATGTCTAAGACATTAAAACATTATTTTAAAATTCGGTAATTTTTTTTTTGTAATATTTTATTTAATTTTTAGGGCATATTTTCTTTAAAAAAGTTTTAAGTGATTTTGCATTTTTTTCCATTTTTATTTTATTTTGAGCCATTTATTTATTTGGGCGATTTATCATTTTTTTTTTTTGGCGTTTTTTCATTGGGCGATTTTTCATAATGCCCTCTAGGAGGATAATTCTTTGAAAATCTATTTTAATTAAACTGTTTATTATATATTGAATTACTTATTATTGTATTAACTGTTATACAACTTCTATCCAAAACATTTTTTTGTAATAAATTCATTTTTCTTTAAATCCATGATGTGTTTCAAATTAACGAGTTCTTGGAAATGAACATTTCTCACATTAGTTTTTATAAAGCAGATCCGTGTTTACAATTTTCTTTTAGGGCGGAAAGGGCTCGTTCATGAAATACGTCATACCCTAAGGGGGAGGGGGAGGAAATGAGTATGGAGATAGGTTGTGCATTGCGTCACAAATTTAAGTATTTCTATTAGGCACTTGCTTTCTAGCGGAAACAAGAATCTAATTTCAATTATTTAGTGTACTTCGGCAGACATCTTCGAACTCCAACGAATAGCGAAAAAATAAGAGGCAACTAGAACACACAGCAATCCTTGGTAAAGTTTTAGGCTTAATCGAAAAAATACTTACTGCTTAATGTCGTATGATAAAATGTCCGACAAGAAAATAAAAATTCTTGCGAATTGGTTGAAACATGTGTCTAATTATATAAGCTATATGTAGTTGTTGTTGTTGTTTTTGTTGTTGTTGTTGCCTTCTTCAAACTTACTTGATCTAAATAGCTCACAATTAAAATCATGTAAAAAATATTAATGTTTAAATATCTTACTCAATATTTTCTAATATATTTTTCAGTTTTGCGGAAAAAGTTTAATCTTGTGTTTTGAAAAAAGTACTTGGTTTTCAGAGTTATAATAGAATCATGTTATAGTAGGTATGTGAATAAATTCCAACTAAAATAAAACTAGAAGCAAGCCACTTAACAGTGTTGCACAGAAAAGCAAAAAACCTGTAAATTAAAAAAAACAGATGCGTCATTGGACACACGAGAGAAGAGAAGCTTATTCGCAGTTTCATAAATTTGATAATTGAATGGTTTTTTAATAAAAATATTTTTAAATTCAAACTTTTTAAATACCATACAGTTAACTAAAAAAAAACACGTTGATATTCCCACCATTCTATTGCATTTCATTACATTATTACAATAGCTGCGTTTTTTTATTTATTATATTTATTACGAATAGATCGCATTAGTTAAACTTTTGTAAGCTGCCACAAACTAAAACAAAAAGCGACATCTATATAGCCATTCAGTTCTTCTTTTTGTGAGTGTTCTGCGTGTTATTTAGAAAATTTTTGGTTTAACCAGAACGAATAAAACACGCCTAATGTAGCAAAGTGTTTTGGATCAGTGGCTAGTGTGTAGAACTGTCGTTCGAAAGAGTCCTAGTTCGATCCTCACTTGCTTTGCGTTAAGAAGAAAAGTTTTTAATTTTATATCTTCTTGTTGTAATAAACGCAAGCAAAAATTCAAAGAAAAAGGTGTATGGAAAAAAGAGTCGTTTTTGAGATTTCACTCCAGCAAATCACAAAACGAGGTGTAAAAACTTTCGCTTCAACAAAAACGTTTTTGCTTCATTAAATCCCCCCACCCCCCTTATAAAATAACTATATACGGCGTTGGTTCGTACTAAATTGAAGTAATTTCGCTTGACGTTTACTTTTTAGTAATGCAAGAGAGAAAAAAATAGTTATCGAAAATGCATAGCGTATTAATTTCTTCGCAACAAATAAACAAAATAAGGGAATTATTGATTAAACTGAATTAAATATATCGTCGGCCTACTACACACTTGTAGCATTTCCATTTTCAAAATTGTTCAGGAGAACGAAAATAAGTTTTCATTAATTTTAAATATTATCTATTTGAAAAATTAAGTTTTTAAAGAAGATATCTCCATTTCTAAACCGATTATGGCAAATATGTCAAACGTTTCCTTTTTTAAGTCAATGTTCAATTATAAGTTGCATTGTTCATAATTGCATCATATTCCAATCACCAGATTGCAATATTGACGCAATGAGGGACTCTGTAGGTGCAAGGATCCGAAGAGCTATGCCGGTGGTAGCGTTGCTACTGGTAGGGCCACCCTTGCCGATAAGGTCTTCAAGGAGTACTGAAGCTAAAAGTAATCTACAACACTGTTGCGTCTGTTCTTCTAGTTCTAACCGGCAGGTATGCCCATTGAACCTGAGCCTTATTCTTTATCAACTTTATCTCTGATTCAATAAAAATAAACTGATAGTTAACATACCACAACTTTCATTATCCTGGTCAATCATCATTTAATTTATTTATTGGAACGCTAATAGATATCTATACTAAAAAGTTGATAGTTCTAAAATTTCTAAAAGAAAAAAATTATGATGCTAAAGAGATACTGAATTACGCTTTACAATTTGATCAAAAAGTCAATTTCAAAAAAGGATGGAGATACAACAAGTGTGCACTATGCCAACGATATAGCAGAAGAAAACCTAGAACACGAAAGGCAACGTAAACAAATATCATCAACTCAAGGAGACAGCAGTTGATTCTTCTTGCATTTGCAGTCAAGCTTTCATCACAATAGGGGCATTCACGACTCGTTGCAGTTGAGAACTTGTGCACTTGTGCTGTTTAATTTTCGTGAACACACCCAGTACTACATTTAGGCCTTGGCCCGTGAGGCCCGGGCCTAGGGCGGCAACATTTTAAGGCCGGCAATATTTTTGATGTCTGAAATATTTTGAGGAAAACAAAAAGCTAGAAACGTTATCCATTTGGTTGCTAATTTTTAAAAAAACTCAATATAAATCAATAAATAAGTTTGACAAGAGCCGTGCATTTTTGGAAAACTCGTGCAATCGATTACTTTTTGGGTTACAGAAAGTATTACTTTAACATGGGCATGTTGTTAGCGGTAACTTTAAAAAATCAATGAATAACGTAATGCAATAAGTGCATTTTTGGTCTTTCTGAATTAATATTGTGTATTGAGTGTATTTACAGGGCGAAATCATTTTGATGGAAGAAAAATCTAAAGAAAAATAAAACAATATAGTAGCTTGTTTAAAAAGTAACTTTAAGTTTCGTGTTCGATAATTTTTTGTTAATTTAAAAAGTTTTTTATTAATATTGTTGCAAGAAGAGAAACAAAATATAAGTTATATATAAATAATATTTTTTATTTACGTGTTCTGTACAATGTATATCCAAATGTAAAAATATCATTGTGAATTTATTCAAGCATTCCTTTTACAACTTTCGAAAACGACTTTATGGAAATGCGAATTAAACTGCGTTAAAGAATTGTTATCACAACTTCAATTGAAAATTATTTTTTGCTGATTGAAATGTGAATGCCGCACTTTCATGGTATAAGAAATATTTTATTGGGTATGCTGTCTTTCATTCCCAATAAGATGATTACCATTAAGCCAAAGGATCACTCATGGTTTAATGAGACTTGCAAGATTGCAGTCATGTCTACAGAGGAAGCTTTTCAGAATTAGCGTTTCCACAAGATTACTGATAACTGCAGACTTCGCATTGAGGCAAGAAATCGCTGAAATGCGATTTTAAAAGGCGAAAAGTTTTTCCTTAAGTGATGAAAATTTTTGGGACAGTAAAAAATCAGACATTGTCATCAACTCAGCTCTTTTAAAAGATGACGAAATCTTTACTAACTCGGCTGGATTATTTGCACAGAGTTCTACTCTCTCGGATAGCAATCAGACACTGGACTTTTTTGAAGGTAGATCTTCTGCAATGTAAGAAATTTACTTTCGAACGAGAGAAGTTAAAAGGCTCCTTACAAATCTCAACATAAACAAAGCTTCTTGCCCTCATGAAACACCGCCAATTTTGTTTAAAGTGTGTATTTCTTCGCTGGCTCGGCTTTGCGAAACCTTTTCAACATCTCCTACGAACAGGACTATTTCCATCTTGTTGGAAGAGAAGGTCGCAAATATCCATCCGGTACAACATAATCAACTTTAACATTATGAACTATCTGGAACTGCTCAGTGAACGTCAATATGGTTTCCGTAGAGCCTACTGGCGTAATTAACAAAAAAATGGAACCAATGCGTTCACTTTTTCGGATAGAACAAGGTTGTTGTTCTGGATATTTTAAAAGCGTTTGACCGAGTGTGGTATAAAGTGCTCGAGTCAAAACTAATTCCATGTGGTGTTGGTGGTATGCTCGATGGACCACAAGTTTCCTTCAGGACAGAACGATTCGTGTAGTAGTGGATGGTATTTCGTCCGAGGGACACGTCATCAACGCAGGAGTACCGCAGGGTTCAGTTCTACTGCCAACCTTGTTTCTGGTTTTTATAAAAAAACTTTCTTTCGTTGACATTCGTCATTCATACTCATTAAAAAAATGCCTAAGTTCTATGAAGAGGAAAAGGAAAAAAAAACTATTTAGGAAAATATACATTTTCCACATTAAAACGAATTAAAAACTATTTACATACAATTATGAATGAGGAGCACTCGAATGCACTAACCTTATAAAATATTGAGGCAGATCTAGTACAAAAACTGAGTTATGATGACGTAATAAATGATTTCGCACAAGGACATAAATAATTATTTTTTATTATTTTGTTTAAATTACTGTGTAATTGTGTGTACAAAATGGAAAAGTCAAGTTTTATAATTTTTTTTCTATTGTAAGCAACAATTTAATATGTTAGAGGCGGCGCTAATGTCGGGCCTAGGGCGGCTGAATGCCTAAATCCGCCACTAAACTCACTACTACCACTTTTTCAAAAGATGTCAAATTTTTCAATGTGATTAAGTGCACAACTGCTCAAGTCCTCAAGTTTGAAGCTACAGTATTTGTGCACTTGTGCAGATTTTTTACGAACGTGTATTTTGTTTTTGTAAAGTGCACAAGTCCTCGACTACACTGGCAAGTGTACTGAACTGTGAATACTCCTAATGTCATTTTGTGGTAGGAGGCGTAATTATAATTTGTATTTGGCTCTCTATTGACAGTGCTGCCAAATTTGGTGTCAACATATCAGGGTTACTTTACAATTAAACTCAATTTCGTGGTCAATTTCTATGAACTTGAGATCGGTTCCTAATTTCATTTAACAGTATTTGTGTGGCAAAATGAGGCAATTTCAACTTAGCAATAATTGAGAATAAGCTCGAAATATCGCAGTTTCAGCCCAGTGCAAACGTACTATAAACCAGTTTTCAAAAGCAAAGCTTTAACTCAAAAAATAATTTCTTTTAATATTTCATGTCTTGACATGACATTGTGTTAAGACATGCCAAAAAAGTCGTCTCAAATTTGATGTCACATCGTGTAGAAGCTCAAAAACAGAGTCTTGTGACAGTGTCTTACGACTTTCAGAGACACATTCATTTTTAAAATTGTTTCTATTTTCTTATGACTTTCTATGCAACACAGGATTGATTTCAAAGAAAAACAATATGTGCGGTTTGTTTTTATATAAACTGAACGTTTCATTGCATAAAATATTTGTTTTAAATCAGGCTAAAAACAGCATAAAAGTAAGTTTTCAATAAAATGCTTATATATGTACAATGTATAAACATATGTTGGTTTATTTCAGTTTCAGTGGCCCAAGGCAGGAGTCCTTAAGCTCATAGAGCTATTTCTTGGCAAAAACCATGCACGCCTCCACATTGCTCTGTATTTATTATTTTCTTGCTTTTTTTCTTTTTTTTAAAAGTATTAATTTATATAATTATACAATAAATTGATAAGAAGGTTCTATGAATACATTTTAAAAGTTTTCTTTTTGGCATAAACAGTTGTTATTTACATTTTTCTCACACAGAAAATACTGTGAAAGCAAATTATAAAATACTTTTCACATCAGGCAAAATTTGACAGTCACATGAAAATTGTCGCGTCGTCTAGAAGCAGCTTTATTTTAATATTGTTTTGAAAATGTAGAAATTCCAAAATTCAAACCTTTTTTTAAGCTCAAATAATAGGTTTACGTAAAAACTAGTTTAATTTTTTAAATCAGCGATCTAGCGATCAGCGAAACTAGCTATAGGAGCTAGTTGTTACAGGGGTAAGTTGTTGCAAGTCGATTACTCAGTAGTTTGAAAAAATTGTATGAAAACTTGTTGTAAATATTATTATAATAACCGGTTCTATTGTGTAAACTTTAGAACAGCTTTATAGTTTTTGTTAATAAGTAGAAAAACATTTATTTTTTATATTGCATTATCAAGTAAATTGCTAAGTAAATTGGTAAAGTTGGAAAAGTTAGTAATCTTATTAAGTTCATTTATATATTAAGATTTAAATTTATAGACTTATTTTTTATTAACAACTATAGTTTTTAGCTAATAATTAAAAATGTTCGAAATCATCACGTGGGGCAAGTTGTAACAAACATATGGGATAAGTTGTAGCATGTTAAAAACATGGTTTAGTTTGTATTAATTATAGTTTTTGTAAAGTTTAACATTGAAAGTTTGTATAAAAACAATTTTTTGTTGTTACATCTTAGTTGTTTGTATGTTCTCTTTCATATTGTTACTTTATTTTTGTTAAAGCGGATTCACTGACCACCTTCAGCATGTTCAGCTAGTTTTTATTTCAACTCTCTCTACACTCAATGAGAGAGTAACAAGCTGCACGCTCTTTGACATGATTAAAATTTTGTTGTAATGTTTTTACTTCAAAAAGTTATTTATAAATCTTTCCAATATTTTTTTGCTAATTTTATATAAAATTGTAAATTTATTAGTTTAGCTATCAATAAATAAGTCTTATGTTTACATTATATGTTAACTTATCAGAAAAACAAATAAAAGTTTTAAAATTTCGATAAATTGCATTTCTTTAGTGTTACTACAAGCCTTATGTCATCTCAGTCATGCCCCAGCTTTTGGGGCAAGTTGTAACACCTAACATTCTACGCAATTTTTTTTTTTACAAATCAACAAACTTTCTCATAACTTATTTATTTTATACAGTGATATAATAGTAGGGCTATATTAAATTCCAGTTGTAATCTGAAAAAGTTAAAGTATTTAAAATATATCTATTTTTCCAAACTTTGTTACAAGTAGCCTCTAGATCCCCTACCTATTTATAGTCATACAATCTTAGTGAAATCTAGCATTTATTCTAGTTATTTCCTACTTTTCTATGAACTTAAAGTACAGTGCGTTGATGCCAAACATTCGAAATTTGGCTGATGATCAGCTTAAGACTTAAATATCCAATCCACAATATCCACAATATCCACAATATCCACAATATAGAAATCCACATTTACGAACGGCCCTTTACTCGTTGTAGGAGTAACAGGGACAAATTTATATAGTAAATGCCAAGGGCTTCCGCAGAATTTGCTCCAAGGGGGTCGCCAAAGGCATAAAGGAGTCTAGAATGCACATAATGAAAATATATAATTCTATTTTCTGAGATTTTTTGTACTAATTTTGTTATGATACGCCGGTTGATACACGCTTGTTCACATAAGAAATTTATATATACATATTTCAAAGATGTGGTAAAAATCGTTCTCGTATCTCGTCCGAAACATTTTCAAATTTAACTTTTTATTCATGTAATATCAAAAAAAGTTTTCTCAACAAACATTCTTAGTAATTTAGTAAATTTAATAATGTGATGTCTCCTTTATTCTTAACTAAAATCTCTCTTTTCAAATAAGAATACAAAAATTTCCCAATATTTTTTTAAATGAATAAAACTAGCAAGCTTTTTAGACAATTTTTCCAGTTTTGGAGGCCTATAACTCATAAGCCAACTGCGAGCGGGCTGAAATTTATCAGATTTGGATTAAGGAGGTAAAAATCCAATAATCCGCAAAAATTAAGAATTAGAGTTGTCGCTATTCATAAAATGCTTCCCGCATGGACATCAATTGACTTATAAGTCGACTTCGACTTTTTCAAGCGTTGAAAATGTAAATGTCGACTCATCCACTTTTTAAACTTTTACAAGTCGACTTTTCAACTTTTTTCAACTTTATTTAATTACTTTTGTACCCATAAATAATATACAAAAAACAAAACAAAATATTGAGACAAAAATATCGAGCCCTAACCTCCGAATTAAGGGGGCACAACTAGTTGGAACATACAAGAAAAGGTCTTATTTATAATTTTTTTTTAGCCACACATTAAAATAATTAATAATAAATTTTTTCACATGAAAGATATAAATTTGAAGAAAATATTTTTTTTATGACAAAATATTGGATTAATTAAGTGGGATACGGAAAATTTGATAGGGATCCAAAAAAAGTGTTTTGCCGTGATCACTACTGCTCGTCACAAGATCATCCGAAATAAGAAAAAAACGGATCATTGGTTAATGAAATAATACTCCTGATGAGAGAAGGTATTTTAAAAATTTTGATTTTTCGAAAAATGGCGGATGTTGAAACTCAAAGTGGCTTATTGACTAAAATTTTAGTCATATCTTCAAAACAAAATAATCTTCCACAAAAATCCTTAGTTCATTAGGTGGACAATGATGTTTTAAATTAGTGAGAAAAATTTCTAACTGATCGGTGAAGCCGTTCTAAAGTTACAGTGATCACCGACTTCGAAAAGATGGTTTTGAGAAAAACGGGTTTAAAGTATTGACTACGCAGTGCATGCAGACAAAATACCTCAATTAAAAATTATTTATCTCTATAAATATTAATCCAATTAGTCTGAAATTTTTAAAGAATACTTTGAAAATATTCTTCTTTTTAAAAATAGAAAATAGAAAAAAATTCCCCCTTAAATTCCAAAAATAAAATTTGTATTAAAAATTTTTAATTTTTTTGCTGTTGCAGCTTTATCAAAATAATTCCAACCATCGCTGGGGGCCATACAAATAAATTTCTTGAAAATTAATTCCGATTTCTAAAGAACGCGCGCAAAAATGTATTATTGAAGTTTTACATTTATCGAATCAAGATTTTCAAACGCAGCTTTATTTTTTTTTTAAACAGCGATTTCCTTTAATACTTTAGAGAAAAGCAGTTCTGAGTATCGTGAAGTCTTGGTTTCGCAGATAATGAAAAAGTCGAAAGTAAAAGTCGACTATCGACTTTTTTCAATTGGGCCTATTTTGCCAGATCTGTTATAAAAAAATTATAAATAAACTGGCCATTTCAACCCTTGGAAGAACTTTGACCTAGCTTCTATTGATCAATTGCGTTGTGCGTGTTATTAAATGTTTGATCACAAATGACCGAGAACTGGACCTACGTGTTATATGCCGACTCCGAACGGCTTATATTCTCAAGAAGCTTTACTTGGCAATTTTTTACTCTCTGATTTTTGCCATTGTCTGCAGAGAGGTGACGACCAAACAGAAAAATTAGTTCGATTGAAAAAACTTTCTGTCTGAGCTGGAATTGAACCCGGGCATGGTAGAAGGATAGAGGTATATGCAGCGCTGACTGTGCTCTCTTTCCATACTGCCATGTTTGTCAAATTTATCTGTGTGGCGAATGGAAACAAAAGAAAATAAGGAAAAAGTTTTGCTTCGTTTTGACAATTCCGGCAGTATGCTCTCATCTAGCGCATATACCTGTATTCTTCTACCATGAACCCGGGCTACCGCAGTTCTTTAGCTTTGGGGCCACGCACTGTACCTACTAGGACACGATCGCCACAGATCGCCACAGTCGCCAGATCTGTTATTGTGTTATGAATTTTCTGGTATGAATCATAAAAGATGGCGACCAAAAAATATCTGTTAAAATTGGTATTCTGCCTCTTGAGCTTTTATGGTACACTGTTATCAATCTTCGAAAACAAAAATCTATTACAATTTCAGAAACAGCTGATTGCTGTCAATAAAATTAAATGATTGGACATGCATATAAAGTGCAAACATACATTTACTTTGTCCAACCTAAAAACCTGCACGAAACGCACGTCAGGAAGATCGAACGGTTTGCTATTTAGAAGTAACTCCAGCAAAGTGGCCCGATTTTTTCTTCTATTAACTTGTCCTTAAAACACACACACACATATTTATTAATTATATAATTTTACATTTGCCTCCTTTATGAGCCATTCTTAAAGAAATTCGAAAATAAACATCAATTTTTCAGACCAAAATGTTCACTTTTTAAAAATATTTTACGATAAAAAGAGACAAATGTATCTGTTATTCTGTTGTTTTTCATAACAGATTTCATAGCAGATTTTGTCATGCAGAATACCAAATAAAAGATTTTGTAAAAGATTTTTTGACAGTTCGAAAAATCTGCTATGATTTATAAAAGATTTCATAAAAGATTGTCGATTTTTTAAGACGTCGTTTGGGAAAATATTTAGTTTTTTAAATATATTATACTTTGTTTTCTTCTTAAGTTTAATTACTTTAAAACATAAATTTTCTTATCGTCCAAGTTCATATGCGTTAATGGCTTAAATGCCACTTACCATCTGTTGCTTCGAAAAATCATCTTCGACTAATAGCGATATCATTCCCTAATTTCTCGTACAAATAACTCCATAATTTTTTCCATTACATTCCTAGTATTTACTAATAGCTTCGTACTATTTACGAATTAAAATTAGTAGAAAAAGTACATTCGTAGGTTGACCGTACGCATTATTCGTAGAATGTACGAAGTATTAGTTGAGTACATAAGAATTTACAAACGAAATCTTTCAGCCTGGTTTGTTGAACAATTACCGAATATAAGGAAATGTATGTTTGCAAGGTGGCCGCAGTCTACTGAAAGAGTACGTGGCCCGTAAGCTAAAAAACAGTAGTTCAAACCCCAGCTCAGATCGATTTTTTTTTTTATTAGTAAATGCAGAGACTATAAATACTTATAGACATTGCATGTGAAAGGAACGGCACGAAATGAAAAATTTGCCCGTACAAGACAAGAGACCCGACGAGTAACAAACCTAGCGAGTACTCGCTTGCAAGAATTTGTGTTGCTAGCACAACATCATATGTTCCTTAAAGTTTTGTTTATGTTGCTAGAGTGTGTTGCTATATTTTATATACATATATTTTTTAGATTTCGCAGTAGTGCAGCATGTCGTTTGTTTAGGTTTTTTTTGCTTGATTTGTTGTTGCTGCATTGGTTTTTTTTTGCTGCTATTTCTTGTGCTTGGATTTTGTTCACGTTTTGGCAGCTTTTGATCTTTAGAAATAAATGATATTTTTGCGATTTTGTCTATCTGAGGCAAAGGCGTTTAAGATAAATCGCTATATCTTTTTTATTTCTAATCGGATTCAAATGCTCCAAAAGACAAAACTTTAGAAAATTTATCAATCTTCTAAATGACATTAAAATTAAATTTTTAAAAAAATAAACCAATTATTTATTAACTATTCTTACCTTTATCCTTTCAAATTACATCAAAATAAAGTTTTGCAAAAATTAATCGAATTCTTTATTTACTATTTTTACCTTTATCAATTCAAATAATACCAAAATTAAATTTTAACAGAATTAATCCAATTACTTATTAACTAATTTAAATAGATTTAAAACAAAAACTCCAATAATCACTTTTAATTGAGTTTTTTTTTAAGAAAAGACCATGAATTTTATTTTCTTATTTAATTTATTTAGAATTAAATTATGATTTGCCTAATTTGTCTAATTTGACTAGTATTCCATTGCCACGCAGGACAATCGGCAGCTACACAAGTTGCCTTGTTGCTTTGCCTATTTTGTAGCATCTTCCAATTGGAGACATTGCATTAACTTAAACATGAATTATTATAAAATAAGTTTTGAAGTTTTTTGTGATAAATTTAAAATTTGCTTAATAAATTAAATTTTTAAATTTTTTTCCTTTTCCTTCGAAAATTTAAAACTTACAAAATAAACGAAATTTTTTAAGACTTCTCATTTGCTTTTAAATTTCAATTAATTTAAATGTATTTAAGTTTTAAGGAAATGCCATTAAAAAACAAAAATATTTACAAAAGCATGGGGGAAAACATTGCTAAATGAGGTGCACTTATTTTTAACAATATGAGGTGCATTCAGTTTAGAGTAGAGATGAGCGATAATTTGATACCGGTCATTTAGTCACCGTGATTGAAAAATCACTGGTAACTGTGGTGATTAAATACGATTAAAAAACCGTGATCAGTGATTGAGCTTTTGTTAATTTTTTGTCTTATGTTGTTTGCAGTTGCGACTCAGAATCTTTTCTTGGCATTAAAAACTATAGTGACAGTCGGATTTGTTTGAAGAATCCATCCGACGAATTCTTCAATATTTGTGTACAACATTTTTCAATATACAAAGGTATATTTCATAAAAGTTGTCACGAACCGAATTTAAAAAAACGTATAATAAAGTCCTGTATTGCACACTAAAATCTTGCTACTCCAGAGTGGTTTGATGAAAATGGGAGTTGCTTTGAGCACAGGCAAATCATCCTAGATTTTCTTATAACTGTTTTAATTCGAAAGAATTCAAAAGGGTTAAAAGAAAATCTAGCGTCCGAAGAGTTAAAAAAAATCCATCCGATCCAGAGAAAAGCAAGGTAAGGCCAATGCAAAAATGCAAAGGCTTTTAAATGCATAAGCAGTCCGTTTGTCCGTCTGAAAGTCTGTCTGAAGGTCTGTCTGAAAGTCTGTCTGTCAATTCGTCGTTTTGGATTTTTTAAAATAATCCGATTGCCACTTCGTCTGTTTCTCCATATCCCTTTTTGTCTGTCAGTCTGTTAATATGTATGTGTAAATGTTAGACCGTCTGTCCAAAGTCCATAAGTCCGTCTGATTGATTTTTTCAAGAAATTTTTGCTATCACAATAGTTAAGTCCATTGCCCGACCTTTCAGTACTGTGCAACTCTAAACTGAATGCACCTCATATTGTTAAAAATAAGTGCACCTCATTTAGCAATGTTTTCCCCCATGCTTTTGTAAATATTTTTGTTTTTTAATGGCATTTCCTTAAAACTTAAATACATTTAAATTAATTGAAATTTAAAAGCAAATGAGAAGTCTTAAAAAATTTCGTTTATTTTGTAATTTTTAAATTTTCGAAGGAAAAGGAAAAAAATTTAAAAATTTAATTTATTAAGCAAATTTTAAATTTATCACAAAAAACTTCAAAACTTATTTTATAATAATTCATGTTTAAGTTAATGCAATGTCTCCAATTGGAAGATGCTACAAAATAGGCAAAGCAACAAGGCAACTTGTGTAGCTGCCGATTGTCCTGCGTGGCAATGGAATACTAGTCAAATTAGACAAATTAGGCAAATCATAATTTAATTCTAAATAAATTAAATAAGAAAATAAAATTCATGGTCTTTTCTTAAAAAAAAACTCAATTAAAAGTGATTATTGGAGTTTTTGTTTTAAATCTATTTAAATTAGTTAATAAGTAATTGGATTAATTCTGTTAAAATTTAATTTTGGTATTATTTGAATTGATAAAGGTAAAAATAGTAAATAAAGAATTCGATTAATTTTTGCAAAACTTTATTTTGATGTAATTTGAAAGGATAAAGGTAAGAATAGTTAATAAATAATTGGTTTATTTTTTTAAAAATTTAATTTTAATGTCATTTAGAAGATTGATAAATTTTCTAAAGTTTTGTCTTTTGGAGCATTTGAATCCGATTAGAAATAAAAAAGATATAGCGATTTATCTTAAACGCCTTTGCCTCAGATAGACAAAATCGCAAAAATATCATTTATTTCTAAAGATCAAAAGCTGCCAAAACGTGAACAAAATCCAAGCACAAGAAATAGCAGCAAAAAAAAACCAATGCAGCAACAACAAATCAAGCAAAAAAAACCTAAACAAACGACATGCTGCACTACTGCGAAATCTAAAAAATATATGTATATAAAATATAGCAACACACTCTAGCAACATAAACAAAACTTTAAGGAACATATGATGTTGTGCTAGCAACACAAATTCTTGCAAGCGAGTACTCGCTAGGTTTGTTACTCGTCGGGTCTCTTGTCTTGTACGGGCAAATTTTTCATTTCGTGCCGTTCCTTTCACATGCAATGTCTATAAGTATTTATAGTCTCTGCATAAGCTCTTCCCGAGCAAAAAAAAAATCTATTTGTGAGGAAGAACATCTGTCAAAACACAAGTTCTGCTTCATGAGCGCATTCATTATTTAGGGTGGCAAGGGCCTTAATTTTTTTTCATATTGGGATAAGCTTTAATAGTTATTTATTTGTTTACAATTTCTTTGAAAACTTGACATGAAATTAAGGTGGATTAGCAACCTAAGGTTACAAGCTATAACTAGGTATTTTTATATAAAAAAAACTTATTAAAAGCCCACAGTTCGAAAAAAACTACACAAAACTATTTATTTTAAAAGAGTTTAATTTGGTATGTATTTTAGTTGTTTAGTTTTTGTGTTATTTTAATATCAATTAAATAGTTTATAAAAAATAGTTTTTTGAAATGAATTCTTAAAAAATCATTTAAAGTAACTTTTGTCGTTTCAGTCTCATTCTGAGTTCATGTCTTTTACATTATTTTAGCAATGCTTTTCTCTGTAAAAAAATTGGTAACGCAACATATTATATAACGGTGGTATATAAAAATTGCATAGTAAGCATACATCTAAAAAATAAAAAATAATTTACGCCTTTATTTACTACATAATTAAATGCGGCCCTGTTTGAATGTTTTTGTGTTTGTGTCAACTTCACTGTGTTTGTAAAATACTTCATTCCACTTCAACTACACCGCTTCCTTATATTTTACTTCTATGACCACATTAAATCTAATATTAAAAATTAACTGTTATAAATCAGTGAGTCCCAAATGAGGAACAGGGCCACAAAGGGAGATGTTGCCGTACGGGTGAAATAATGAAACTTACAGTCTACTGGTGATGAACGAATAAAATAAGCTTACAAGTGTGTTCGCCGAACATAAAAACAAAAAAGTTCAAACTTCAAGAATGCTTTTCGTTAGTTCTGCGCAACATGAAGTGTTTAAAAAATTTGTTGCGAGCAACTGTAAATGCTTAGCAACATCGATATTGAGCTTTCGATGAGAACTTTACTGCAACCAGAAAAATATTCATTGAACTTCGAAGCGAAAAATTGAAGATTGAAGCATTGAGACAGTTATATTAGAAACGTTGACACAATAACAACGCCGGCGAAGAGCAACATTGAAGTACGAGAGTAGCATTAACAAATTAAAAAAAAATAAAAAAATGGAAAAGAATCAGGGACACTTTTATCCACAAGTGCCACAATTGCCGGGGGCAACCGCGCCTATTGGCGATGGTTCCCATCAGTACGGAATGCCGGAAATGCAACAACCAATGCCGCCAACACAACAACAAGTGTACGTCGTGCAAGGTTGGTGCCGATACATTTTATGTGTGCTTGTATCTATTCGCATTAAAAGTAATCGAAAGTGTTTAAAAGTGTGTTTGAAATAGGATAATTAAATGAAATGCAACGCTGCAGCACTTTATATTTAAATTTGATCACTCTAAACACTGAAAATCAGCCATAAATGAAAAACGTAAGCAATTACTTTTCCTTAAAATTTACAAGCCAATGCATAGACATAATATGAATAAACTCAAAAGAAACTCAAGTAATTCCGTTTTCTTCAAGCAATGCCTTATTTTCCAGTAAAGGAAAGTTATATGGTATTTTCCTTATTCTTTTTTAACGATTTTCCAAGTTGCTCTACTAAATTCTTGAATGTGTTAATGTTTGTTTTTATTTTTAACTCGCTGCACTTAGAAGTGAAAATTACAAAAAAATACTATATTGTGCGAAAAAAGCAGTGCTGAAGATATTCTGAGTCTCTATAATTTGAAAAGCAAAAAAATATTAATCAAAATATCATCACATGCCGCTAAATCGAATCGACTGCCAACAAAGAACACGCATTCAGTGCACAAGAACAAAAAAAAAAACCAATAAAGCAACAATTATTCAAGTTTGTACACATCTTTATTTCAAGTTAAGGATAGCATTTGCTTAAGCATCCTAGGTAAAGCAGCAATAGCTTAAAATATTATTTGCAACAAAATAAAGAGCCTTTTTTCAATCAATACGCACATTTTTATGGAATTTATCAAGGTAATGCTACTTTGATGGTGGTAACCGTAACCATCTGGTAAAGTACGCAGCCTATAAGCTAAGGAACAGCGGTTCAACCCCCAAGCTCAGACAGAATGTTTTTTAATTAAATTAATATTTCTGTTCCGCCACCACCAGGGTCCAAAATATTTACTCACAATCATTCGGTTGAAGCACACAACACAAAATTTTATTTTTATTTCATTTTTGTGCGCAACTAAGTTAGCGTGCTGTCGACCATACTTCATGAATTCTCAGTTTTAATATTTGCTTCCCAGCAAAAAAGTGGATCATCCTATAAGCGATCTGGGAGTGCTCCCTGAGGAGCAGTGGAGTGGTCCTTATTGATCCAAGCTAGGTGTATTTTGTGTTCTCTTTTAACATTGCATATCCTAGGAAGGGTAGCGCTCCCTTTAACATCCCAGAGGAGCTCAAAAGGAGCGATCAATAAATGATTCAAATGGATCAGCAAAGGAACATTTAAAATATTTGTTTTTTTTTAAAAAGATCAAAGAACCAACATGCGCCTTATACAAACAAGGTTTGGTCTTTGACGTGAAAGGAAAGGGATAGATTAGCTAGAGAAATTGATTAGAACCATACGTGAATTATTGATTAGACGAAACAGACGTGAAAGATAATGCTTTCAATCGCTTTTAACCGAGGCTAGTGTGTGTTATGCCTTAACCTCGGCAAGCATTTTCAGCCCTTAGTTGTTCCTGTCCTTTAATTCCACATTTTCCCACAATTAAGCTGTGGATTTTTAGTTCTCCATAATTCTTAAAAGTAGGAACGAACAAAGAAAGTGAAAAGAACCATGCCCGAACCCGGAGTCGAACCAGGGACCACTGGATTGTAAGTCTAGCGCACTCTCCACTAGACTACAATGGCCGATTTTTCACAGCAAATAATGATCGAGTTTCTTACAGAGCACATGACTCACTTTATGTGCTTTTTTTTCATTGATTGCTCGCCTATTGATTTTTTTATAAAACAGCAAAAGAGCGCTGTTGTTGCTCCTCATAGGAACGATCGCATGTTTTTTTACTGGGAATTGTGCTTCACGTACACAAGCAAAGATCGATATCAACGATTCACTGCGACTCCGTCTTGATCTTGTGTTTGCTTCAAAATGTTCATGTTATGCCGTGGTTATGCTAGCCAAACATGTTCGGTGTTCATTTTTGTTAATTTATTCTCTTCACTGAAATGTTTGTTTGATGGTTATGCTATGATTGGTGGCACAGTTGCATTATATGTAATAGTATGTCAAAACACAAAAAAGCACAACCCTAATTTGTATTTTTGTACTTAAAATTAACGAATTAAAATATACGAACTGATATTACTTACTCTGAATTTTTATTATATCTTAAACAAAATGGTTTGCATATAACTGACATGCTAGCTAAACCGCTAAAGGGTTACTTGAAGACACAATCAACTTCACTTTTTAATACTTTTACCTACTTTTTTGATGCTATTATACAACACTGGAAAGTTCGGCATGTTTGGCGTTTCAATCAACAATCAAAATGTTCGGTCCGAGAGCGAGAAAATGAATATGAGAAAAAGTTCATTTCTTCATTTTATACGTGAAACAATAACAACAAAATATTTTCGGCAATCATGTTTGGCTAACCACGGCATTAGAGAATTCAGACCTTCGTGAAGACAAAAAAGAAGACAATTTTTCAAACACCTCTTGTTCGTGTTGGAAAAATCGGGAAGTCATGAAGAGAAAAATTAATGCAATGACGTTTTTTGTGCTATGCATAAAACGATCACTTCCAATGTGTGACGACAAAAACTAATGCTTTTTTGGTTGCTGTGCAGCATATTGAAACGTACATCGGCCAAATGTGACAAATTTCGGCGCCAATAAGACAAAGACTTTGCGCTGAAATCGCGTCAGTTGTAAATATTTCTATGGAATCAATAAAACGAAAGAAAAAACAAACGTCAGTGCATTAATTTTTCTCTTCATGACCGCCAGATTATTGAAACACGAACAAGTGGTGTTTGATTAATTTTTCTCCATTTTTGTCTTCACGAAAGCCTGACTGAATTCTCCCAACATGAAAATTTTGAAGCAAACACAAGATCAAGACGGAGTCGCAGTGAGTCGTTGAGATCGATCTTTGTTTGTGTTCGTGAAGCACAAGCACAAATCAGTGTTCCCAACTTGGGGGTTTTTCCGCAATATTAAGGGGGGAAAGTGGAATGGGATTTTTTAGGGGTTTTATATATTTAGGGGTTTTTAGGGACTTTTTGCTAATCTTACGCATTGGATAATCCAATTTACTACACAGTTTTTTTCCCCTTTTTCATTCCCTGCTCGTTACCATGGTGTAAGAAAACAAGGTGAATGTAACGTCTAAATATTTATGCTACAGCTGTAAAACTTATGAATGAGTGAAAAATACATAAAAGCTGATTTTGTACGGTCAACTCAAGTCTTTGATTTTTACAACAAAAATTCAAAATCGCGTTCAGCTTGTTTGGAATAAAAACCGAAGAAACCGAATTTCTTTTGTAAATATTAAATTATTTATAACTAAAGATTATTAAAAAATGTTAATATATATATTTTTTTTTGGGGGATTTCCAAGTAATTGTAGCGATTTTAGGGGTTTTTGGCTAAGGTTTTAGGGATAAATATTTTTGGGAGTTGGTACAATGGCACAAATTAAAACGAAGAATTCTTGAAGAATGGTCGACAGCACGCCAATTCGGTTACACACAAAAATGAAATGAAAATGAAATTGAGTTTTGTGTGCTTCAAATAGTGTTTATTTTCATTTATGCTGGAGACTTTTGTTTCATGACTGAAAATTTCTGAACCCTGGCCACCACTTTTCTGCGGACAAACCTCAGAAAGTAGAAACTGCCATGTAAAATTTGTGGAAAACACATGTCATTGCGACTCGGTATAAAACTCGTAGGTCCAGTTCTCGATCATTTGTGTTTAAACAACAAATAAAACGCACAACACAATTGATCAATAGAAGCTCGGGCAAAGGGCTGAAATGGCCAGTTTATTTGTTATGATAATTTGATTGCTTCACTTTGTATAGGAGGTTTGCGCAATTTTTTAAGTTTTTGCCAAGTTCTAAACTCAGTGAATTTTAAAATTCTAAGCATATGTGAAAAATTTTGATTTATTAAATTAGTTTTTGTATAATTCTAAAAGACTTAACCGTCTTTATGTAGTTGCTTTGTATACTATGTTTAATGATACTATGTTTAATGATACGTATCGCAAAATTTACCCCACAAAACCGAAACAAATTATGCCAATTGATGATATATTGTGCCATTTTTATACTCCACGATATGTATTAACTTTGTCACTATGTTTGTAACGCCGATAAGAAAGCGTGACAGGTATAGAAAAGTATTTATTAGGCCGTCCCATTTTTTGACATTTTCGTAAAGCTCCCGGGACACGTTGATTTCAGATTCTTGTCTTAAAACATGAATTTTGGTTTACAACACTTTAATATTAACTAACAGTAAATAGTCGCGCAAACGGTTTAAAGGAGTTTTGGCTTAAAATTCATTATTTCGAAAAAAAACAAGAAATTTCTTCTTCAGTATTTTGCATATAATTAAAAAACTATTTAAATAATTTTTATCAATTTATACTTGTTTGAAAGCTAATAAAATTTTCCATCTTTTGCTATAAGAAACATTGCATTTTGCTAAGTACATTTTTTTAAAAACTCTGCAAAGTGAAATTAAAATTTTTTCGAAAATTTGATAACTTGAACTCACATTATCCCGCTTTAAAAGAGCATGAGGAAGAAGTTATTGATTATGTAAATATTGTATTTTGAGGAATTTGACAGTTAAAGTTTTTATGTATAATTTGAAGATTTATGATACGGTTTTTTTTCAAAAAGCTACACAACTCCACAGTGAATTTTTTCAAAAATATTCAATTTTATTTTTGTTAAACGTAGCTACATAAGTAGGTATGTACAAATTATATGTATATAATATTAGCTTAAATTGCAATATATTCATTTTTGTTTTTGGAATGCGCAATTCTTTAAATGACTATTTCTGTGGTCACAAGGAATAATGACTAAACTCAAAGTATCGAAAAAAACGATATTTTTAATGCACTTACTCCGACCTTTTCCCAAAATATTGAACCATTACAAACGAAATATGTGCAGGCATAAGTGGTACTCTGCTTAGGGTAAAATGTGTTTTCCTGCATCCTTCCAAAGATTGTCAACAAAGAAAATGGCGTATCATTTTTTTACGATATTTTAAGTTTAGTCATTCTTCTTTGTGACCACGGATTTTATGGTATTGATCTGCTATTGTTCATTCTTTGAAACAACAACAGTATAACAAAAGCACAGACCTTAATGCTTTTTTTAGTAGGGCAATTCATAATCTCGTGTATTTTGGATATTTGTGCATTTGAAAAAAAATTTAAAAGTTTCTTATCAATTGCGAACGGTCTTTTTGGTACAACTTGCTACATTTCATGTCGCAATTTAGCTCAATTTCATGTCGAAAAAATCTTTAAGACCAATTAATTGGTTTTTTTATTTGCTTATCTTCGTTATCAGTTTTTTTTATTTTTTTTTTTTCATAATTATCTGTCAGTTTGCAATTTAGGCTGTGTTCGAATTGATCTAAATGCGACCTAAACTAGTGTCGTTAAGTCGTGCTTCCTAATTTAGGAAGCATTTAGGTTGCTCGAGAATTTCCAAAATTATTTAGGAAGCCCTGCCTTATCGACCAAATTTAGTTTAGGTCGCATTAAAACAATTCGCACACAGCCTTAGTTAGTATTGCAATGTATAGTGAATCTAAGCTATGGGTTTCAGAGTTGCATATATGCAATAGCGTACTAAATGCATTTCTTTTTATTTTCTTAGAGTAGAGTAAAAATATATTCTACCAGATTGTGAATAGCCCTAGCATATTCTCAGCATTGCGATGCATTGTATTGCATTCTACTGCTATTTTATTGCTGTTATACAGTTCTGTTGCTATGAGTTGGCCTTTGGGAACTTCTCTGGCTGAACTATACTATACAGTCTTTCAATATATTATATTGTAAAGAATTTATTGAGATGCATGCTTCCTTGTTGAAAACGATTGAAAATTTTTTGGAAATTAAAAAAATTCTTTAAAAATTTAACTACCAGCAGAAAGAGACGTTTACCATTAGAAATATGGTAAACAATACGTGGACAATGGATCCAGAACATCAAAAAGGGTTTTTTCAAGTAATTCATCATTACAATAAAAATCATCCGGACAACAGAAAAGGTTCAATACTTCGCAATTTAAACTAATGTCGTATAATATTTTTTCTTATGGTTATTTGTATGTATTTGTACGTATGTAGCTACGTTTAAAAAAATAAATTGAATATTTTTCGAAATTGAAATCTTTGGATTATATATCAGAATTTTTAAAATACTTCAAAATAAAAAATTTACATATTCAACAACTGGCGACCGTAGCCTAGTGGGTAGAGTGCGTGGCCCCTAAGCTAAAGAACCGCGGTAGGCCGGGTTCAATTCTAGCTTAGACAGAAAGTTTTTTCAATCGAACTAATTTTTCTGTTTGGTCGTCACCTCTCTGCAGACAATGGCAAAAATCAGAGAGTAAAAAATTGCCAAGTAAAGCTTCTTGAGAATATAAGCCGTTCGGAGTCGGCATATAACACGTACAGACCGCGACAAAACGATAGCACTAATCAAAATTTTGGATTTTTAGGAAATTGCGTTTATTAATTAAACTTTATAAAGTTACAAAAAATCTTATGATAAAAATAAAATATTAAATTAACAATTTTTTCAACAAAAAATAAAGAATATTATTTATTTGAACAGAAAACATAAATTCATGGTGCGACAAAACGATAGCACTTTTGTGCTCAAAACTTTTAACAATCAAATTTCAATTGCTAATAATAAAACAAGACTAAAAATAGAATATTTTAATAATGAGTCGACCCTCCATTTTTCTGAATCACTTCATTCATACGGTTTGGCAATGTTTTAAATAGTTTTTTTATGTCTTTTTGTGGCATCGTCTCCCAGTGGGCCAATATACTTTCTTTGAGCTCCTGAATTGTTGCATACTGGCGATTCTCGGCATACACTTCTCTAGCCAAATTACCCCAACAATTTTCAATTATATTAAGATCAGGAGAACGAGCTGGCCATGGTAAAATATCGATGTTCTTGTCGCGGAAAAACTCTTTCACTACTTTCGCTGTATGAACAGCCGCGTTATCCTGCTGGAAAATAAGACCACCGCTTGTGTATTTATGGCTTCTAAAGGCTACTTCATTTCCAATTAAATTCAAGTAGTCCGCGCTTTTCATTTTCGGGAGCACAAATTTTATTTCCGTCTTTCCTTGGTAACCAATTCCAGCCCATATCATCACACTACCTCCTCCATGTTGACGACAGCTTAAAAGTTCTTCTTCCTTCCTCAAATCATGGTAATAATATGACCACCCATCTGGACCATCTAGGTTAAACTTTTTTTCGTCGGTAAAAAGCACGCGTCGCCAACGTTTTTTCCATTTAAAATGGGACTTTGCAAAATCCAGTCGAGATGATTTATGTGCTTCGGTGAGGGGTGGCTTACGTTGCAATTTCTTACGTTTAATGTGCTCACTGTTTTTCAATATTCTCTGCACATTTCGTATATTAGTTTTGACCCCAGCTTTTTCAGCAATTTTTCGAGCAGTCAGGTGCGAATTGGATGCAACGCGCAAAATAGCTCGCTTATTTCTGTCAGAGACTGCTCTCGGCCGCCCACCAGAACGATTTTGACCATAATTCTTCGGATTTTTTAATAAATTATAAACAACCTTTTTGCTTCTGTTTAAGTTTCTTGCGATCTCACATATTTTCATACCATTTTTGTGCAAATTGAGAGCCACGTCGATTTCAGCTGTTGTAAGCAATTTTCCACGTCCCATTTTAGCCGAATATAGTAAAAAAATTTTTCAGAATATTAAAAACGCGCAAAATTAACAAAAAATCCAGCAAGTGTTTTCTTTGCAACTGCACAAATTGTATTAAAATCAATTTAATCAAAAAGTGCTATTGTTTTGTCGCACTTCATTCCGTTGTTGTTACAGCTAACGGTTTTCTATGTTGACGAAATTTCGCAACAACTCCCGATTTCTAAGAACATGCACTCATTCTTACACTACCTTAAAAAAAAAACTGCTCCTTTTTATAGTTTGAACAGAAAGTTAAAAAAAAGTAAAAGTGCTATCGTTTTGTCGCGGTCTGTAGGTCCAGTTCTCGGTCATTTGTGATTAAACATTTAATAACACGCACAACACAATTGATCAATAGAAGCTAGGTCAACGTCCTTCCAAGGGCTGAAATGGCCAGTTTATTTTATTTTTTTTTTACATATTCAACAAATTCTTCCTCCTGCTCTTGCAACACAGGGTAATGAAAGTTGAAGTTATCAAATTTTCGAAAAAATTTTAATAAAATTTTACTTTGTAGATTTTTTAAAAAAAAATTACCAAACAAAATGCATTGTTTTTTGTAGTTAAAGATGGAATATTGTATTAGCTTTCAAACAAGTATAAATAAATAAAAATTGTTTCATTAGTTTTTTAGTTATATGCAAAACACTGAAGAAGAAATTTCTTGTTTTTTCGAAATAATGAATTTTTAGGCAAAAACCATTTAAGCCGTTTGCGCGACTATTTACCTTTAGTCAATATTTAAGTGTTAAATACCAAAATTCATGTTTTTAAGAGTAGAATCAGAAATCAAAGTGTCCCGGGAACTTTTCAAAAAACGTCGAAAAAGTGGGACGGTCTAGTATGTATACATATTTTAGATTAGCATTTTCTCCTGAGTTTATTTATTCATGTCAGTCGATCCGTCTGTCCGTCTGACGATCTGTGATCGCCTAATTTTTTTGCAATTTAGAAGCTTAGAGAGTGTTCCCTCAATTCAATCAGTGACTCTAGATATGTCACTAGATTCCCGTTGTCGTCCTTGCAGGAAGAGGCCCCGGTTTTAAAACCATCGGCATGGCGTCATATTTCATTGAAAAATTTTTGGCCTTATTCCTGTGGCCGTACATCACAATCTTCTCATGCTCAAGCTTTTCTGCCTCTCTTTTTTTTCACCTGAAAATATGTCTCTCTCTTCCTTCCTCTTCTCTTTGTATCGCTCCTTATCGCGCGCGTTACAACTGACTGCAGGGTTGCTTTATAGGCGGCGTCTCTTCTGCAGTGGCGTCGCGACACTCCTGTTCGTACCACTGGTTTCGGCGAGGACGGTGGTTGCTAATCACCTCTTCAGCAAACGCACGCATGAAGTGGGAAATGTGTGTCCACTGTTCGCATATATCATTGATTGGAGAAGTGCTTTGAAGGAGTGAGGGTCGAGTGCCAAAAGTTTCTGCTGTCTGCTTCGATTGCAGCTTATCGACGTCTAGCTTTCTTTATGTAGGGTTGCGTACATTCTTAGCTGCGTACGGATCTTGGCTGAGACAAGATAGTGATCCGAGTCAATGTTTACACCACGGATCGTGCTTACATCCAATACACTGAAAGAGAACGTTCCGTCGATTAAAACGTGAATTATTTGGTTTCTGGTTTTTTGGTTAGGAGACATCCAGTTGGCCTTATAAATATTGATATGCTTGAATCTACTACTACTTACGACCATGGGCGTCCACAAGGGGGCTCAGGGGAATGCATTCCCCAACCTAGGCAGCGAATATTTTTTTATATATCTTCATATTTAATCAAAAAGCCGTAAGATTCAATTAAAAAATTTTACGAGAGAACAAAAAACTTGTAAGTTGCGCCTAAATTAAGGGCTTGTAGAACTTTGTTTAAAAAAACGTCGTTTTTAGTTCTAGAAGTGTAAAATTTTGCAGGAACATGTATTTTTATAAGGTGCAACATAATCAATCAAAATGTCGATTTTCATTTGACGATATGTTCGATAATATATAAATCAAGATGAGCTAAACCTTGCATTTTTAAATAGTATGTTGTACCCGTTGCTATAGTAAGTTACGATACCATTTTATTTACCCTTGTTTCACAGACACATTTTCGTATTCTAACATTCAAAAGGTTTTGTGCGTAAATATTACTAATAACTGCATTCGTTCTAAGAATGTTATTCGAAGTTTTCAGCCAGAAATAGGATTCGTATAATGGACGTAGTTTAGTACAAATTACGAAAATTCTATTTGTATTCGTACAAAAACACATGTTTATTGTACAAATACATTTGTCGTATTTACGAATGATCCTAAAACCTAGTTAAAAAAACAACCGTGGTTGAGCTGGGATTTGAACCGCGGGTTTTTAGCTTACGGGCCACCAACTCTTCCAGTAGGCTACGGCCACCTTGCAATCATACATATCCTTATATTACGTAATCGTTCGACAAACCAGGCTGAGCGATTTTGGTTGTAAATTTTTTAAACACTACTAGTACTTCGTGCATGTTGCGAATAATGCGTACGGTCAACCTACGAATGAATTGTTTCTACTAATGTTATTTTTAATTCGTAAATAGTACAAAACCATTAGTAAACTCTACGAATGTTAGAGAAATTACGAAGTTATTCGTACGAGGAATTGGCGAATATTAAGAAATGATATCTCTTAATAGTCAAAGATCATTCTTCGGAGCAACAGATGGCAAGATGCATTAAAACCAATAACGCATATATACTTTGACGATAAGTAAATTTTCTATATGTTTTAAATTCATTGTAAGCAAGCAGAAAACAAAGTAAAATAGCTTTTATAAAGAGTTTAATGTTTTCCCAATAGTTAGTTTGAAAAAAATCGTTTTTCTATCATAAAGATGATCCAATTAGGATACTTTTTTAATTTGTCCTAAACTGCTTACAATCCTGCAGCATTTAAATTTGAGAAATTTGCAGCGGTCTGGGTGAAGGCAAAGCTTCTAATATTTTTATTAAATTAAATTTTATTAAATTTTATTAAGTTAGAATTTTAAAGCCTTAACATATTTTTATTTTTTTTATTGTTAGATTTTTCTTTTTATAATTAAAACAAAAACAATATAAACTTTTTAACAGTTTCTATTTCCTTTTTGCTGTTTATTGTGACATTAATATTGTTATTAAAAAAAATAAATTGAATTTAATTATTACTACAATAAAAAATAATAATGTATGTATCGAGTTCCCGTTAAGGGCATTTACATTATTGTAGTTTTTATAGTAAGTAGTTATAATTGTTCTACTTGTTTGTTTTATAAATTGTTAATTTTAGGCTAAATAAATGGAAATAAAAAAACGACATTCCATATTCCTGTATACAATTATGTTTTTAATTTTAAAGATTGAAACAAGACACTTGCTGCTCTTTTAACCATAGATTTACAGTTTGCAAATAAATAAAGTACAAAACAAAATTCAAATATTACGAAAAAGCAAAATTAAATGACCAAAAATAAAATTTAAAAAAACATACAAAAGCGATAGTAGATAAAACACAACATCAAAAAGCATATTATTTAACAGACCAAGAGAGAAACAAGAACTGAAATGATAAATCTGTAATACAAACACACAAAATTATATACATTTTTAAAACTTTTATGTTACCCTGCAGTCCAAGGCATCGTGCACGAAAATCGTATCATTGGTAGATGGCGCCTATTAGTGCATCCTGCAAGGAGCACACGATTTTTATTTTACTTTATTACATCTATAAAATGTTTTTTTTAAAGCACTTTTTATGTAATGTTTTCTATCAGAATGCGCCTTAATATGGCTGTTGTCAATTCATTTTATTTCATGATGATTTCTTAAAGAAACTTACTGCATGAGACACATTTGAAGATAATTCTTTAACAAATCTGACTTGTTTTCGTTCATCGAAAACAGAAAGTTTTCGAACAATGCACGAATAGAAACTTTATATGAGATTTTCGTTAATGAAATGTAGTATAACCGAATCAGCGTGTTTCGTCAACGCTGAAGAAAAATCGTGCATGATTCATTAAAGATTTCTTTAAGACTTAGACTAATGGGTAATAATTATGTCAAATACTAATAAAACTTATTTCTTCTCACACACAATCACACAACTAGGTCAGCAGTACGCAAACTTTGGCCCACATCCATCTAGGATAACATGTCCTTCCTGCCATGAAACTCAAATGACAAACATTAAATACGAGAGCTCCACAAAGACCCATCTCTTCGCCACCGTCTTGTGTTTGACTACGTAAGTTTATAGATATATGGAAACATACAAAAACACACATACACACACCGTATATTTGATTTAGCACCAATAAATATTGTTAGCTTATTGAATTGCTTTTCTCAATTATTCTTATTCTTTTTCTTATGTTTCCTCTTCTTCTTCATCCTTGTAGTTGCTGCTGTTGCATTCCTTATATGATTGACACGTGCAAGAATGCAAATCATTATTGCACCCACTGTGATGCTTATCTGGGCACCTACACGAACTAAGCACTTGAACTGGGCTGTTTCTGGTTGGTAGATGGCGCCTATTAGTGCATCCTGCAAGGAGCACACGATTTTTATTTTACTTTATTACATCTATAAAATGTTTTTTTTAAAGCACTTTTTATGTAATGTTTTCTATCAGAATGCGCCTTAATATGGCTGTTGTCAATTCATTTTATTTATCAATAATAAATATTAACTCCACAGTGTTAACTGTGTATGTAAGCAAACACATACACTCACATAAATATACGATAATTTTCTTTTATTTGAAATAAAAGTTAATTTAGTCTGCTTATGAAAATTTTATATTATGTTTGCAATATTGTTATCGAACCATAACCATTGGATATACACTCAGGCAAAAATATTCTTGCCTGATCCAGGCTATTTTTACCTGACGAATTTGGTTAGGAGAGTCAGTCACATCATATTAGCCTGATCCACGTTACTTTCACCTAACGGATCCGGTTTACAGAAAAACATGCACAAAATAGTGAAAAAAACTACCTTCCATCTGTCAAATTCTGCTCTACTGGTGCAGTATTTGTAACAAAAGGTACCTCAGGATAAGGTAAGTGAAATTAACCTGTCTTTAAGTTATCAACTTTACCTTATTCTGTTCTCATTTGGGCTAAAAAAATAAAGTGCTTATGATTCTAGCTCTCCTTTTGGCCCCCGCTGGGGTCAAAATGGGAATTTTTAAGTCTTTATTTGGTTTCTCGTGATGTAATTGTTGAACAATTCTAAAATTTGCAAATATGTGATTGAGGTAAGAAGTTGTCAATCTAGCATTTGGTTAAATAAACTTGATTCAATTCGATTTAACCACAAATTCTGGTTAAAATTCGGTTAAGTTAACCACATTTGTCAATTTCATTATACCACAAATATAGGTTAAACTGACTTGAATGGCATATGGTAATCTTAACCTGACGATACATGTTGGGAAATTTTAACCTGAAATTGAGTTCAAATTTGGTTAAATTAACCAGATTTTTTCTGGGTGTATGTATTTGAAATGCGGGAACTGGAAAAACTATAACTTTTCATTCACTAATTAGTCTTGAGATCTATAAATATTTAATATTTCCTTTCTCATTTGAACACACAAAAAATTTTATTTCGACTTGTCTATTTATTCTTTGTTTACAAGCCATTTGGAGTTGGCGTTCTGTGTATTACTTTGCAATGAAAAAAACCGAATATCATGCAGTGGTAGAATTCTTTATTTTGGAAGGTGTACCAATATTTTTGGACTTGACTACTTAAGAATCGATTTCATATATAGCCCGTATTATGAATATTATAAGGTTTGTTTCATATATATAACGCCACTTCGAAATTGTTGATTACTCTGAAACAGTTTGTTTACAACAACGACAATGTTCTGCAAATATGTTAATCTATGTACAACAACAATAGTTAGCACGGGTGTAGTCTCTGCTGATAAGGGTACAATAGTTATTGGTAGAAATCACTTTTAATGCTGTCTCATATTTTTAACGCCACTTGCAATAATTCTTTTGTTTGCGTTCAAAGTGTAAAGTTTAAAATGTTTAAACATTCGTTTTGTAAGTGGTATAAACTTAAAATAAATAAAAATTAAAATGCCGCATGGAACTCAACTAAGTAATGAAGAAAAGGGAAAATTCGTGGTTTTGAAAGAAGAGGGATACGGAGTTAGAGAAATCGGTCGCAGAATTAATCACAGTAGAACGTTGTGAATAATAAAGTGTCACGAACAACGGTATGGCGAGTTCTACATGAGTGCAAACACATTCGCAGTGAACTCATGAAGTGTGCTCCTGCATTTACTGCTGCGCTTAAGAGAGCACGTTTGGAGTTTGCAAGGAGAAACGTGGGTACACATTGGTCATCCGTAAGCTTCTAAAATTTTTTAAACTGAGTTCAAATATTTAAGCTTTACATTCTCAGGTCATTTTTTCCGACGAGAACCACTTGTGGCGCGAACCACTGCGATTCTCAACACGAAATTTTGGTGGAGGGAATGCTATGATGTGGGGTGTCTTTTCAGCACGAGAATGTTTGGAACCGCAGTTTTTGAGCTCAAGGATGAAAAGCTACGATTATACTCGTGTGCTGGAAAACAGTTTAAATTCGTTTTTGGAAGAAAACCGGCAGACAGTGGGTTTTCCAGCAAGATAATGCTGCAATCCATACGAGTCGAGAAACAAATGCTTGGTTTCAAGCAAATGAAATCGATGTGCTCAAATGGCCTGCACGTTCACCGGATCTCAACCCCATCGAGAACTTGTGGGGAATTTTAGTTCGCCGAGTTTATAAGGATAACCGGAAGTTTGAAACCGGGGAAGAACTAAAAGCAGTTATTCATGAAGAATGGCGTAAAATTGAGCACAACATAATAAAAAACTTAGTGAATAGTATGCCAAATCGTATATACGATGTTATTAGAGTAAAAGGTTCAGTAATTTAATAAAAATAAAGCTTTGAAAGTAACAAATGTCTTCGTTTAGTTGGTATTTAATTGAACAGTTTGAAGTGGCGTTATAAATATGAGACAGCATTAAAAGTGATTTCTACCAATAACTATTGTACCGTTATCAGCAGAGACTACACCCGTGCTAACTATTGTTGTTGTACATAGATTAACATATTTGCAGAACATTATCATTGTTGTAAACAAACTGTTACAGAGTAATCAACAATTTCGAAGTGGCGTTATATATATGAAACAAACCTTATTGGGAGTGAAATTGAGCGCTTATAACATACTCAACCGCCGCCCGGAATTATAAACGTTGGTTGCGAATGAAATAATTTGAGCTTTTTAAAGTTCAAGAATTGCCGAAACCCGTCCGGCTTTGCTCGAAAAACCGTTTTTTTGGGGTTCTGTCTTGTGGTTCGAGAATATTGCAATCTTTGTTCATGCGAAACAGCCAAAGCTCACATTGTTGTACTTAAGCCAGACAGAATGGCCTTCAATACTGATAAAAAAGTTTTAAAAAAAATCATCAGGATTGACCTAATAGGTAAGCATGGAAAAATAATGTGAAAAAATCTAAACTTTTTCGATTCATAAGCTGTGGTCACATTGTTGAACTTACGCCAGACATAATGGACTTCAATACTTATAAAAAAGTTTTAAAAAAATCATCAGGATCAACCTAATAGGAAAGCATGGAGAAAATTGTATGAAAAAACGAAAATTTTACTTAACTTTCAGCGTGTTTGGTGGCACTGGACTAGACTATTCGGTAATTCCAAGTCCAGAATCAGATTCTCACCAAAACTTACATCAAAATAGATGGTTTGTGCATTTTTCCACAAATTCTCAATGCATCATTTTTTTATCTATTCTATTATATAAAATCCTTTGCGACACGTACGGCTGTTCTGCAACCACAGGAGAACTACTTGACCGATTTAGACAATAAAGGTACCAAACGATTTCTACTTTTAACTGAATCGTGCTATGTAAGATTTGCCACGCCTACTTTTCACGCCCACTAAATACAAAAATGCTATATTTAAGATGGTTTTATTCGTATAAGAATAAAATTTAGTAATTTTGTTTGTATACACAGAAAAAAATTTACGGTAAATTCTACCGATACGAACGGTAAATTGTCGGTAAGAAATTGTAACCTACTGTAAACCTTGTTGCGTAAGCTTATAGTAACCAATTGAAAGAGTGGTTAAGAATACCCCAATTGTCTCAAAGTTGAAAGAGCAATAATTTTTTTAAAGTTAAATTCATAGTTTGCAGCAAGGCCAGCTATAAATATAGTTAACCCCCCAATTAAAAAAGAAATCATCCTCTCATCCCAGAAGAAATTACTACGTTAAACCGAATGAGAAGATAAACTCCTGCTGTTACAAGAGTTGATGAATGAACAAGAGCTGACACAGGGGTTGGAGCAGCTATTGCTGCGGGAAGTCAGGAAAAAAAAGGAATTTGAGCTCTTTTTGTTATTGCAGCATGTATCACGAGTCATCCAATAGTTTGTTTTTCTTTTTCATTTCCAACTAAATCTAGTCTTATAAAAGTTCAACTTCCATAACTTAATATATAAGCAATAGCGATTAAAAGAGCTATATCACCCACTTGATTTCACAAGGCTGTTAATATTCCAGCATTATAGGATTTTACATTTTGAAAATAAATTACTAAACAATAAGAAACTAACCCTTACCCATCTCATCCCAATAAAATTCTAATTAAATTAGGACTAATAATTAACATTATTATGGCAAAAACAAATAAAAGCACTAAAAAAAGTCTTACGGTAGCTGTACCGCAAAAGTAATAACAATTTATACAGTACATGCAGCACATGCAAAACTTATTGGCATACAAATTTGCAGTAGCTCTACTATATAAATTGTTTAATAACAATTTCAACTTTGGATTTGCTGTAAAACTTATTAGGTTACAACTATACAGTAGTCTTACAGCAAAAGTTGTTGAGTAACAATTTGTACAGTGCTTCTACTGTAATACTAACAAAAAGTCATACATTTTTTTGTATTCGTTTCGAAAAAAATTGGGTTGGATACCAGTTTTATATCATGTCTAACGCTCCCATCCATTCCGTATTTCGCAGGACTGTCCTGTTTTTTCGAGCAATGTCCTGCGTCGTGTGCAACGGGCTCAAAATCCTGCTTTTTATTATATTGTTCTGTTTTTTTATATTCTCTCCCATGCTTGCAATTTAGTCGACTTTGTTTATTATTCATACTATTTTTAGAAAGATGTCAAAGTTTTCCCTCAATACACTTTTACTTTTTTTACGAACTTGTTAAAAGTTTATGTGCAAATTTTTTCTTAAACTTGTCGAAATGTCGAAGCGAAAGTGTGTGTTAAGCAACCAACTTAAAAAATATTCATTCCTGGAAAAAACAAATATTGATAGTGAGGTTTTCTGCTCAAAGTACAAAGTAGTACTTAGAAAATCTAGTTAACGTGCCATTTTCATAAGACTAATTTGGATTTTTTTAATGGTCCAGTTAGCCTCGCATGGCATAGCAGTGCATGGCTTAACAAGCGTCACATCGAAATCTGTTTAATAGGATTTGTGTGTATCTGATTATGCACAACATGGCAACGCATGGCAATGCTCAGATAAAAACAGAAATGCATCTCTGACTACATAGATAAACATGGAAGATCTATTTCATTTTAATATCTGTGTATTCTTCTATGTATTTGACATTTTGGCAAAACAGATGTGAAGTTGTAAAATTGTTTGATCAAGTGCGGTTAATTTATTAAAATAAAATCATTGTATTCTTCTTTTTTATTGTTTTATTTTGACCATGTGACTATGCTTTGCATAATCACCATTTATTTAGCTGTGTGCTAGCTGCTTATCTGCGTTGCATGCGCTGCTGTGCCATGCGAGGCTAACTGGACCATAATTTTTGTTATGTTTTTGTTGTATGAAAAATAATTTAATATTTATAAAATATTGAATTTTATTTTTGTTTTATCAAAATTACATATTGAATACAAATACCTAATATTAATTGATATTTAAAGCTTATGCTACAATTCTTATATTAAATAATAAATTTGATAATTTTATCAATGAAAATGCCTATTTTAATTCTTTGAAGATATAAGTAATAATAATAATCTTTCGACTTTAAATTGCGTCCTGCGAAAACATCCTGTTTTTTTTTTTTTTTTGAGAGACGTCCTGTAAATCCTGTAAAATCTTAAAAATTTTGTTAATTTGTCCTGTTTTTGGCGAAAAAAGAGATGGGAGCGTTAATCATGCCCCATAACACTTTTGCTGTGTATTTGCTTTGAAGATTTGTAGAACATATTTGGAATTATGTGAAAAACATATTCGATGAAAACAATATTAGCTGCCAACTTTAACTGTTCGAAACGTTAAGATTTACTGTTACAATTGTTAAGTTACAATTTTTGAGCGGCAATTTCAAACGAAAAAGTAGTAACTGCGTAACACCAATCGTATTGACGGTAAAGTAACCGCAAATATTGTTTGAATTTACCGACGAGATATTTTTGTGTATGTTTTTTTTTAAGACAAAGAACCAAGGCATGCGCCTTATACAGCAAATGCTAACTTTTTATGCATTCTAGCCATTAAGTCCTAAATTAAAATGTTACATACTTAGTTTTTGCCACGCCTCCTCTAAAATTTTCCAACTAACTCTAATTTTGTTATTATAATACTTTTTACGATCGGCGTTTTTCGTATATATATTTTTTTTTTTTTAAAAAGTGTTATTATTTTGACATCAAAAACACTTACATATATTCAAAATTGTTGAAATTTTCAGTACAACGACTTTTTGTTACCTAACAATGAGAAAAAAACGACATGAAAATCAGAGTTTGGTCTTTCAATGCAAATATCTCGGACGTCCATTAATATATTTTATTCAAATTTTTTTGTTCAATAAAAGCACTTCACAAAAATAGTTTGAACTGTACCGTTATGTCAGTGCATATATGTATATGTATTTTATGATTATGTCAACAATTGTCCAAAATATTGACTTTTTACTAAGAAACTTACTTCAAAATTGTTTTTGTTGTAAAAATTACTAACTTTCATATGACATAGCATGTATTTGCAAAAATTCTTCCAGCTAAGCGTAAAAATTATTTTACCGTTTTTGTCATCAAAACAACAACTTTTTGATTTTTTTCGCGAAATTTACTTTTTCCAAAATGTTGTTTTTATATTTTTTACAAAAAAGTCAAGTCTTAAAAATAATCTATGCGAAAAAATTACCCTAATATCTCTTTCCAATCAAAAGTTATGGCTTTTATGATTAAGTTACTTTTTGATTTATCGAATTGCTTTAAAGTTGTAAGTCTCACAGCCACGGAATTAAGTATTTGGCCGCAATTTACACATGCAATTTCACTGGTAACATTTTATAGGCGTTGGACGAGGGGCGTGGCAGTAACACACCGGGTTTCAGCAGAGGAAAGGTCCAGCTGCAAACTTAAGGGGGGGGGGGGGGGGGTGGTGGTAAGTGTTTGCACTTCTGAAAAATTGATTTATTTTCGTCATAGAAGAATATTTAAAGTCAATCAGAGCAAAATTGCTTACTAATTAGTCCCCTTTCCTCTAAAATATAGCTCCGACAGCGAAAATTTTAAACGCGTTTTTCTCAAAACCACTTTTTAAAACTCCGTATTCACAGCCATTTAGAAACTATAAAAACTTATTTATTTCAAACTTGGTACACACTTTCTACATATAAAACACTTTACTCCTTTACTCTACATATAAAACTCTGAAGTATGTACGTGCTCCAAGTGGCGGTCAATTTATATATGAATGCTGTCACGCCTAATTTAACTGCACACAAATAAACTGAACTTCTATATATCAGACGATTCAGGTCGTAAAATACTAAAATTTGGTATTTTAGTTAATATTTTTATGCTCGACAACTTTCCAAAAAATGGGAGTGGTCGCACTATATCTGCACCATTCTTTATCGCCCACAAATTAGTACAATTGCTATATATCAGATGGTTTTACCGTATAGAAGACTTAAATTTGGTAATTTAGCTTATATGTCTATACCGATTTTCATGAAACTTTAGGAAGTTATTGAACACATACCAAGGAGGGTTTTTGCATTGGAAAATGGGGCGTGAAACCTCCCATTCATATCAAATATGCAATATCTATTAGCTTTGGAATTAGAGGTTGCATAGCTTCCAAATTCGGTATTCGAACGAAATTTACACGTGCTGTTTCACTGATAACATTTTATGGGTGTTTGACAAAGTGGCTTGGAACCTCCCATACACACAGAAAAAAAAACATTGTAAAATCGACTAGAAACATAATGATTTTACATGTTTCCCCAAAGATTTTGCTTCATAGAGATTTATAGTAAAATAATTGTGATTTTCATGTTAGAATCGCAACAAATTTTCATGTTGAAACATTATGAAATCATGTAAAATCATTTTGATGGTCATGTTGATTCCTTATGAAATCATGTAAAATCATTATCATGATCATGTTGAATCATTATGAAATTATGTGAAATCATTATGACGATCATGTTGAATTATTATGAAATCATGTAAAATCATTATGATGATCATGTTGATTATGATTATGAAATCATGTAAAATCATTATTATGATCATGTTGATTCATTATGAAATCATGTAAAATCATTATTATGATCATGTTGATTCATTATGACATCATGTAATATCATTTTAGAATCGCAAAAAATTTTCATGTTGAAACATTATGAAATCATGTAAAATCATTATGATCATGTTGATTCCTTATGAAATCATGTAAAATCATTATCATGATCATGTTGAATCATTATGAAATTATGTGAAATCATTATGACCATCATGTTGAATTATTATGAAATCATGTAAAATCATTATGATGATCATGTTGATTATGATTATGAAATCATGTAAAATCATTATTATGATCATGTTGATTCATTATAAAATCATGTAAAATCATTATTATGATCATGATATTTCATTATGACATCATGTAAAATCATTATGATGGTATTGTTGAATCATTATAATATCATGAAATCCAGCTGAATCCTAACCTCATTTTGAAATAAAAAGAATTTAAAGGTGGTTTTATTTTTTTATTGAAAAATATAAAAAAAATTTACGACGACTGATTATAAAACTTTATTTCTTCTAATATAAACATACCTCAGAGTCTAATATAAACATACCTCATTTTTTCTCCAACTAAATAACTTTTCTCTGAAATGTGCACGAGGTCCAATGGGTGGTATAGCTTCCTGTATAAGTTAACGATGCAGGTTAAACTCTGTCACTGATCCCCCTGTATTTTATATTGGCTACACTTTATTGCAAATCTAATGTCGTTGTTGCGGTCACGATATGCGTATGTTGGAGCACTCCACCTGACAACAGCATTTGGAGGTCACCTAGTGCAGCGAGAGACACTGCCCTAACGGAACGACAATGCGTAAGCTGCCGTACCAAAAGTCGTTCAAATAAGTCCGTCCAAACCAGAATTACCAGTATTCATGATCGATCGTGGGGCGAAAGTGATGCGCTGAATTCACTACGCAACAACAATGAACACAAAGCAAAGAGTTTGATCTGTCGTATCTGTCGGTTCTAACTTGAGAGTAGCAGCCGATCTTGAAATATCATTTTTATCATTAGAAGATCAGGAGCAATAAAGGCGAGTCGCTTCGCAATAAAATTGACGGCTTTATTAAAAAACAAAGGACCATAAGATCCCAGAAAAGCTTAAAAATTTTTGTAAGTGATTGTTCAAAAGTGAAAAGTGGAATTTTAAAGAAAAACATTAAAATCAAGATTACAAGAACTATATAGAAGCTAAAATCTTTTCCAATCTTTAAGTGAGTCTTTTTTAAAATAACACTAAATAAAAAATATTTAGAAATTATTTAATTTTGTTTAAAAAAATATTCTTACATGTTTTTTTTTTCTTCAAGATCTTAAAAAGCAAATACTGGCACATTTAAAGAGATCTATTTTAATTTTGCTTTACATTACGAAATTTATGAACATTTCGGGAATAGAGAATACCATATGAATTTTTTTTTCCTCGTTAATTGAAAAACTAGCTGATCTCTGTATAGAATTACATTAAGTAAACTTGAACAAGTAGCATGTAAAAAATATAATCTTTCTTCAAGGGTGCTTTTGTTAAAGAGAGTGCAAAGAATTTTTTCTAATTATTTTGTGATAAGTTCGCTTACTTTGTTAAAAGCAGTTTTGTGAAAAGTTCAAAAATACTATTTAACCTAAATTACTAAGAAACTTAAATTACTTATTACTAAGAAATAATAATTTTCAGTTTAAATTAATTTTTTGCATTTGCATAAAAAACGCAAGTAGTAAAAACCTCCAAAGCCGTAAGTACAAATTGTGAATCTTTTCTTGCACTAACTTTTCGAAGAACACGCTTTTGTAAATTTTGCTTCAAAATCAAACATTTTTAGTAAGCGTAATTTGAAGATAGACAAAATGAGTGTCAGTCGAGACCAGGTGCTGGAAATTGTCAATTTGACCGCTGAGCGTACTAAAGACGAATTAGAACAGCAGATTAATCGCCTTACATTAGCGCTTGACAGATTGGCGCCGCCTACTGTTCAACCCGTTTTGCCAGTTACTATAACTTCAAGAATTTTGGACTGTAATGCAAGCTTAGATTTAATAAAGTCCCTACTAGAGTTCAAAGGCGATTCTGCTTCGTACCCGGCTTGGCGCAGTGCCGCCAATTTTGCTATGAATTATTATACTCAGGGGTCAGAAAAATATTATATCGCTATGGGGATCTTCAGGAATAAAATAATTGACTCTGCTAACACCATCCTTGCATCATTTAACACAATTTTAAATTTCAATGCTATTATTGCCAGGCTAGACCAAACGTATTCCGACAAGAGGCCGGTGTACGTTTTGGAAAATGAGCTCAGTATTTTGAGGCAGGATAGTTTGTCTATCACAGACTACTATGATAAGGTTGATAAGCAATTAACTTTAGTAATCAATAAGCAGATTATGACACATGGTACCAACATCGACGTCATCACAGCTCTTAATGAACGCGCTAGGGAAAACGCATTGCGTGTGTTTATATCTGGTCAAGATCTGCCAAGTGCCCTTGCAGTTGCACAAGAACTTCAAACCCGTCATACGCGTTATGAGTTTGCTCAGGCTTTTGCGGTAGGACACGCGACTAAATCTTATAGACCAACAATGCCCCAGTATCAACCAATAGAACCTGGTAACCAACCCAATCCGCGATCTTATCCAAATGCTTCGAATAGACAAAGGCCTATGGAGGTTGATAGTGATTCAGCATTTTATAGACAGAAAGCACTATTTAATGCACCTCAGCGTCAGCATAACAGCAACTCATTTCAGCCAAATACATTTGGAAATAATTCTAGGCCTCATCAGCCTAATCCAAACCAACCATTGGCATTTAAGCGTTCTCGAGAACTTTCAAACTCTAATCAATCGCCTATTCACAAAGCTCAGCGCGTTAACTTTATGCCACCAAATACTGAAACATTTTCGACCGATACCGAATATGAAAATTATAATTACGATAATAATTACAAACTATTGGGAATAATAATCAGTCTTATTCTGGGCATAATTCTTATAATGAGCGTTACAACTGCGAAGATTTCGATGGTGTTGAAGATCATGGCGATGAAATCAATTTTTTAAACTAAAATCGCTCCTGCCGTTTGTAACAAAAAAAGACAAAAACGGTCAGGAGCTTCGAATTCTGATTGACACTGGCACATCAAAAAATTATATTAGAAACCTTTCATTTATTAAAGGCATTAAAGCTTTAGATAAGCCATTTAAATTAAAATCAATAAATGGCACAAATGTCATAGACCAAAAATGTTTGATGAATGTTCTAGGTCATACCTCTACGTTCTATCTGCTTTCCAATTTAAGTACGTTTGATGGTATCATAGGTTACGATTTCCTTAAGCAAATTAATGCAATAATTGATACTGAGAGGGGGTATTTATTTTACCGAGACGGTAAAATTAAACTACAGCATCTCTCATGTAATCAAGTGAATTTAATCACAATAGAAGAAGAGTCAGTGCCAGCTAATTTTCAATCTCAGTTTCGTCTGATTATTAACAAAAACGTTAACGCTTTCGCGGATCCTAACAGAGTGCTTCTTTATAATACTGCCGTTGAAGGCCAAATACGCATGAAAACTCAGGAGCCAATTCATAGCAAAAGTTATACGTATCCCATATCAGTGGCTCCTTTTGTCAATAATGAAATTAAAATGCTTCTCAAGGATGGCATTATTAGAGAATCTTACTCACCTTATAATTCGCCAGTCCATGTTGTTTCCAAGAAGGGTATTGATGAAAATGGCAAACCGAGGTTTCGTTTAGTGATTGACTATAGAAAAATTAACGAGAAAACTATTGCAGACAGATATCCCATTCCTGACACTTCGGTCATTCTGGCTAATTTAAGAAATTCTAAGTATTTCACAACATTGGACCTAAAATCAGGATTTCATCAGATTATCATGAGTGAGAAAGATAGGCAGAAAACCGCGTTCAGCGTTAATAATGGAAAGTATGAATTCTGTCGATTACCCTTTGGCTTAAAAAATGCGCCAGCTATATTTCAAAGAGCGATCGATGATGTTTTACGCGAAGATGTAGGAAAGTGCTGCCACGTTTATGTTGATGATATTATCATCTACTCTCCTAACGAACATTCTCATTTAGAAAATATTGATAATATCCTTCAAAAGCTTGAGAAAGCTGGAATGAAAGTCTCATCAGAAAAATCCAAATTTTTCAAAACTGAAGTGGAGTTTTTGGGGTTTGTAGTTTCTGAAAAAGGCATTAAGACCTGCCCAGATAAAGTTCACGACATTATTAACTATGAGATTTCAAAAACTCTTCGAGCACTACGCTCATTTCTCGGCCTCTCCGGATACTATCGGCAATTTGTGGAAAATTATGCTTCCATCGTCAAACCCTTGACCGTTTATCTTCGTGGTGAAAATGGACAGGTGGGAAAAAATAGCTCAAAAAACGTGAAAGTTAACCTTGATCCCCAAGTATTAAGTGCATTTGAAAAAATTAAGCTCATATTGGCTTCTGATGACGTTCTGTTGCAATATCCCGACTACGAGCGACCATTCGATTTAACGACGGACGCCTCCTCTCACGCTGTAGGAGCTGTTTTGTCTCAAAACGGTCGTCCAATCACTTGGATTTCGCGAACGCTTTCCAAAACTGAGGAAAACTACGCCACTAATGAGCGAGAGCTCCTTGCAATTGTTTGGGCATTGAAAACACTTAGGCATTATCTGTACGGAATCACAGATATTAATATTTATACTGACCATCAACCGCTTATATTCGCCATTTCAGAGAAAAATCCCAGTGCAAAAATGAAACGGTGGCGAGGGTTCGTGGAGGAGTTTTCTCCAAAATCCCATTATAAACCCGGAAAAGATAATAAGGTGGCAGACGCACTTTCCAGACAGTTTTCCCACAATTTGAACGAAACTAATTCAAGCACAACTGTGCATAGTGAAGTATCATCAACTAATGTAATAAAAACAGTTCACTGCCCGATTAATCAGTTCAGAAACCAATTAGTGCTCTCAAAATCAAACTCACTTAGTAAAACCACTAAAGTTATTTTTCAAAAGTTTATTAGACACACAATTTCTTTCGATACTGCCGGAAGTCTTGTTCAGTGCTTACGGTCTGTTATTAACCCTAATGTCACTAATGGTATCCACTGTGACTTTCCAACCTTGGCGGATATACAAAACACTTTGATGTTGGCATATCCTGGCGTTAAGTTTGTCCATACCGAACTCCTTGTTATTGATTTAGTGAATAAAACCGACCAGCTTGAAGCAATAGCAACAAAGCATAGCCGAACTCATCGCGGACTATATGAAAATTATCAACAAATCTCTCGAGAATACTATTTTCCGAAATTAAAAAAGTTGTTGAAAACAATGATTTCGAATTGCAAGATATGCTTAGAAAATAAATACCAACGTAAGCCACCTAATCCCGGTATTGGAAAAACTTCGATTCCTCACCTTCCAGGGGAAATAATCCATATGGACATTTTCATAACTGGCAAGAAGCTTTTTCTAACTTGCGTCGATAAATTCTCCAAATTTGCCGTGGTAAAGCCTATTGCATCGAGGTCGACAATCGATATAAAGGATGCTCTGTTAGAAGCTTTATTAAATTTCAATAATGCTAAAACTATCGTCTCTGATAATGAAAAAGCGTTCAAATCAAACTATATTAAAAGTTTTCTACGAGATAACTTTTCAATTGAGCAATTTTTCATACCCACACTCCACAGTGAGAGCACAGTTTATTGGAGATAGCACGATGCATTAAAGAGCAACAACAAATAGATGAAACTGTTGATTTAGTATTGCTAGCCACTCATAAATATAATGCCACCATTCATTCAGTTACCCAAACTAGACCAACCGATGTGTTTCACAATTATACGCCAGAAAAGCTTGCTACTGTTAGAAAAATGCTAATCGAGACGCAGGAAAAAACTCTTAACAGAAACAACATAGTTAAAATATTAAAAACTTATAGCCCTGGAGAAAAAGTTTTTCTAAAAAGAAATAAAAGATTAGGAAACAAATTTGACAAAATATATGTTGAACGGGTTGTCGAGAAGGATCTTGGTACTGCGGTTTTGATTGGTGGTACAAAAATTCATAAGAGTAATCTACCTTAAATGGTTTTTTTATTAATACTTGCAAGTTTAAACTTTTGTTGCTGTCGTGTAATAAACTTCACAGAAATAAGGAAAAGAAATAAGTAAAAATTAGACGCACATAAAACCAAAACAGACTAAAAATCTCCACTTAGCAATTTTGAATTATCATATTTCGTCTATATTTAATATTTAAATTTATAAACATTCATCCCTTTCTACTTTTTGTCTATTGTTTAAGTCCTAATTTGTAATTAAAAACATTTAAAATTGTAACTTAAAGTATTAAAATTTGAGTCAGTCAAGTTAATCGTATATTTCTAACTTTTGTCTATTGTTTAATTCCTAAGTTGTAATCAAAAAGATTTAAAGTTGTAACCAAAAGCCTTCAAGTATAACAAAATTATGTCAAGTAAATTTATAATTCTACAAAAAAGAAACTCGGCAAAGTTGTATGCTCAAAACATATAAATGTTGCGAACCGAGGACGTTTCGACCTGAAGAAAGGGAAGAGTTAACGATGCAGGTTAAACTCTGTCACTGATCCCCCTGTATTTTATATTGGCTACACTTTATTGCAAATCTAATGTCGTTGTTGCGGTCACGATATGCGTATGTTGGAGCACTCCACCTGACAACAGCATTTGGAGGTCACCTAGTGCAGCGAGAGACACTGCCCTAACGGAACGACAATGCGTAAGCTGCCGTACCAAAAGTCGTTCAAATAAGTCCGTCCAAACGAGAATTACCAGTATTCATGATCGATCGTGGGGCGAGAGTGATGCGCGAGTGATGATGAGTTCTCCGAGAGTGAGAAGGAGAGGCGTTAAGATGACACTGGTTCAAACTTGAGAGTAGCAGCCGATCTTGAAATATCATTTTTATCATTAGAAGATCAGGAGCAATAAAGGCGAGTCGCTTCGCAATAAAATTATACTTGTTGGTCTTTTTAATTTATATCTTCCTTAAATAAATACCTTAAGCTTTCGAAGTCAATTGAAGATTCTAAAAAAAATAACATTTTGAAATTAGGGGTATTTACGAATCGTGCACTTCCCAGTGAAGTTGAGGACTTGTGCACTTTACAAAAACAAAATACACATACGTTAAAAATAAGTGGTTTTCTTTTGTAGCCTAAAAATTGAGGACTTGAACCGTTCACACTGAAAATTTTAACAGCTTTGTGAGTTACCCAGTGATATGAGATTTCAGTGCTTGAATATTGTTGTTAGTGCTTTTTGTTAATAAATCTAAAAAGTTATGTCACCGCAATGGCTCGGCGTTTTGTCGTTGGATAGATGTTTCGTCAGCCAAAATAAAGCATACATCAAACAATAAATTGACAAGCAATGCACCGACATACTTTGGCGATGGAAAACTGTGATATTGGCCGCATTCAGCGCAGACAATTGTTGTGAACTGTAATGGTAGCGCTTCCTTAGTTCACGATGTTTTTCTCTAAATGCGTTGCTACTTTACACGTCAGAAGTTAGATTCAATTAAATTTTTATGCAAATTTAATTCAATTGCAAAGGTTTCTCACTTAAATTTGCTGCGTTCTTTCTGCGTTTATTAATTTAACAGCGTCAGTAACAGCATCCGACAGTTAAGCAAACAGTTGTGTTCATGTAGCATAGAATTTGTTCGCTCGATTAAAAGGCGTTCGCTACTTTATCAGTTTTAGTTAGCGCTACCAAATTTGTATCATTCAGCGAATTTTTACACAACAGTTGCCAACTGTTGTCTACGCTGAATGCGGCCAATGCAATGTACTAACAAAACCATCTACCAACAACATGCAAATCGCGATGCTGTCACTGGGCAAGAAAAAACTGTAACTACACTAGTAATGTATGTTGCTGTTGTTGCTAAAGGGCCACGGGAGCCCTCGTCTTGAACCGTGCACATTCCTGTTTTAATAACTTTTTTAGAATTAGGCTGAGTTCCTAAATGCACTTATGCAATGCATCAGTGTGTTTTATTTTGAATTGGTTCGAAACTTTTTAACCAAAACTGCGCAGCTAGACTATTTTTATGAATGCCAACAGAGTTGCATTGTTTTCGTAACTAAATTTAGCACCAATTCAAAATGAAACACACTGGTGCATTGCATAAATGCATTTAGGAACTCATCCCTAATCATATTTTGGGATACTTACTTTTCTAGTAATGTTTCCTTTCCGATAAATTATATTGTTTTAATAGTTCGTCGAGGTCGTCCTCATAGTTATCTTCATGGATAATAATATTTTCGAAGAACACCATGTACGTTTTTCTTTTTTGTACACTACAATTGATTTAGTTTACAGATGCTTGTCTGATATTTCTAGAAAAAATGCTTTACAATTAATTACCAAGCGAATGATTCTTAATGAAGCAAATTAAGCAACGATTGTTTAACAACTGCGATGGTCGAATGGATAAGCTGATGGACTTACGCTCACGCGGCCAAAGCTCAAGTCTCCAGATAGTAGTAATTTTTCAATATAATTTAATGTTAATAATAATGTTTACAGTTTTTCGTTAGTATAAAAATCATAATTCTCACAAGATGCTGTTTGAAATCTAAAATTTTTTTTTTTAAACATAAGAAAGTTTTCCAGAAATTCGATAAAAAATTTCTTATTTAAAGAGAAAGTGTGTCTCTTAGTCATAGCCGATGATTAATAAGCTGCAGAAAATATTTAATTTTAAATAAATATTTTTCTCTTAGTTAAAGCATAGGTCTCTGTTCAGTTTCATGTGAAATTCCACTCAAATCTCCATACAAAAAGTGACAGCTGAAAAACAAGCGTGTAAAATTTCACAACATGTTCGTCAGAGCAGTACTCTGTTCCGCTGCGTGAAATTATCGCAACATGTTTCTGAGCAACATTTTTCACGACAATTTAATTGTACTGCCTATTTATTTTGAAGTGAAAAGAGAGATATCATATGAAATCTCCCAACTTATTCTCCAAGTCTCTCTGAGAAACGTTGCCATAAGAATTCCTCGCAACAAACTTTAAGTCAGAAATTTCACGCAACAAATAAATAGATGTTGCCAGCGAAATTTCATGCAAACGAACAGAGTACTAGGCTTAAACGGTAGAAAAACTTACTCAAATGTTATAAGATTTCAACACAATTGCGCTAAGTTTCGCAATGATTAGATAATTTTCCTAAACTATTTCCCACTTCTGGTGTGAATTTAACGAAAATATATACTTCATTTGTAGAAAATCTGCCATGGCGCTAAAAGAAGCCCGATTTTCTAACGATTGGTGCTAATTTTTTTTTTTTTTTGTCGACCAACGTCAATTTAGAGTACCAGCCATTAAAACAACACAAAAAAATGTCGAGATATGAGCAAATTAATTGTTTGCCAGGTGCATTTAGTAGAATGCAGTTAACTAAAACAGGAAAGCCAATCAATTCTTTTGTCTGGCATTTGTCCAATTTTTTTTTATAAAATTTTTACAAAAGAAATAAACATATACATGATTTTAGTTGCGAGCTATTTAGATCAAATTAATTTGAAGAAGTCCACAACGACAACAACAAAATCGAGTATAAATGCAAAGTAAAGATCCTAATTAATTATCAAATATCGTTTGAAAAGTACGGGAACAGACCTGATTTCTGCGAATATGCTGATACATGTAAAATTTGTATTTTTACGTTGTCATCATGCAAAATTTGTTTGCATTTTGTAGTATTCATTTAAAAAACTTTTCTTTGATGATAATATTAAATTTCCTTATAAATTTGCAAAAATTTAGTATTTTGACCAGGGAGCGAAAATAACTGTTATTTTACAATTTTCAGATGAAAAAGACATAACGAAAAAGTGGCCGGAGGACTTTTTTCAATATACCATTATTATCATAATGGCAGCAGCTTCGCGAATATTAAATGCCTTTTAAATTTTTGGCTGTTACTATAAAAATAAATATTAACTGTTATTTTTTGCCTTTTATTTTTTCGGGCAAAAATAACTGTTACTTTTAACTTTTATTTTTTAAGTCAAAAATAACAGTTATATTATGCCTTTTATTTTTTCGGTCAAAAATATCAGGCAATTTGTATTTTTTCAAAGGCCGAATAAAAAACTTTAAAAACTAAAAAGGTTTATAGCTCAAAATGTGCGTGCTGATGAGACGATAAAAATTGCATAAAACTTTTTTTGCCGTTCAAGTGGCCTTTAAAAAAATTCAAATTGCCTGATATTTTTGACCGAAAAAATAAAAGGCACAAAATAACTGTTATTTTTGACCTAAAAATAAAAGTCAAAAGTAACAGTTATTTTTGCCCGAAAAATAAAAGGCATTAAATAACTAGTATTTTTGTCGGAAAAAATAAAAGTTAAATGATAACTGTTAATATCCGACTTTTTTGATAAAAACCATAACCGGTACGGTCCCTGATTTTGACACCTTAGACAATAAGAGTTTCACTTTATGACTTTATTACCACTTTTAAAAAGGATATCCGCGAAATATAATAGATCCTGCTACCTAATTACTTGCTACAATTAGGTGACTTTTTTCTTTGAGCAAGGCTGTATGTAATTCAAAATCAATTTGACAAAACGACTTTTATGTTATTAGAAGATTTTTTTTAAAATATTTATTCAATGTCATGAAAAAAAAACCATTGCTCTAAGTTAAAAATATATAATTTAAATTTTTTTCTATGTATTAAATACTATCAAATTTCCTTCATCTACGCAAAGCATTTTATGAAAAGTAAGCAGTTTGTGCATGAAATGCCCACAGAAATGTTTAGAGCTTAAAAATATTCAACTATCTTAAACAAATATGCAAGTATTTTCAGCTTAAATATCAGTCGATTTGTTTATTTTGTCTGAGTATTTAAAGTGGGATTCCCAGAATGACGAGCTAACTAAGAACTTAATAATTTACCATGAAAGCTTATCAAGAAACTTGATTTCCTATTGCAATTAATGTTATTATATGCATCGTTATAAAACTTGTTTTCTTGCCTGAGTGAGTAAATGTTAGATTGAAAAAAAATACAAAGCTTTTTATAAAATTTCTACAACTGCGAAATATATTCACCCTGTTATATATAAGCTTTTTGCAGGCAAGCTTTTATAAGAAGCTTTATTATTTTTTTTATATTATTTTTAAAAGACTACGAGCTGGCAACACTGATGCGTTACACACACATATACTTTAAAAGAAACAAACAGACCCTCCTCCACGCAAGCTCCTTATAATCAAATAACAGAGCTTTCAGTGGTGTCAAAATGAAGATAATCAAAAACAACACAATCATTACTTGCTGTAGAGCTTTTTAGTGGCATCAGCAGCGACCTCAACCGCGAGGCGTTCAGTTTGAAAATAAGCTACTCACAAAACACCACGAAACCGCGTTTAACTTGAGAATAACTTCAACTTTTACTTATTTTGCTCAAAATAAGATCGGTAAACATCACGAATACCAAGCGCACAAATTCCCTTGCAACAATCGAGTAAAATTGAACAGTGAAAAAGAACAAACATCGTTGTGAAATAAAGGTGTTGACGACTTAAATTGCATTCTGGTTGGCATTTCTTTATACAAAATTTACTAATACAGTCGAACACACAACAACACCAGAAAATAATGGAGAAAGCCATCTACAATCCAAATTATCCCCAAATGCCATCACAGATGGTATCGACTGGTACCGATCAAATGCAAACCATGCCACCCGCACCGCCTTCCTACGATCAGGCAACAGGTTCAGGTGCGTCACAAGCCACGTATCCATCCGTTCAGGTGCTGCCACTCGGCCAACCAACAACGAATTCTCAGCAAACCAATCCAACACATCGTCACAATCCACCACCAAGCCAGAACATGGGTCAGCCAGGATGGACCAGCCATACAACGCCGCAAGCTATGCCACACATGATGCAGCAGCCAGTTATCGTCATTCAGCGTAAGTAAAGTAAAAGTTGAAGTTGTGAAATTTCTACCCATTTTGCTTGAGACTAAGGTTGAGGTCTTTGGTCGCAATCAATCAGCTGGTTCGCATTTTGACCCGAAATCCATTTGTCTTTTTTCAAGGTTTTCTTTGTTTTTTGTTGTTCGCAGTCAGTTTAAGTAGTAATACTTTAAGATTATGATTGTTGTTTAGTTATTAGTGTGCTTGGCTGTGAAATCCTTAAAGGATACTAATACGACTCAGCTAACGTTGAGTATCATGGGTTTTCTGAATTTCACGTTGGAAAACAAAAGAAAAGAAAGATGAAGAAGATTCGGCATTAAGCTGAAATTCCTAAATTCCTAAAAATATATTAATCAGCCCTACCATGAATAATTTTTCACGCGTAATCGAAAAAGGTTGTTTTCATTTTTAAGATAAAGCTCAAGAACAGCTTTATCTTAAAAATGGAAATTCCCTTTTTCGATTTCGCGTGAAAAATTATTCATGATAAGGCTGATTCAGCCTTATAATATTTCTTAGAATTATAAAAATAATGTAGAAAAAAGTTAATTTTATACAGTTATTGTAGAAAGACTATAAAATATAAATTTTTTTTTACGTAAATAATACAAAAAGAATATTCCAAAAGTTTTTGTTTTTAATGCATCTTTTTCTTGTGGCGTCAATAAAAGTAGTCGTTTTTAGAAGGAGTCAAGATACTTTGGAAGAAAAAAAAAAATAAAATTAATCGCTACAACTTATACTAGAATTATAAAGATTGATGCAATTTGACGGCGATTTTAAGTGATGAAAGTTACAGCGTATTTTAAATAGTCGCGCTTAATTTTTACTATAGGGCCAAACTTAATTATTCTAGTACAGGATGTAGCGACAAGTACCAGGGATGAAAATGTTGGCACAATTGTGTTTTTTCGGCACCTTCGAGATTAGACTGCACTTCAGGCACGTGCTTTTTCATTTCGGCACTATTTACATATCTCAGAATTAAAAATGTTCAAGTTCCAAAAGTCCTCAATTTCCCCTGCAGTGTAGCCAACTAGTTAAAATACTAGTAAATGTACTAGGTCAAAAAATACCAGTACTAGTTCAGCTCAAATGCTTTTTACATTGCGCAAACTTGTTATTTTCCTGTGTTGATGTCATAGGAAAACACAATTCTTCTATTCTCGATATGAATTGAGGTAGTATTTTAACTGGCATAATTTGAACTAGTTGTGATAGTAGTACCCTCTAAACCAGTAAAATACAAGTATCATCAAAACTAGGCTCTTTACTGGTATAATTTGAGCCACCTTTGTGCTAGTATATTTTTAGCTAGTTAAATACTAGTTTTAATGAATATTGACCAGTTTCACTTTAGAATTATTTAAGCCCATGGGCGTCCACAGCGGCCAAGGGGGTGGGGGCGCGTGCCCGCCTAGGCAATGACCATTTTTTATATATTTTCATATTAAATCAAAAAAGTTGTAAGTTTAAAATAAAAAATTTTAAAAGAACATCAAAAAAATTTTTTAATTGCATGTTGCGCTTAAACTTAGGGCTTTGAGAACTTTGTTAACCCTCCGATGGGTGAGTCATCCGTTGCCCTTATATGCAGTACAAGGTTCCCAGTGACCTATTTGTATTTGTATGGAATTTTGTACGAAAAAAAAATTTTTCAATTTTTATTTTTTTTATTATTATTTATTAATTATTAGTTTTAAATGAATTCCAGAACTGTTTTTTATATACTAACACTATGAATTTTTTTGGAGTTTTATATGAAAAAAGCTTAAATAACTATTGTTGAGTAGATTGTCCCTCGTCCAAAATATTTTCTGTGCAGGTGTTGCATCGATGCATGAGTGTAGAATGCTCTGCACAAACTGGATTGTTGCAGGAATTGCAATAGGACCTAGTTTTCCGCTGCTGTCCGTACTCAGAACGACATAGGCGACATTAAGGTCTGTTTCCTCTAGGCGCAAATGGCGGTGCAGCTGCTTCTGCTTCAGTAGGTCTTGATAATATCTAGAAAGAACAAAAAGGATAAAGAACAAAAATGTGTTTTTATTCTGCTTTTGAACATAAGAATTGATTTTTCTCATTTTTACATCAAATGCTTCCATTGCGTTCCATATCCTTGGATATGTGGTTATGCGGTTGTTGAGCGCTCGTTTCTCTATGTTTGGTACTGCCAATTGTTTTGTCAGCATCATCAGGAATGACCGTCGTCTGTCACTTCTTCGAATTGGCTGCATTTCATTATATAAAATAAATGCTGCTAATGTAGCAACGTCCACCATATTATAAAACATGGCCAGTGGCCAGCGGTTTGTTGAGCGCTTGCATGTATACGTGCCAAGCATCTGGTCCATTGCATCAACGCCTGATTTGTTGGCGTTGTAGTCCAAAATAGCAAACGGTTTTTGATTCTTAGAATGCATGTCCACACCGCAAGTATAATGTTGTGTGGACAGCAAAATAACCACTTTGTTCTTCTTGGGCACATATGAACACAGCGCTACATTGCCTTCGTTGAAGCCGAACAATGTGCTGTTGACAGGACGCATACGATTTTTTTGGAACTCCTGTGGCACAAATGTCTTATTCGAGTGCACTGTTCCAACAAATGCAGTTTTCTTCCTGATCAAAATTCCACCACCAATTCCAAAAAGGAGAAGGAATTTTCAGCATAAATTGTGCGGTCTGTACCATACTTGCCAGGCTTCGATGGAATGTATTGTGTTAAGCGGGTGCGGCCTCTGTTTAGGAATAACTGCTCAATGGTCCGTGCATCATGCGGAGTGTAAGTTGCTGCCAAGTTAGACTGTAACATTTGGCAAACATCATCGATAGCCGCAGTTTTGCTTCTGGTTAGTCGCTGCTTTCGCGTATTTCCATTGTCGAATCTAAGACATTGTAGCATGCATCTGAAGCGATCATACGATAATGCAGCTTAGTATATTGGACTGCGCAGGATAGCTGGATAGCTCTGAAGCAGGTTCACTATTCGATTTGGTGAGTCCAGCATACAAAATAATAGCATACCAGCCAAAAAGACATCGAACTCCTTCAAAGTGATTGTTTTCCATTCTTTTGTGTTCATTGGATTTGCCAAATTCCATGCAGCTGTCACTTCACGGCCGTTTCGATTTGTTTCGCGTATTATGATGTACGCCATGTCTTCGGTGAATATCGAGCGGAAAATGGTAAAGGGATCAAGTGTGGTTCCTACTGGTCCCAGTTTCCTCCTAGTGAAGTCGACCACGTTATAAGCACGAGTGCGGGAAGTCGGTGGTGCATTTTTACTCCATTTGGGGCCATCTTTGGAAATGAAGTAATTGATACTTGTTTGCGGAGCATCAGTTTCTTCTTTTTCATCATCGTCGTCATCACTAATGTCTTCATTGATCTCTACATCTGCTTCACTTTCGGCATCAGAATCATCAACATGAAAATTTGGTTGATATGTCAAGTCATCTTTCGCACCTTCAAGATCAAATGTAGGAACATCAACTTCATCCTCCTCACTAATGAAGTCTGCAAATCTCCCATCCACTGCATTTCTTTCTTCCTCACTCATTTGCTGGTAGCGTGTACTACGACGTACCACCATTTCAGCAATATCTAAATTTCTATCTGCCATTGTATTTTCTTTATGTAATTCAGTATAAAACTTAGCACACGATATTTTCTGCTCACTGTGTAAGCTCTGTATGATTCGGTTTACGAAACTGAAGCCGCTTTTATAGTCTTTTTCTACGTTTACCTGTGTTCAACCATAAAGCAGGCAATAAAATTCAAAAAGTGATGGACCGTTTGTTATATTTTCAAGCAAAGGCACAATAAAAATAGTCCAAAAGGTACCTTAAATTCGAAGAATACATTTGTGATGCATTCAAACAATAAAATAATTCAAAATTCAAAAAGGGTTGAATTTCCCCAGGCAGGTAATTATGTTTTCAAGGAAAGGCCAACAATAATCTAGAAAGTACCTAAAATTCAAAGAACACGTTTGTGATATGTTCAAATAATACAACAATTAAAACCAAGCCAAAATAAATTGCATTTACTAACAATTCCTTGCAATTTCAGTACAAGGTCTCTAGGGACCTTGTCACCCTTTCCCGTACTAAACTCCTTTAAGCCCTAATATATCCTAAAATATTGGTCGTATCGCCTTGATTTTCTTTTTAAACGATTCTGCATAAAATTACCTTGGAACGCATATAAGGGTCGGGTTCATCTTCCATGGACCATCAAGGAGTAATTTCAGTTTTAAAACGAAAAAGGTCCTCAGGGACCTTCTCACCCAAACGTTGGTTTTAGTTGTAGAAGTGTAAAATTTTGCAAAACATGTATTTTGATAAGATGTATCATAATCAATCAAAAAGTCGATTTTGAATTTTTTGTAACTTATTGCTTTTTTGATTTCATATGACGATATGTTCATTATGTATTAAATATATTTTGAAATGAATACAAAAATACTTTTTTTAGGTTAATTTGTAAATAAAGCAGAGCTAAACCATTCATTTTGTTGTTTGTTTTTTTTTGCAAACTCTGCTGAAAAATACTGAATTTTGTGTGTATCTAAATACATTTATTTATTCAGTATTTCTTAGCCGCGTTTGCGAAAAAAAATTGAGAGCGGTGTCGCAATCGCGACAAAATAGAGTAATATGAACACGGCCTAATAAGTTACGATACAATTTCATTTACTTTTGTTTCACAAACACTTTTCAATACGTATTCTTAAATTGAAAAATTTTTCCACGAATTTTATTCGTAGTTTTTAGACACGAATAGAATTCTTAGAATGGACGTTTGGTACACATTTTAAATATTTTATTCGTATTCGTACAAAAACAAATTTATATTGTACTTTACATTTACGAATGATCGTAATACCTAATTACGAAAAAACCGTCTGTTCAGCTAGGGTTTGAACCGCGGTTCTTTAGCGTATGGGGCACGTACTCTTCCAGTATACTACGGCCACCTTGCAATCACACATGTCTTTATATTCGGTAATTGTTCGAAAGACCAAGGTCATTTAGAAAAACTTGAATTTCTTTCAGTTTTCGATTTTTACGGTCCTGAATTACACTTTATGCCCCCTTATTCATAAACCCATTTTAAACAACATTAATCGTTGTTTAAATGTTGTTAAATGTTACTCAAATCAGTTGTTTAAATGTTGAAATCTATTAAATAAAGGGGTATTTGTTTTGATAGTTCAATTAAAAAAATAAAACTATAAAAAATGTGCACTTCTTTGAAGGGAAAAATCTGTATCGTAACGTATCATATAATGGCTTGCATAAAAATAATTAAAATAGATTTTTAAACGAAACAATTATGAATGTATAGCAGCATTATTCCAGATAATATTAAAATACCTTTGATACAAAAAAAAAGATTAATTTCTATTTATTGATGCAGACAAGACGCGATTTCGATCGCTTCCACCTCTTACACTGAATATAGAAAAATTCAAAACAAGACACAAAAGTTTAAATTTTTCTTTGCTTTTTTTTATTTTTAACAACAAAGAAGTCGTACGTACGTTACGTGTGCGATCACGGAAATGCCCATATATTAAATATATTTTATTATCTAAAAAATCAAAACATAATTTGCATTTATATAATTTTTTACTTTTATTTCTTATATTGTTATTTTATATTATTTTTCTTAAAAATAAATATTTTAAAAAAATAAATTTATAATTCAAATACGACTTTTGTTTCAGGGGTTACAATTTTCTGAAAAACCTTAAAACCAAAATACGTGGCAGAAAAAAGATACGGAACCACTGATCTAATTGATTTAGTTTTGCGTTGCTCATATCAGAAAAATATGAAAATACGTAAAACATTTTATTATTTTTAAATTTAAAAAAGCACTGATCTCATTTTAACAATTAAATGATTGGACGTGTTCATCTTATTGAATAAATATTTCAATGTTCATAAATAAATGTATCGCTCATTTCGTGCAAGATCCATGTAAAAGTCAAAATTTTAAATTTTTCAGGAGACCATTTTGAACTTTTAAAATTACTCTAGCTTCTATAGAAACAGAGCGACAAAAGAAAGAATAGCAATTCTTTCTGTGTACTTATCTTCGAAATGCTTTATTTGCACGCAATGAGCGAGATATGTCAAAAAAAATTTTGGATACTTAAAAAGACAGCACTCCAATTCGGCACAATCTCAAAAGGCTCAATTCTATCCCTGACAAGTACCTTTATATATATATGCACTTTGCTTTTTCTTACGTCTGCATTTTTTATTGCTAGAAGTGTTGAGAGGTAGTCGGTGCAGACCAAGTGTTTTTGCCTGCTAGATTTATCTATGAGACATGCTTGATGTATATTACTTCTGCTTCTGCGGTAAAAACAGATGTGTAAGTAGAAAGTATCGCTATCGTTTTGATTGATGATTCGTCTCAATCAGTCTAAATGTTGGTAGCGTATCTGAAGAAACTCTTGCTGTTAAATATGATTCAAAGTGGAATCTTTTTTTAATTTGGTAAGATCCAGTAATATTGAGTCTGCTTGTAAGTTCCAGGGTGTGACATTCTGAAGAGCCGATGAAAAAGCGTACCTGATAATATATCCATCCATATCTGTATATATATTTATTATTTTCTGCAGGGTTGTTGGTTACAGGTTGCTCTCTTTTCCTTTTGTACGATTTAGTATAACTTTGTTTGCAGGAGATCCCTTGGAATACATCAGTTTTGTAACCAGAAGTCTATTCATGTATGTCAATCTATAATTTACAGTTAAAAGTCCTGTCTCAGTTATGATATTGGTTATTGGGGATGTTCGGAAGGCTCCCAGCGACAATCTAGCTGCTGAGTAGTATAAAATATTAGTTTGTTGAAATCCCTTATTGATGTTGTCCCATATATTGGAAAGGCTTAGTCCATTCTTGACAGGATTGTTGCTCTTACAATATTTATTAGAGAATTTATACTACTATCGAGATTTATATTACACTAGCTGAAACCCGGCGCGTTGCTGCCACGCTCCCTTGCATGTGTAAATTGAGGTTAGCTCCAAAGTTACTAGATATCCCAAATTTGGGTTGTATTGGAGGTGCAACGGCGCTTTGACCAACGCCCATTATATGTGATCAATGAAACTGAATGTGTAAATTAAGGTCGAATACGGAATTCCGACGCTGTGCGACCTATAACTCCAAAGCAATTCGATATCGCAAATTTGGGTCAAATAAGAGGTCCCTTGGCAAACGCCCATAAAATTTAATGAATGAAATGGCATGCGTACATTTAGATCGAATACTGAGTTACGACGCTGTGCGACTCAGAAGCTATTCGATATCGCAAATTTGGGTTGTATGGGAGGTGTCACTCTCCCTTGTCCAACGCCCAAAAAATGTTACCAATCAAAGTGCATGTGTAAATTCGGATCGAATACTGAATTCCGACGCTGTGCGACCTATAATTCCAAAGCTATTCGATAGCACAAATCTGGGTTATAAGGAAGATGCTAGTCCCCCTTTTCCTACACCCATAAAGTGTTATTAATGAAACTGCATGTATGAATTGGGGTCGAATACTGAATTCTGACGCTGTGCTACCCATAACTTTAAAGCTATTCGATTTTGCATGTTTGGGTTGTACTTGTCCAACGCCATAAAATGTTTTCAGTAACAATCCGTGTGTAAATTTAGGTCTATTTCTGAATTTCGATGCTGTGCGACCTATAACTTCAAAGCTATTCGATAGCACAAATTTTGATTGTATGGGGTGAGGTGAAACTCCACCATTTCCAACGCCCATAAAATGTTATTTATGAAACTGCATGCATAAATTGATGTCGAATACTGAATTCCGATGCTGTGTGACCTGTAACTCCAAAACTATTCGATATCGCAAGTTTTGGTTGCATCGGAGGTTCCACTCCCCCTTGTTTAACTCCCATAAAATGTCATCAGTGGAACGACATGTGTAAACTGTGGTTGAATATCGAATTTCAAGGCTGTGCGATCCATAACTCTAAAGCAATTTGATATCGCGAATTTTTTTTATATTTGTGGGCGGTAAAAGGGACCAGTTATTTCGAAGTCTTTATCTTTTCTTAAAAGTAGAATTAAGTTTTCATACAAACTTAATTACCAAATTTTAGTTTAATACGACAAAAACTGTCTTAAATGTAGCATTTTTATTGATTTGTGGGTGGTAAAAGGGGTGTGGCAAATTTTAAATATGCCTATATTGTTCGCGTTAGTGCAAGCAATAAGTTGACAAAGTTTTATCGCAATCGGATGAACGGTATTGCAACGCATAGCGAACAAACAAACAAACATTCATTTTGATATATTAGATATAAGAAGCATGGCCGTAGCTGGAATTTTTGAAAGCTGCTACCGGCCTAAGCCCCATTTTCGATTTCGGCACATATTTTTATTAGATTTTTGGCAATAAAAAAGGGGAGTACGAACTAAGTTTGGGGCTTTTATGAAGAAATTAGGTAAAGTAATTGCAGTTCGGGGCCCCTCACCCCTTTTGTTTATTGCCTAAAATCTAATAAAAATATGTGCCGAAATCGAAAATGGGGCTTAAGCAGGTAGTAGCTTTCGAATATTGCAGTTACGGCCATGATAAGGTCTTTACTTCTTCCCGAAAGGGGCGTGGCTTCGTCCACTTTTAACATGAAGCGACTTCTTTTGATACCAACACCATACGTACCAAATATAATCACCCTACGGCTACCATTACCTGTGAAATGAGGATTTTAAGTTTTGTTTTGTATGGGCGTAGCACCTCCCCTTTGTCTAATCACAACTTTAGCCTATAACCTTCCCGGGACTTTTCTGAACATTTTGCAAAAAGCCCCATCAAAATCGGATGAGCGGTTTGGCAGCGCATAACATACGAACAAACCAACAAACAAACAAATATTAATTTTTATACATTTAATTATATTAAGTCTATTGTGAAGAGAGCTGACTAAATAATTAGTATGCTCATTCCATGTTAAATTTTTAATAAATCCTAAGCCTAACATTTTTGAAAAAAAAAATCAAAATTATCGCATTTATATTTGTTACTTATATGGAGATGTCTTGACTTTTCTTCTGATATTATTGTACCGCTTATCTGGCACCAATAGGATATTTTTTGATAAAGTATTTTCATCTGATACTTGAAATTTGTAACATTATTTGCTTGTGCTAAACGCATAAGTCATCTACATATATTAAGTTCTTAAAGTTTTTGTGTCTATCAACTAAACGGTTAAGGCTGTCAGAAGCTACCAGAAATAGGGTAACTGACATTCTTCAATGCCATTCTCAAGAGACCATTGCTCTGACAGCGTGTTATTTACATTAATTCCTATTTTACGATTTGTTAGGAAGTCTTTGCTATAATGTAGTTAATAACACTACTCCACACATTTATGAAAAATTTCACCACATGGAAAAGCGAAAGCATTTTCCATAGTAAAATTTTTTGTAGAATCCGAATATTGTAATAAATTTTTGATTGCCCCCAATTTCCCATGTAAATGGCAAAATTAAAAAACCTCCACTTTTGAGAGCAATACTTTACACACATGATTGTAAAAACTTTAATATCAGCCAATGAATTGTCAAATTGTTATACATTGTAGAAAAGAGTCAGAAAAAAAGGCTTAAGGTATAAAACGTGCTATTAGTGTCAGTAATATGGCTGTGATGATCGAATGTAGTTAAGCAAAAATTTTTTTTTCTTTTTTTTTAAATTAATTTTAAGTTTCAAGTTAAGTTTCCATATATCTCGAAATAATTTTATGGGTGACAAAAAGTTAGACCAACAAACTGATCAAAAATTTTATCAGAAAAGTAAAGTTTAAAGAAAAGTAATAATATACAAAATTTAAGCTTTTTTTAACATCAAAATAAAAACTTTTTTGTTAAAAAACCATTTTATTGTAGTCAAATAAATAAAATATATACATGTTAGTCTATCAATTAGTAAAGGAAAAACCTGACGCATAATTCCGAAACCTCTACAATGAGTAACAATTTGACAGTTCATTGGCAGAAAATTAAGTTTTTATAAGCATTTATGTAAAGTGTTGCTCTCAAAAGAGATTTTTTTTTATAATTTTGCCATTTATATTGAAATTGGGGCCAATCGAAAACAATCATTATGATATTCAAATTCTACGGACAATTTTACTTTAGAAAATGTTAGCGCCATTCGTTGTGAAAACCTTTTTTAGTAGTGTAGTTATAGTACCTTTTTTCCACGAAAGAAGCTGTTCAATAACAGAATGTAAGCCGACTCTGTCAAAAGCTTTTTCCTGACGAGATGAAATTGCTGATATGCTCGTCGAGTGAGAGGAAAGTGTTCATTGCTGCTCTGCCTGGCTTAAAAGCTGTTTGGTTAATTGTAAGGAAATTTTTGTTCATGAGATACCACATCAGTCTGCGAGAGACCATTTTTCCATTACCTTCGCTATACATGGTATAAGCGATACCATGTATAAGTAATCGGCTTTGATTGTTCCTTTGTCTCTGTTTGGATTGTTTGTGATGTATCCATGTTTCGTATATGATGCGAAACGACGAAAAACTCCTTCGGATTGCGCTTTAACACAGGCAAACACTCCTTTGAAATGGTCACACAGATTTGCTTAAGGTGATAGCTAAAAAATAAGATCCAAACTTTTAAAACTTTCTTTATCGTTTTCAAAGATAAATGGAAAAGTCGACTCATCGATTTGTTCAGCTTTTCAATATCTACTTTTCGTATTTTTTCGATAATTTTTGCACCGTTATTATTTAATGAAGATAATTAAATGATTCAATATGAAAATTTTTATTTGTTTATATTGTTTTTTCTTTTCACAAAAGTTATCTTTATGATGGGAATTTATTTTTCCCTTCATTCTCTTCATTCCCTTCATTTCGTATATTTTTCGACTCAGGTTACGGTGAAGTTGTATTTATATGTTCAGTGGAGTTTAACCCATTGCCCCATAATCTCACTCAGTACATTTTTAAATATATTATCTCTTTATTGATGTTGTTCATACGATTAAGGGGGTCCTCTGGTAATCCGAAAAAATTTTTTCGATTTTTTTTTTCATATTTTTATTGCTCAGATACTCAAAAACATTTTCCCAAAAGGATTTTTCAAAATTCGAAATAGTTAAGGAGATACAGGCATTTTTGTGTAGGTATGTTTTCGTCAAAATAACGCATCAGCAAAGTTGTTTATTTGCCTGCAGTCATTAGTCGAAAATTCTGTGGAATTCTTCCAAAATATGTATTGATATTACAAAATATACACACACAGTATGTATACATGCAGTATGTATACATGCATGTTTTGATTTAGGGGTTGAAATGATTTTGAGCCCAGGTGTTCACATGAAAGAAGCAAACGAACGAGATTCAGTTTATTTTCGAACGCTGAAAGCTACGCGTGCGCGATAACTGCTGTTGTAAAATAAAAGAAAAATGAAAACATGGAAAACATGAGAAAAGAAATATGGTCAACATATTATCACAAAAGTTCAAGTGATAGTAATCCACAACATATGTATTGCCCACCTGGTGAGTCCAGCTGGTGCGCCTATCAAAAGTCAGCAGCAGAAGGCTCATTAGCCTCATTTCACCACACGTACGCCCCACTTGATGGAAAGGTTCTGCAAGTAATGAAGCCCATATACGAAGCGTTATCATCCGACGATCTACTCAACCGATGCACTGGAGGTGAAACGCAAAATTGTAACGAATCGTTCAACTCGCTTTTGTGGACCTTTGCGCCGAAACATATCCACTGTGGTGCTACCACAGTCGAAATCGCAAATTTTCTGGCAACCTGCATTTTCAACGAAGGCTTCACAAGTATTTTAAAAATAATGTCAACAATGGGTATTGTCATCGGCCCACAAGCCGAGATGTATGCTGAATCTCGCGACGGAAAACGACTTCAACGCTCAGAGCTAAAAACGTACGCATCATCGAAAGAAGGTCGCACAGCCCGCAGAGCCCAAAAAGCCATGGAAAACTCGTTTTATGAGATGGAGGAAGGCACACTTTATGGGGCTGGAATTGCCGATTAATATTCGTAAGTATTGTATTAAAAAAATATGTGTTAATATCATTTGTGTGCCTCAAAATTGAAGTCAAAACTTTAAACGCGTTTTTCTCGAAACCATGTTTTTCAAAACTTTGCGCACGATAACTCAAACAGTTTTTGACCGATTTTGATATATGAGGCATGAAACGACGCAGAATTTACGCCGCTATAGCCCCTACCTCAAACTTGCCGAAAAAATAATGTTTACTATTTTTTTTCTACACTAGACTACAAAAAAAAAGGTCGAAATTCGATTTTTCATTTTCAAAGTGGCGGCTCCCCCCCTAAAAAAATTTCAATTTTTGTTTCCGAGGTAGGGGCTATAGGGACATTCATTCTAAGTAACTGAATATTTTTTTTTTTCAGACGATGTTTACTCTTGGAATCGTGCGCAATTTGGACCCACCTTTTTTCCGGAGAACCTCGTTACCAGGCCGAGAACTTTCTGAACGGTCCATAAATTCACTTTTTCAAAATTTTGTATTTTTTTCAATAAATTAAGCTACCCAAATCAAAAAACGGAACTAAAATATCTTTACTCGTTCTCTTTCCACAATATTTTGAAAAAAGGCTAAAATTTGGCATAGATTACCAGAGGACCCCCTTAAAGAATTGTATAGTATATATGTTAAGGTGACTCATGCTCCACAGAACACAAACACAGTTGTTCGGGTCGGTTCCTTAAAATAATCCTTGGCTTATGTTAAGATGATTTCCCAAATATTTTGATTCTAGCGATAACCACCCGTTAGCTGAAATGGTTTGAAATAACCTCTAAAAATCGATTTTTTGTAAAATATTGACTGGTGTAATAGTTGTAAAAAAATAAACTGTCAGAAATTATAGGCCAGAAAAAGCTCTTAGTATCTGTATCAAAAATTGTAAATGTTTGCAAACGGACAAAAGATAATGCTGTTTCTCATGCATATTTTAGAATTTGTTTTTATTTTATTTCCATACAAAACATTCAAAATTCAAATAACTTCATAATTTTGTAATTTTTTTTTATTTCTTACAAAATTTTTTCAGTGACCTGAGAAAAAGAACATGCTTTAAAATTAAACAAAAAATTTTAAAATAGAAATTTGCGTTTACGCATTTGCGTTTGTACAAAACAAAATTTAAAACAAGCGTGTTTCATTTTCAAATAAAAACTCATTTCTATTTTTTGTATAATCTTATTTTATTATTTTTATTATTATTTTTTATTATTTGTGTTCATTATATTAGTACATTAAAAACTTGGTAAACATAATCAAAGACATAATTTGAATCCAACTTATTAGAAAACATTTAAACTTTAATCTAAGATAATTTAACTTTATAATTATATAAATAAAAGAGTTATAAAAATTTTTTAATGTAAAACAAATGTTAATTCAGAAGACAGATAAAACTTAAATTAAGAAAGAGCTAGAAAGAGAGAGAGAAAGAGATAGAGAGTGATATAGAGATAGAGATTTGATATTTTTTTAAGTATTATGTGATAAAAAGTGCTTCAAAATATCGTGTTTGAAGAGTGTTTTTGACGCTATGGATTTTAAGCCACTAGGCAATGAATTCCATAATCTAACGGCATTAATAAAATATAGTCTTTTGGAGCTTAGAAAGTAAAAATGAGGTATAATTAGCGCTTGGCTTCTATTTGACCGACTAAATTGTAGTTTTTCAAATAAGTCGAATGGAGTATTGTGGTGTACGAATTTGTGCAGAAATATGCAATTCCTATCATAAGAGTACCCGAGTAACAATATTAGCCATATATTAATTCTTGCAGAGCTTACAGTGCTATATTATATAGCAGCAAGCTTCAACTATAGCTTTAGTCGCGCTACTAAAATACTAAAGCTCTTGCAGAGAATATATAAGGTTACTTTCTTGAGTTTAAAAGCACTATTTTTGCTTCATTTGAAGAGCAGAAGTAGCTGTCAGCTTTAAAAAGAGTCTCTGTCAAACCCAAATAAGAGCTCTTGCAAAGCTCTTTTTTACTACTCATTTAAGTATGTGTTTGTTAGAAATAAACTCAATAAATACATAAAATTTGATAACTGTTTGTGATGATTGGAATGACAAATAAATTAAAGAAATAAAAAAGTGATTATTATATCTTTATCAGTTATCAAATTTTATATATTTATTGAGTTTATTTTTAACAAACACATACTTAAACGAGTAGTAAAAAAGAGCTTTGCAAGAGCTCTTATTTGGGTTTAAAAGGGACTCTTTTTAAAGCTGACAGCTAGTTCATATGAAGAAAAATAGTGCTTTTAAACTCAAGAAAGTAGCCTTATATATTCTCCGCAAGAGCTTTAGTAGCGCGACTAAAGCTGTAGTTGAAGCTTGCTGCTACACTCTAAATAATAATTGCAGTCTTACTGTCACTATCATACTAATTTTTTGTTTCCAACTAATGTGTAATTTTACTATTAATTATATATTGATCTTTGAGTTTTTACCATTAAACACAATTCTTAAAAAAATTAAACAACAAATGTTGAACTTTGCTGCAATATCAATTGCAAAGTTTTATATTACTACATAAATTGAATTAAAATTGAGCAGATATTTCAACACATGCTCATTCGAGTCAGCTTGTCAGTGAGTGAAGATCACTCTTTAAAAATTATCTGGATTTGATTAAAAAAATTTAGTAAAAATAAGAAAAAATTTAGAAAGTTTGTTAAGTGTTAATTTGTTAATAGTTAAGTTGTTAACATGTTAATAAGCAACATGTTAAAAATAAATAAAGACCGGTAAAATAAACAAAAAATGTCGTAAGCATGACGAATATGGGCAGCAAGAAGAGGAGAGAAAAGCAGTGGGCCAAGAACCGATCCCTGAGGCACACAGTTTTAGTCTCAATAAAACAAAACTTAGTTTAAGTTGGTTTTAGTTTAAATAAAACAAAAAACTTAGTTTAACTTGTTTATTATTATTTTGACTTTCTTTTAGAATCTATCTTAAGACTGACTTAATATAAAATTTTACATTGGTATTTAAAGAATATAATTTGTTATACGCCGTCGATGTCTCAGAATAATTTGGTGCTCTCTTTTGGCTGAGTTCTTTGGGTGAGAAAGAAAGTGGCGCAAAATTCGTATAACACTTTCTTTCATTTATTATTGGTTCTAAATTATTTCTTTCGTTGTGAATCGATGATTGGTCAGCGTATGTTTACTTTTACAACTTGCCTGAACTTAGCGGATTAGGTCAGTAAGCAACTGCTTTGCTTGCATAATTCTGCCTGCGCTTCTTTCTTTAGGTCAGTAGTGAACGATTGGATAGTTGTGCAATCGTTGGTTCGTTTGCACAATTATGTGTACGCTTACTTTTCTTTCTATAGAATTCTGCTAGGGCAGTAGAATGCTTTTTAGTTTTTAGATTACTCAAGTGGATTCGGAAGAATTCGCTTGAGGAATTTTTTAAGCACTAGTTTTTTTTATAGGGCATCGGATTCACGAAAGAATATTATTTATTATTGCCACACAAGTTGTGACTTTAAAATAATGTGACATGTTTGCGACACAACAAGTGGAAATGCAAACATGCGTTTTTCGAAGAATTATATTGAAGAGATTGAAATTAAATTTAAATTATATTACCACACAAGTTGTGGCTTTAAAGTATTTGCGACGCCACAAGTGGGTCATAAAAATGCAAACATGGGTTTTAAAGAATTGTACGGTAGAGTGTACTTGGAATTATGAAAAGTACATTCTATCGGAGTATAATTTATTAGGTGTGGGTAGGGTTACAGGCTGTATTGTAACTGCACACCACATCAAACAGCTTTATGATATGAAAAATTAGTGCCGACCTTCACTCCTTGTACTCTATTTGTCAAATAGCTAACTACTTAATAGATGAGTGGCACTGTCAAAGAAATATTTTAATTTTTGACAAAGGAGTTCATGACTTACTTGTCAAATGTGTCAAATGCTTTTGAAAAATCAAGCAGAAACAACAGAGTTAGTCAACCATCATCATAAAAATACCTTCTATCATCCATTACTTTAACCGTAGCAGTAGAGCAACTGTGACCAGCGCGAAAACCAGATTAGAATGGAGACAAAAGATTATGTACACTTAAGAATGATGATATTTGGTTAGCCATGATAGATTCACATACTTTAGGTAGTGAAGACAGGATGCTTATAGGCCTGAAATCCTTCGGTTCACAAGAATTTTTTTTTTTGCCTCCGGCGTTACTATTTATAGCACACCTAAAAAATATTTAGGATAAAATTACGAATAAAATCTTTGTAGAAATACAAACAGAGGCTATTCGTAGAATGTACAAATGTTTTGTACATAGTACAAACGTTTGTAGTGTTGGCCGCATGAAAAAACATTTCTGAATTCGTGAAACGCTAGTTTGTAAAAATCTATCTATATATATAAAAATGGATGTATGTATGTGGGTATGTGGGTATGTGGGTATGTGGGTATGTGGCTATATCACGTATAGATTCCAAAACCGCTGAACCGATCTTTATGAAATTTTCAGGGAAAATAAAGCTACATCTTGAGAGTGTTCCTGTGAGGTTTGGTAACGATTGGAGAAGGGGGCGTGGTACCTCCCATACAAGCCAAATTTGCTCCATCGATCACAAACCAAAAAAAGGATATATATCAGGCGGTTTCAATCGAAAAAAATTAAGATTTGGTAATTTTGTTCAGATGGTTACTCTCGGTAACTGTACAAAAAATGGGCGTGGTCGTAAAATAAATACGCCCACTTTTTCGAAATCATGACAATTCCAGAGTTCTATACACTTTTACAGTGAAACTTACTGTATAGGTGCTCCAAGAGGCGGTCACTATATATAAATGTTTTCACGCCCACTTTTACCGCCCACAAATCAATGTCTATATATATAAAAAGCAAAACGATGTGTGTCTGGCTGTGTGATGTCTATAGACTCCAAAACTACTAAACCGATTGACCTGAAATTTTGGCAGCCGATTTGTTTCAGGTACGATATGGTTGAGGGGAAAAATGTGCCACACCTCCCCTTTTACCGCCCCCAAATCAATAAAATTGTTATATTTCAGTCAGTTTGGGTCGTATAAGGCTAAAATTTTGCAATTTAGTATGTACGGTTACTGTCGATAACTGTACTTAAAATGGGTTTCCACGCCCCTTTTTACCACCCACAAAGAAATGAAAATGCTTTATTTCAGACGGTTTTGGTCGTATAAGACTTAAATTTAGTACTTTGGTTTGTGTAGTTACTGACAGTAACTGTACGAAAAATTGGTTTCCACGCCCCCTTTTTGCGCCCACAAATCAGTGAAAATGCTATATTTCAAGCAGTTTTGGCCGTATGAGACTAACATGTGATACCTAAGTTTGTATGGCTACTTTCGGCAACTGAACTAAAAAAAGGCGTCATCGCTATATAGCCACACCCACTTTTTGAGAAATCATTAAAATTGAGTTTGTACGGTTACTGTCAGCAACTGTACTAAAAATTGGTTTCACGCCCCCCTTTTACTGCCCACAAACCAATGAAAACGTTTTATTTCAACGGTTTGTATCGTGTTGGACAAAAATTACTCTCGGCAAGTGCACTAAAAATAGGCCTGTCCCACTTTAGTTAAACTCACTTTTCAGGGAGTTAGCGTCGAGTGAAGTAAAGTGCGCCAGTCTTAACCTAAATTGAGCTGAAATTTAGGCAGTCGATTTGTTTCGATTACGAGATGGTTCAAGGGAAATATTTTCCCGCACCCCTTTTTACCGCTTGCAAAACAACAAAAATGCAACATTTCGCACGGTTTTGATCGTATTAGACTAAAATTTGGTTATTTAGTGCATATGGCTACTTTCGGCAGCTATACTGGAAATGGTGAATATATTTTGCATTTCTTGACATTTTCGTATATGGCAGTAAGGTGGTCTGTGGCAGAACAATGTCTGCCGAGGAGAGTGAGTGGTCCTGTGAGGTTTGGTAACGTTTGGACGAGGGGGCGTGGTACCTCCCATACAAGCCAAATTTGCGCTATCGACCACAAACCAAATAAAGGATATATATCAGACGGTTTCGATCGTAAAACCTAAGATTTATTAATTTTGTTCAGATAGTTACTGTCAGTAACTGTACAAAAAATGGGCGTGGTCGCATTAAATATACTCCCACTTTTTCGAAATAATGGCAATTCCGGAGTTCTACACATTTTTATAGTGAAACTTGCTGTGCAGGTGTAGCGTACCGTTTCAGTGATACAATTTTATGGGAGTTGGACAAGTAGGAGGGGCACCTCTCATTCAACCCAAATTGGTGATATCGAATTGCTTTGAAGTTATAGGTTGACAGCGTCAGAATTCAGTATTCGCCCTCAATTTATACATGCAGTTTCATTAATTAAATTTTATGGGCGTACGAAAAGGGGGCGTGAAACCTCCTATTTAACCCAAATTAAAGATATCAAGCGACCTATAATATTTGGGATTATAGGTCGCACAGTTTTTGAATTCAGTATTGGACCTCATTGTACACATGTAATTTTATTAATTACATTTTATGAGCGTTGATCAAGGGGGAGTGGCACCTCCCATACAACAAAGATTTGTGATATCGAATAGCTTTGGAGTTCAAGGTCGCACAGCGTCGGAATTCAGTATTTGACCAAAATTTACGCATGCAGATTTACTGATAAATTTTTTTAGAGTTTGTCGGGGAGGTGTGACACCACCAACTTAACCCAAATTTGCGATATCGAATAGCTTTGGAGTTATAGGTAACTCAGCCTCGGAATTCAGTATTCGACCTCAATTTACACATGCAGTTTCATTGGCAAAATTTTATGGGCGTAGGGAAAGGGGAGTGGCACCTCCCATACAACACAAATTTGTGTTATCGAATAGTTTTGGAGTTATATGTCGAACAGTTTTGGTATTCGGTATTCCACCTCCATGTACACATGCAGTTTAATTGATTACGTTCTATGAGGGGTGATCAATAGGGCGTGGCACTTCCTATACAACCCAAAATTGTTATATCGAATAGCTTTGTGGATATAGGTCGCACAGTCTCGGATTTCAGTATTTGACCTCAATTTAGACATGCTGTTTAACTGATAACATTTTATGGGCGTTTGACAAGGGAGAGTGGCAGCAACGCGCCGGGTTTTGGCTAGTAATGTATAAATTTGTGAACTGAACGAACATTGTTTGAAAATATACAAAGCGGTGGCAGCAGCGTTCGTATATTTGTTCGTATCTTTGTAGATGAAACGAATGCGTTTGTAAAATATACAAATATTTCTTTGTACAATGTACAAACGGTCATTTGTATTATTCACAAAGTCGTTCGTAGGCTGAAAAGAACAAACAGCTTTGTAGAATATAATAACTGTTTTGTACATAGTACACGCAGAGAAAAGACATGGTTGAGACATGATTACTACAATAATAATTTTTTTACTAAAATTATTGTATTATTTCTGCAAACACAAATTTTTTCCTTAATAAAGTCATTATTTACTAATGGTGGTACCAAAAATAATATTATAGTTCAAATCATAACATCAGTGAAATTGTCAACATACTATGATTGCCTCAACTATTAGTTGCAACAAAAATGTTGTAGTTCTGTCAATCATGATAAATGTGGATATTATTATAGAGACAAACATATAAGAATTTTGAATGTTTGTCTGAACTATTTTTGCTTGTTGGCAAACGAAGCAGAACATAACCAAAAATTGAAAGAATTTATCGTGTCTGAACAGTCTGCAGGAAAACCTTTCACTTCATTCAGACACAATAAGTTTTATCGATTCCTGGCTATATGCCGTTTCGTTTGTCAACTGTTCAATTATTGTGTTTTGTTTTAAATCGCCTTATCTTAAAAACAGCACGCAGAAACATATTTCTTTTTACCGTAAACATATTTCGCAATTCTAACCATATTTTGTTTATCACAAATACTACCATTTTTGTGACAATGCACTTAATGTGCCATGTTTATGAATGGCATTAGTCAGGCGAGCGGTAGTAGCGGCTGTGGCCTACTGGTAGTGTGCGTGGCTCGTAAGCGAAGAATCCGCGGTTCAAATTCCAGCTCGGACAGAAAATTTTATCAAAAAGATTTTTCAATTGAATCTATATTTCTGTTCAGCCTAGTCAAGGGCAAACCTTTGGAAGATATCTTAATTAAAAGCTGTGGAAATTGGAGTGCATGAAAATAAAAAATAAATAAAATTATTTTTTTCAATTATATTCTGGATCCTAAAAATAAATTCATAATATAGTTGTTGCAATCATTCTATTTTTGACCCAATAAGAGAATAATGATTGTTTCAATAATATTTTGGTTACTACAAAAAAGTTCCTTTTCTAAATATGGTTGTTGTAATCATTTGATCATGATCAAAGAAAATATTATATGTTTAAGAACATGTTAGCAACAGTCATAATCCGAATCATACTATGGGGTTGGAATTAATTTTAAAGGTTTTTTTTCGGTTTTTGAGCATTTATTTAGAAACAACGGTACAATGTATATTATTCAAAGTATTGTCCATCGTTAGCTACAACATTTTCCCATCTTTCTGGCAGCATATGGATTCCGCGCCGGAAGAACGATTCGTCTTTTGAGGCAATCCACGAATCGACCCATTTTTTGGTATCCTCGTAAGAAGTGAAGCGCTGCTCAGCCAAGCCATGCGTCATCGATCTGAATAGGTGGTAGTCGGAAGGGGCTATGTCTGGGCTATAACGCGGGTGGGGTAGCACATCCCAATTCAGCGCCTCCAACGTTTCCTTGACGGTTCTTGCAACGTGTGGCCGTGCGTTGTCATGTTGAAAAACCACTTTGTCGTGTCTTTTGGCATATTCCGGCCGTTTAACCTTTAATGCTCGGCTCAATTGCATCAATTGTTGTTGGTAGCGTTCCCCAGTGATGGTTTCGTTAGGTTTTAGCAGCTCATAGTACACGACACCCTTCTGATCCCACCAAATACACAGCATAAGCTTGGCGCCATGAATATTCGGCTTGGCCCTCGATGTTGATGCATGGCCGGGTGGTCCCCACGATTTTTTTCGCTTAGGATTATCGTAATGGATCCACTTTTCATCGCCAGTGACAATACGATGCAAAAAACTCTTCCTTTTATGCCGTTGAAGCAGTTGTTCGCACATGCAAAATCGCCGTTCAACGTCTCTCGGCTTCAACTGGTACGGCACCCAATTTCCTTGCTTTTGAATCATTCCCATGGCCTTAAAGCGTTTGCCGACCGTTGATAAGTCGACTCCCAATGATTCTGACAATTCTTGAAGGGTTTGACACGGGTCTTCATCGAGCAAAGCCTCCAATTCCTCATCTTCAAACTTTTTCGGCTGGCCCGGACGCTCTTTGTCTTCCGTATCAAAATCACCACTTTTAAACCGACGGAACCAGTACTCACAAGTAGAAATCGATGGAGCATAGTCCCCGTAAGCCTCAGTAAGCGTGCGTTGTGCTTCAAGCGCTTTTTTCTTCAAATGGAAGCACAAAAGTAAACCTTCCCGCAAATTGCGTTTTGTTGGAACGAAAGTCGACATGTTCACAGAGAAAAAAATATATGTTGTTTACACTTCAGTGGAATGACACATACTGAAAAATGAAGCTTAGACAATGTGCTTTGAAATGAATATAGTCACAGGTGTGCCCGATGCGATCTATTGATAGTTACGCCATCTCTTAGAAAACATTTAAAACTAATTCCAACCCCCAATATGATCCTCTTAAAACATGGTTGTTGCAACTATGTTTTTTCTCTGCGTGTACGAAGCTTTTTTTTTTTGGTGTAGTAAAACAATAATTGATAATGTGATGGAGAGCCAAGAACGTGTGGTAAAATAATATTTACAAATTTTATATTCATACGATCTTCACGAACAGCTTTTGATTTTATATTCAGTACAGTCTTTGCTACATCGTCTTTTGTCACCGTGGCAAACTGGAATTTCTGTTCAACAGGAGGATCTAAAAAAATGTGGGAACTTGACAAGTTATTTTAATAATCATTAGCGCTCGCAAGAAAATATTCATTAAGATGGTCAGGATGAATCTGGCAGTTAGGTGTTTGCTTGTCAACAATGCTTAAATTTTTTAAAATCGTTCCATAAAACTTTAGGTGGAGCAGTGGTTTTGAGTTTAGTTGAGCAATATCTTATTTTTGATTGCTTTATTATAGTTATGGAAGTATTCCTATCACTTCTATAGTTTTAACATTTTTTATATAAAGGGTTCTTTTTCCATATTTCATGCAACTTATTTTTTTTATGGCAAATTGTACACGATTTGTAAACCACGGGCAGGGCATATTTTTAATATTTACTTTTTTCGAAGGGACATGTTTTGCGAGCAGTTCATTTATTGCACTTGTAAATTTGGTCAGCTTACCCTCAATATTAGGAAAAAACCACATATTATTCCACGGAGTTACAGACAGATCACAGAAGAGAGCATGATAATCAATAGACTCAAAATTGTTATATGAAAACGTATGCGTCGTTGCTGAACAAGATAAGTTAATGTCAAGTGTACAGAAAGTAAGGCCATGATCGGATAAAAATTATATTTGGTCGTACAAGAAAACAGTTTAAATTTCAGATACTATAAAAAATCAAGAAGACTAGGACTTTCTTTGCAATAATCTCGTAATTTCGAGTAATCTCAAAAAAAATAAAAAATGCCATCGAAAAAATGGCCGTTTAATTTAATTATTTTTAATTCAAGAACAATATTTTAAAAATATATGTTTTAAAATATTTGCTTCTAATATTAAAGTTTTTATTTAAAAATTTTTTGAAATAAATGTTTTTAATCTGTACAAAATTATATTTTAAAATATTGTTTTGGAAACAAAAACTTTTGTTTTTAATTTAACTTTAAACACATCTGTGTTTAATGATTTTGACTCAAATGATTTTGTTTCAAGCTGTATTTCAAAATGATTTTATTAAAATAAGTATAAAATATATAAAATATTAAAAAAACCCACGAATAATCACATTGTCTTTAATCCGAATGCAGAAATAAAAAATTTGTTTGAATTCAGATTAACTTCAGATTTAAGAACTTTTTCATAACTACAATAGTTATTATTTCTGGCCGTTTATTTTTTTTTTTATAATATTTTTTACAAAAAACTCGATTTTTAGAGGGTATTTCAAACCATTCCAACTCTCAGATGGCTATCGCTAGTGTCCAGATATTCGAGGAAAAAATTATTTCAATTAACCGACCCCAATAAATTATTTTCGTGAGGCGCTTTAATATATATACTCGTATAATTTTAAGTACCTGGGTGACCGAGCTTACCTCGGCTTCCCGCCAAAACCCATGTATTTAAATTTTTTTTCGTTTTGATTGTATACTAGCTGAAACCCGGCGCGTTTCTGCCACTCTCCCTATTCAAACGCCCATAAAATGTTATCAGTTAAACAGCATGTCTAAATTGAGGTCAAATACTGAATTCTGAGACTGTGCGACCTATATCCACAAAGCTATTCGATATAACAAATTTGGGTTGTATAGGAAGTGCCACTCTCTCTTCATCACCGCTAATAGAATGTAATCAATTAAACTGGATGTCTACATGGAGGTCGAATACCGAATTCCAAAACTGTGCGACATATAACTCCAAAACTATTCGATAGCACAAATTTTGATTGTATGGGAGGTGCCACTCTCCTTTTCCCTACGCCCATAAAATTTTAGCAATGAAACTGCATGAGTACATTGAGGTCGAATACTGAATTTTGAGGCTGAGTTACCTATAACTCCAAATCTATTCGATATCGCAAATTTGGGTTAAATTGGAGGTGTCACGCCCCCCCGACAAACTCTAAAAAATTTTATCAGTAAATCTGCAAGCGTAAATTTTGGTCGAATACTGAGTTCCGACGCTGTGCGACCTTGAACTACAAAGCTATTCGATATCACAAATTTTCGTTGTATGGGAGGTGCCACTCCCCCTTGATCAACGCTCATAAAATGTAATCAATGAAACTGCATGTGTACATTGAGGTCCAATACTGAATTCCAAAGCTGTGAGACCTATAACCCCAATGCTATTTGATATCTCTAATTTGGGTTAAATAGGAGGTTTCACGCCCCCTTGTCGTACGCCCATAAAATGTAATTAATGAAACTGCATGTATAAATTGGGGCCGAATACTGAATTCTGACGCTGATATTCAATATCGCAAATTTACGTTAAATGGGAGGTGCCACGCCCCTCTTACCAATGAACATAGATTGAATCAATGAAACTGCATGTGTATATTGAGGTCGAATACTGAATTTCGGCGTTGTACGACTTATAACTCTAAAACTATTTGATAGCACAAAGTTGGGTTGTATGGGAAGTGCCACTCCCCTTTGCCCTACGACGACAAAATGTAAGTATTGAAAATGCATGTATAAATTTAGGTCGAATACCGAATTCTTACGCTGTCAACCTATAACTTCAAAGCAATACGATATCGCAAATTTGGGTTGTAAGGGAGATGTCACGCCTCCCTGTCCAACGCCCATAAAATAAAACCATTGAAACTGCATGTGTAAATTGAGGTCAAAAACTGAATTCCAAAGATGAATTCCTATAACTTCAAAGCTACTCGATATCACAAATTTGGGTTGTATCGGAGGTGCCCCTCCCCCTTGTCCACTTCCATAAAATTTCATCACAGAAACGGTACGTCTAAATTGTGGTCGAATACCGAATTTCTTAGCTGTGCGACCCATAACTCTAACTAAAGCTATTCGATAACAACAATTTTTTATTTATATGTGGGAGGTAAAAGGGGGTGTAGCATTGCCCCTTAAACCATCTCGTACTCAAAGCAAAGCGTACTTACAAAATTTGAGCTCAATCGGACCAATGGTTTCGAAGTATTTTGATATTTTCTTTAAAGTAGGCGTAGATGAATTGTGACCACGCCCATTTTTTCAAAGTTAATTATAGTTATCATACGAACTTATTTACCAAATTTTAATTTCATACGACCAAAACCGTCTTAAATACAGCATTTTTATTGATTTGTGGGCGACAAAAGGGGGTGTGGTACAAAACCTGCAAAGATACACACATGCAATTTCTTATGTGCACCCTCCACACAGACCCCAATCACCCCTGAAAATTTCATTGAAATCGGGCAAGCCGTCTAGGAGGAGTATGCGAACAGGAAGTTTTGCCACTTAATTTTATATATATAGATATCAAAACAGTGGGCGCAAAAGTGGGCGTGGTCAATTTTTCTTTCAGTAAACACTTAAATTGGATTACTACGAACATTTGAAAAAAAATTATCCAAATCGGTCCAGCCGTTTTCCGATTTTAGATAAATTGAAAAAAGTGGGCGCAAAAGTGGGCGTGGTCAATTTTTCTTTCCGACAAAACTTAAATTGGATTACTATGAACATTAAAAAAAAAATTATCCAAATCGGTCCAGCCGATTTCCAATTTTAGATAAATCAAAAAAAGTGGGCGCAAAGTGGGCGTGGTCAATTTTTCTTTGCGTAAAAACCTAAGTTGGACTGTTACGAACATTTTAAAAAAAAATTATCCAAATCGGTTCAGCCGTTCTCAACTGATGCAATTACCAACGAACGACATTTGATTTTTATTTATATAGATTAATCTAATATATAAAATTCTTCTGTCACGGGGTACGTAATCGAACTCCTCCGAAACGGCTCGACCGATTTTCATGAAATTTTGTATGTATATTTTGTAGGTATGAGAATAGGTCGTAAAGTATATTTCAACCTCCTACTAACAGTGGGCGTGGCACCTCCCATACAACCCAAATTTGCGATATCGAATATCTTTGGAGTTATAAGCCGCTTAGCCTCGGAATTCGGTATTCGACAATTTACACGTGCCGCTTCGCAGATAAAATTTTGTGAGAGTTGGACAAGGGGGCGTGGCACCTCCCATACAACCCAAATTTGCGATATCGAATAGCTTTGGAGTTATAGGCCGCACATCCTTGGAATTCGAAATTCGACCACAATTTACACGTGGCGTTTTACTGAAAAAATTTTATGGGAGTTGGACAAAGGGGCGTGGCACCTCTTATACAACCCAAATTTGCGATATCGAATAGCTTTTGAGTCAATCAAACAAAGCAAACAAAGCCTCGGAATTCAGCATTCGAACTCAATTTACACATGCAGTTTACAATTCATACATGCAGATAACTTTGTATGGCGTTGGACAAGGGGGCGTGTCACCTCCCATGCAACCAAAATTTGAGAAATTCTACAGCTTTTGAGTTATAGGTCGCACAGCCATGGAATTGAGTATTCGACCACAATTTACATATACAGTTTCACTGATAACATTTTATTCGCGTTTGGCAACGGGGCCGCGGCAGCAACGCGCCGGGTTTAAGCTATCTATATATATAAAATGGAATGTGTGTTTGTTTATTTGTTTGTTTGTACCTTATAGGAGACCAAACCTCTGGACCGATCTTCCTGAAAATTTCACAGCATTTAACTGGGACTCTGGCATGATTAATAGGGTACTTTTTCGACCGCGCCCACTTTTACGCCCACTTTTTTAATTCAGTTACTTACTTATACCACTAACAATGTTTGCTATACAAAATACTTTTTTTGTAATATGTATTTACCTAAAGTTTTATATAGTTTTTATCTACAGGTAAGGTAGCCATAGATTTTTATTACCAAATCCCCCTTTTTCGCCCCATTTTACTTTAATTATAATAAATCTGCTTTCAATCTATACATATAAAAATGAATGTCTGTCTGTTTGTTTGTTTGTTTGTGCTTTATAGGAGGCCAAACCCTTGGACCGATCTTCCTGAAACTTTCACAGCATTTTACTATGAATCTGGAAAGAATAAAAGGCTATATGAATTTTTTATTTGACAAAGGGGCGTGGCACTGCCCATATAACCTAAAAATTTAAATCGCCATATTTTGGGCATTTTTTGACCTACGTTGATGCTATTTGGTAGATATGGTATTGGCATAGTTAGGAATACGTACCAGGAGAAAAGTGGGTGGGACCACGCCCCTTTTTAGGAAAATTAAAAATCGCAATATAGTCTTAACTACTGGACCGATCTTCATTAAATTTTCACAATAGGATATTCTTACGAAATAATAAATTCTTGACTATATAAAGTTGTGAGTGGAAGAAGGGGCGTGGCCTCGCCCATATAACCCAAATTTTAAAATCGTCATATCTTGGGCATTTTTTGACCAACGGCGGCAGTATTTGCTATATATGGTATTAGCATGAATAGAAATACGTACCAAAAGAAAAGTGGGCGGAGCACGCCCCTTTGTTTGCGATATATTGGAGGCTGGACCTGATAACCGATCTTAAATTTTCACAGCGTTCAGCTTTGACTCAGGAATACTTATTACGTGATAATATTTTTCGACCATGCACACTTCTGCACCTACTTTTTTACTACGTTTATTAACGGCTATACCACAAATCATGTCATTAAAATCATTAAAATACATATTAATTAAAATAGTGGGGTAGCTCAATTCTCTTTCTTCTACCACTGTCTTCAAAACAGCTGATTTTATAATACGTGTTAATTAAAATAGAGAGTGGGGTAACTCCATTCTCATTCTCCCACAACAGACTGCGAAACAGCTGATTGTGTAATTGCTGCTTTTTGATTGGTCTAAAAATAAAAAGGGGGAGCATGAAGCAAATTACATGCGATTCAGCGCTGAATTCTAATTGGTTTACAACAAAAAAAGAGGCGAAGCATTACAATAATTAAATTAAATAAATAAATTTTTGTAAATATATAAATACTTTTAATTTTATTTTAAACGAGGGGGTAGCGAAGCACACCGGGTTCAGCTAGTCTATATATATAAAATGGAATGTGTGCTTCTTTATTTGTTTGTTTGTACCTTATAGGAGACCAAACCTCTGGACCGATCTTCCTGAAAATTTCACAGCATTTAACTGGGACTCTGGCATGATTAATAGGGTACTTTTTCGACCACGCCCACTTTTACGCCCACTTTTTTTAAATTATGTAATGGCTCCCATATAGTTTTTAACAGATTTACTTCAAATTGTATACACATTATACTCCAGGCGAGGTAGAAATAAACATTTCTTACGCCACGCCCCCTTTTACGCCCACTTTTTTAAAATTATGTAATGGCTCCCATATAGTTTTTAACAGATTTACTTCAAATTGTATACACATTATACTCCAGGCGAGGTAGAAATAAACACTTCTTACGCCACGCCCCCTTTTACGCCCCTTTTCACGCCAAATTTAAGTTTTAAACTTTTTGTTCTCTGTACAAATTTGTTCCTTAAACGGATTATTTTTTATTTGGTAGTATATTGCTCTTAATACTGTTAACGTCGCCATATTACTATGAACCACGCCCACTTCACCGCCCCCTTTTTTAATTCAGATACTTACTTATACCACTAACAATGTTTGCTATACAAAATACTTTTTTTGTAATATGTATTTACCTAAAGTTTTATATAGTTTTTATCTACAGGTAAGGTAGCCATAGATTTTTTATTACCAAATCCCCCTTTTTCGCCCCATTTTACTTTAATTATAATAAATCTGCTTTCAATCTATATATATAAAAATGAATGTCTGTCTGTTTGTTTGTTTGTTTGTGCTTTATAGGAGGCCAAACCCTTGGACCGATCTTCCTGAAACTTTCACAGCATTTTACTATGAATCTGGAAAGAATAAAAGGCTATATGAAGTTTTTGTTTGACAAAGGGGCGTGGCACTGCCCATATAACCTAAAATTTAAATCGCCATATTTTGGGCATTTTTTGACCTACGTTGATGCTATTTGGTACATATGGTATTGGCATAGTTAGGAATACGTACCAGGAGAAAAGTGGGTGGGACTACGCCCCTTTTTAGGAAAATTAAAAATCGCAATATAGTCTTAACTACTGGACCGATCATCATTAAATTTTCACAATAGGATATTCTTACGAAATAATAAATTCTTGACTATATAAAGTTGTGAGTGGACGAAGGGGCGTGGCCTCGCCCATATAACCCAAATTTTAAAATCGTCATATCTTGGGCATTTTTTGACCAACGGCGGCAGTATTTGCTATATATGGTATTAGCATGAATAGAAATACGTACCAAAAGAAAAGTGGGCGGATCACGCCCCTTTGTTTGCGATATATTGGAGGCTGGACCTGATAACCGATCTTAAATTTTCACAGCGTTCAGCTTTGACTCGGGAATACTTATTACATGATAATATTTTTCGACCATGCACACTTCTGCACCTACTTTTTTACTACGTTTATTAACGGCTATACCACAAATCATGTCATTAAAATCATTAAAATACATATTAATTAAAATAGTGGGGTAGCTCAATTCTCTTTCTTCTACCACTGTCTTCAAAACAGCTGATTTTATAATACGTGTTAATTAAAATAGAGAGTGGGGTAACCCCATTCTCATTCTCCCACAACAGACTGCGAAACAGCTGATTGTGTAATTGCTGCTTTTTGATTGGTCTAAAAATAAAAAGGGGGAGCATGAAGCAAATTACATGCGATTCAGCGCTGAATTCTAATTGATTTACAACAAAAAAAGAGGCGAAGCATTGCAATAATTAAATTAAATAAATAAATTTTTGTAAATATATAAATACTTTTAATTTTATTTTAAACGAGGGGGTAGCGAAGCACACCGGGTTCAGCTAGTAATATATATAATTTTTTTAAAGCTACTGTAATCAGGAATTTTCCGAACAGTTTCACCTCTCAGTTTAAAACTACGCATAGCACCATTAAATGTCCGCAAAAAACTTATTAGTCTGTAACATAAAAGAAAAAATTTACGGAATAAAATAATTTTGGCCGCCTAAATCGGTAAAATACCCCAACATGCGCTGCTTGTTTCATTCTGCACTACCACATTAAAATACATAGAAAAATAAAACTTTCATATGCAGCAAAAACACACATAACAACATGTATATGCGACTGAGCTCATCCCAACGGGAAAGAAGCACTCCCAATGGTCTTTTTAAGTGCTTACAAGTCAGCTGACAGCGTGAAAGTGCTGACCCGACGTATGACACACTATTGTAATTTTAACATTGTATGTCCTAGGAAAAAAGCACTTAATTGCTTTGAAAGACCTCTCAAGGAAAGCTTTGGGTTAGCATTTCATTTAATTGCTTCAAAAGAGGCTCTTGGAAATCTTTTTGTCAGAAGTTCGTTGTTTTGAATACACTTTTCAAGTTTTTTGAACTGTTCTCTTTTTTTTCAAGTTCTTTTTGAACTTGCGAAGTGCTGGTCAGTGAAGAAGAGAACAGTTCAAAAAGATTGAAAAGTGTATTCAAAACAAAAAGAACTGCTGCCACAAAGATTTCGAAAAGCCTCTTTTGAAGCAATTAAACGAAATGCTGACCCAAAGCTTTCCTTGAGAGGTCTTTTGAAGCAATTAAGTGCTTTTTTCCTAGGACATAAAATGTTAAAATTACAATGGTGTGTCATACATAGGGTCAGCACTTTCATGCTAGCAGCTGACTTGTAAGCACTCAAAAAGACCTTTTGGAGTGCTTCTTCTCCCGTTAGTGCTGACATGCCGACCCGTTGGGATATTATAAACAACAACATGCAAAAAGTTATGACTCACTCCTCGATACATAACAAAAGCAAAATGAAATGTGTGTGAAAACACGGAGAAAAAATATTTTTTTAAGAAATGAGACCTAGTTAGATTGATCTACGTAAGCCCCTTTGAAAATTTCTTTGAAACCGCTTTGGGATATAAATTTTCCTAATGCCATAATTAGGGATGCCAGCAGTTATGCTAATCCCTGGATTTTTGGATTCGAACTTCGGTTGTGAACACTTTTCGGGATGCACAAAGGCGTATTTCAGCGAATTGGGCTGCCAAATGTAAATTTTATTGCACAAAAATTTGATAAAAAAAAATGTTGCAATGATGAATAGTATTGAATATGTCCCAATGGTCGTACAAGGTTTTAATCAAATATGGGCATTTCCACCAAAAGGTCTACCGCGACTGAAAAATAAAATGTTACTGAAAATTTTTTTAAGCCTTCATAGCAGAGAAAAAATTTATAAATTTTTATTGTGAGAGTACTGAGAGCTAATTTTAATTTGAATTTTGAAAAAATGGCAACAAATATGATAAATGGCGACATAAGTAAAAAAATGGTGACAAAAGTTGAAAAATTTTAACAAAAGTAGGAATTTTATTATAAGTATAATAAATACTCGTATAATGCAAAGTTTAATTTAATTTTTTTTCAGTTTTCTATTTTTACGGACCTGAATTACACTTTAAATGATTTTAAAGTTCAATTAAACAAATAAAACTATACAAAAATTTGTACTTCTTTGAAGGGAAAAATCTTTATCGTAACGTATGTATCGTAACGTATTATGTTATGGCTTGTATAAAAATAATTAAAAAGGCATTTTCAACGAAACAATTTTGAATATATAGCAACATCATTACAGAAAACATTAAAATATTTTTAATAAAAATACTTGTGCACAATTCCCAGATTTTTTGATTATATTAATGCAGAGAAAAACCACTTCAATTTTTTGTATCGTAACGCGTCCTCTTTTGATTGCTTATATCTTTGGAAAATACTTTCGATCGCTTCCACTTTTTAAACTAAATATAGTACTACTAGAATGCTATCCGAAAATTCAAACAAAAAAGTTTAAATATTTCTTTGCTTTTTTTAATTTTTAACAACAAAAAAGGCGTACGAACGTTATGTGCGTGACTATGGAAATGCCCATATCAGACTTGAATAGAAACTATTTACCGAATAAACTCATTTTGGATGCCTTAATGGATGTCAAATACTCCAATGTGCACTGCTAAACGAATTTTCTCAGAAATAAGACCTACTTAGATCGATTTACAGCCCCCGTTAGCCACTAACTAAAAATTTTATCGAAATCGCTTTGGCCGTTTTCGAGAAGTTATTTACAAACAAATATTGCTCGTTTAATATTATAAGATAAAATAAGATATATCGTTTAGTAAGTATGATATAATAATGGTTTTAATGACTACTTTATCAAATATAGGAAATGAAAATAGTCTGGCCTATAAAATCTCGTAAGATATAACATCAGGAAAAAATATTAAAGATAAAAATTATAACCATAAAATATTTCTACTTTTCGAATTTAAGAAAGAATTAGTGGTCTAGTAACTAAAATCAAATAAATATTTGTTGCTATAACTAGAAGGCTAAGATAAAAATAACCAAATATTTAGTATTTCGTCATAAGCAAGTATGCCGTTTGTCAGAGCTGTAAAATCTACATTCATATTTAGAATTTTAGGTAGAACTGAAAAACAACATAAAAATTCATTCAGTGAATTCAAAATTGGTTCATAAATAAAATTTTTAATTGACATTCAATTTTAAGAAATTGACTAATTATTCATTTCAATTATTCAATTCAATGAATGCTATTCCCAAAAAAGAATTAGCAATTATTCTTTTTTATTCATTATTAATATTTTAGTTAATATTCATTTTTTATTCTTATTCATTTGTTATTCATTATTCATGTTTTATTCATTATTCAATAAAAATAACGAGGTTGTTTTTTTCATTATTCAATAGTGAATAACAAGATTTTTATTCATTGTATTTTTATTCGAAAGTGAATAACAAATGAATAATGAATAAGAAATGAATAATGAATAAAAAATAAGTAATGAATAAAAAATTAATAATGAATAAAATATGAATATGAATAGAAAATTAACAACAATGAATAATTAAAAAGAAAAGAATAATGAATAAAAAATTAATAATGGATAAAAAAAGAATGGTTGAAAATTCGGAAATTCTTTGTGAATTTACAGCTCTGCCGTTTTGCCAACTATAACCAAATGTTGGTTAGTAAAACGAAACTCTTTTCCCAGTGTGTATGTATAACTAACCCAATATTATGGTAAAATAAATTGGCAATTCATACAAGTATTAAAATAATTATCCATGATTAGTTAAACATTATTTAACCGATAGACAAAAATTTCTGGGGCAACAACTTAAAACTAATTATTTATTTTATTTTTTCCAGAACAAGCTATGCTGCCACTAGGGCCAGAGCCGGCCTTCGTGACATGTCCCTCATGCCAAAAACAGAAAATGACACGCATCGAGCACGAGCCCAGTTCGCGTACTCATCTGATGGCGGCATTACTATGCATTCTGGGGTAAGTGAATTCCCATCAGTGAAAAATTACATGGACAAGGCAACAACTATGCAGTTGGTATGCGATGCAGTTAGCGTTGATAAGGTAACGCATTTTTAAAGTGAAAGCTTTTAATGTTGAACATGTTATAAGTTCACAACCATCAGGAGGGCAAATTTTACAAAATATAATGAAACAATGTTTTCACTTTTTTTTCCATACAATGTGCTTGTATCGCATGACAATTTTTACAAAGTTTGTTTTCCAGCATGTTTTCCCCATCACATGTACCTATATCTATCGACCACTATCTTATCTGCAGTTTTATCTTCGTAGCTGTTGCCTTGTTTACCAACCTGAAAACACATTTTTAAGTTATTTTCTACAAGTCTAAAAACATATTTTTAAATGCTTATTTTCATTTTTCACCACCTCTGTATTTCTTCTCCACAGTTTATGGTGCTGCGTTTGTCTTCCATACTGTGCCGGAAGTTGCATGAACGCGAATCATTATTGTGGAAATTGTAACAAATTTTTAGGCACCTACGGCAATGGATTATAAAAAAGCTCAGTATGTAAAATATTATGTTCTAGGTGTTAACTTAATTGCATAGCAAAAATGTTTCTATCTTATTAAATAATTCTTAATATTGAAATGTATATGTTAAAATATGTCTCATGTATGACATAAATAGAGATAAAGAATCATGTATATAACGTGTGGAATACTTTTTCTGAGCTTGTAAAATAAGTAAATTAATAATAAGCATCTTGACAAAGAAATGAACTATATTCTATTAAAGAAAACCCAAGATGCATATACAATAAAGACCTAATCGATTATGAGAATATGACGACATCCACAATTTTGCATTTATTTTAATATATTTTATTGCATTAAGAAAGTCTTTCAAATATGAACTCTTTGTTGTTATTTGCATGATTAAAGAACTTTATTTAATTTAGTTACGTATTTGCATTTTGTAAAACCTTAAAAATTCAGACGTTATCATGCAGCTGCAATTAATGAACAACTTACTGCAATGCATTAACGTCATAATCAGCTGATAAGGCATAATTTATTTACTCAAATGACTCATTGTAAATAGAACAGCTGATAAAAAACTTTAATAATTATAAGATCAGCAAAGCAAACAAAAGACACGTAATACGAGTGGGTAATTTTATAAACATTATCATAAAAAAATTGCTGCTTTTTACGCATTTAAAACTATTTCCTTCGATAAACAACGTTTTGACATAGCAAAAACAACTTTTGTTCAACTACTAATAAAGTTGAGTGCTGGAACATTTGCTTTTGTTTGATTAATTCTGTTTGGAAAGATGAAAGTTTATTCCAACAGTCGAGTGTAAGTAGATTGGGCATTTCCAAACTGGCGTAACGTGCGATTTGTACAAAAACATTAAAAAATAAAAGAAAATTTATAATTGTAAAAAGTTTTTTGACGTAGAATTACGTCTTACAGCGCAGTTTGTATGGGGGTCATTTACACAAATTTTTTTCAAGTGATATTTGACACTTTAGGGTATACCTACAGCCTTTAATATTCATAGTACAAAGAAAAGAAAAAAGTCAAAATATTAGTTGGAGTGCGAGTAAACGAATATCTAATAAAATAGCAAAATCTAAGAAGGAAAAAAATTCATATATGTATTCGTATGAGAAATGCACAAGCTGCTTCAGTAGCTGCTTATGCTGTGGTTGTTTATGGTTGTTGTTGTGTATCTTCGTTTGGTTCGTAATCATGTCGTTCGTTGTTGTGCTTTTGTTCTTGTTGTTGTTGTTTTTATTAATATGTATGTAAAATATACATACATAAATACACATAAGTTGCTTTAATTTTATTTCGTTTAACAGATAGCCAATCGGTTCGGTTGAAAACGGTGTGCATTTTCAAAAGCACTGAAGCGGACCGTTTCGTTGTCAGCAAACGATGCATTGTGTGTTTCATATAAGCGTACCATTTATTAAGTTGTATATTTATGTTGATTTTCTATGATTTCAATACAAATTCTAAATGTTTGATAGTTTAAATAATTCATGATCTTAAATACAAATTCTAGTTGTTTGATACTTTAAAATCGCTTATTGAGCTTTATGTCAGGTTATTACAATTAATTGTTCAACAACAACAACATTTTCAATATGAAAATGAAAACATCACCCGCTGATTAATTAGTTAGCTGATTGATTAACAAGTTATAGCAATTAATTGTTCTAATCTGACCTAAAGCTCAATAAATGATTTTAACTCGTCAATTCCCAGTGTCACCTGTAGGTGACAGAGATTGAAGAATTTATTTATCCTATAAAACAAAAAAATGAGAAAAAAAATGTACTACTACTATAAAGTAAATACACGGTAGTATTTATAATTTTTGTTTTTGGCAACCCTGCTACATACATCATCTGTCAAATTATTCATTTGTCTCAAACAGTTTTGAAATTTTTGTGCGTCGAAGTGGTTTTGAAACTTTTTATTGTTATAAAAATGCCAAAAAGGTAAGTACTGCAATAGTTGTTTTTGCAAATTGTTGTTATTGAATGTAACTTGCAATAGAAATGTACTTGTAATAGAAATAAGTCGTATTCTTCTTATTACAATATTACATTAAAATTATAAAATACGCCCAGTGTCACCTGTAGCTGATACCCCCCTTACAAAAAAAATAAGGGATGTAAATTTTTTTCTTATTTTTCATGTTTTAAATATCTAAACATGTCAATTTTAATAACTAGTGAATGAACAGTTAATAAATAACTGCTTTCGCCGCAAGCTCGAGAATTTTCGTGTGTGACGAGTGAAAAGCAGGACATAGTAAGTTCTGTTTATTTTCTGTGGACGATTCGGTTCATCCCCTCTAACGCTACTCAACCGCTGTGATCTTGCTCTTCTCTGTGCGTCGTTGTTTTAGATTAGTTAGCTGAATTTTTTTTTAGATGTTCGCATGGTATAAGGATAGAGGTAGCTGCACCGCCGACTGTGCTCTCTTTCCATAACGCCCTAACTGTCAAATTCAGCTGTGTGGCAATGGAAACAAAAGAAAATAAGGAAAAAGTTTTGCTTCGTTTTGACATTTCCGGTAGTATACTCTCATCTGGTGCATCTACCTGCATTCTTCTACCATGGATGTTCTTAATTTTTACTCGACATGAACAGCTGATTTTGAGAACTAGCTCACTTTTCTGTGCTTTCTACTTCATCTCCGAGTCGGCCCTATCTGGTTATTCTGCCATGAGTTGGAGTACGAATAAAACGAATGTTTATTTTTAGCATGTATGTATACTACTACGCAAATTTGCGCATGAGTTATGTTCCTTGCTTAGAGCAGTTTGATTGAAACACACTTTTCTTTTCTGCTGTAAACTTAGAACTGAACTTTATTACAACTCTTTCTTAAAATCTAACCAATTCGTTTTCGAAATGTAAATGTGTAAAAGTATGTAAAGATATAAATGGAAGAAATACAATTGTAAAATAGGAGAAATGTAATGTATGTAAAAGAAATACAATGTGGTTAATATGTAAAAGTTAATAGTCGCAAAGTGTTGCCTAATTTATAGTTGCAACATAATATCAAAAATGCAAGGGTTTCATTTTAATGTCTTGTGGTTAATATGTAGAATAAATAATCGTAAAATGTTGCCCAATTTATGGTTGCAACATAATATCAGAAATGCAAGAGTTTGATTTTAATGTTATACTTTAAAATTGAACCTATTTTAATAGTTGCGATTTATGAGGAAAAAAATAAAGAAAGAGTGTAAATAAAATTGGAACACTTAAAATATCTTATTGATTACGCTGCACTTTAAGTAGTGCAGTGGGGCTTATTATGTTGTTGTTTCTGGTGCTATTGTTGTGGGTGCCGAGATATAATTGCCGTTTGTGCTGTTGTTGTAAATGTAGTAACGATGTCTTTGACTTGTTGGTTAATTTGGTATTGTTGTTGTGTTTGTTGTAATTGTTACTGTAAGTGTTGCAGCGGCGTATTGAGCCTCGATGGTTTGGGTGGTGGCTGAGAAGTATATGTATTTGTTGTTGTCGTTTGAGTGGGGGTCGTAACTCCTCCCCCCCCAGTATGAAGTGAGGGCCATAAAGATTGTGCAGTGGCCCTTACGAAATTGGTTTGCGGTGTATAAATTGATGCCATTATTTTCCTAGGGACGTAAATGAAGATCAGGACAAGGATTACAATTAACGTATATTGCAGTGCGTCTTGGGCATATGTAATTGTGCTGAGGTGTTTAACTGATGCGTAGCTTTCGATTTGATGGTCGCGAAGTTTTTCCAAGTTTAGGGCTTCGGTTACTGACAGGGCTTGTATTCCTGAGTGTGTTATTGGCAGGATATGTATCTCGTCCCAGAAAATTCCAACATTGCTCTTGTAGATGATACCTCTTATAGCGATGTCGCAGTTCTGGAAATGAATAGCACCGGTACCTTCAACTGTGTATTGTCTTTGACTGCAAGTAGAATTTATTAGTGTATAGGGTATATTAATATAGACGATAAAGTTGGCTTCTGGCTGGAAGATTGTTGTTATCTTTCCGAGGTCATACAGGTCGCAGTGTCCAGGTTGATTTTGCATGAGCTGCCCCAGGCATTTAGATTCTTGAGTGTTTTCTTTTTGGATTGGTTTTTGGCAAAAGTATATTTTAGATATTCTTTGGCATGTTTTGTCGAAAAACTGAATTGTTTTGTTATTGTAAGTTATGTATGATTTTGTTATTATTTGCTTTGTTATGTTTATAGGGGTAGGTATAATATGATATAGCTGATAATTTTCTGTATAAAGATTAGGTATTTGAACATTGAATATGACATTAGAATGATTATAATATGCTTGTAATTGTAATAGTTCGTATATTTCTTCATCTGTTTCAATTTTAATGGATTGATTAATCATATAATTTCTAATTTCTTGTAACTCTTTTTGGTTTAATATAAGCTTGGATATAATGTTTAGTTTGGCTAATAGTATGGCTTCTGCTATGTCTGTGATATGATTGAATAAAATATCTATATTGTAGTTAAGTTGGTTAAGATATTGCATTTCTTCTAGAATATTTTCATTTCTTTTAATTTTATTGGCTGTTTCTTTTGAATATTTGTTTACAAATTTTTCAATTGTGCTATGTTCATTATTCATGTGTTCAGTAATATTTTTAAATCTTGCGATCATTTGCATATTCAATTTGTTTTGATTGACCGATTCTTTTTGTAAGTTTTCTTCATTTTCTTTTAATTTTGTTATTTCATTATTTAAATTTTGTGCATCAACCGCATCCATGTTTCCTGTAATAAACTTTACTACTGATCCTAGTCCATTCAAGATACCCCTTTTTTGTCTAGCAACAGGTGATAGTGTTTGAATTTTATTCTTTAGTTCGAAAAGTTTCATTTCAGTTACTTTTATAAGATTTGGTTGTATACCTTGTGCTTTAATTTCAGTAAAGGTAGTGGATAATTTGTTAATGTTTTCATGGTATTTGTCTAGGTCGATTATATGGATTAAATTGTTATACCCTTTTACTACTCGTGCCGGTCCGAGTCTGAGTGGAATTATACCTTGGTTATCTTTGACGTTATGAATCTCTATTAACTGTCCAATGACCAGTTGTACCCTAAAAAGTGAAAATATACAAATATAATGCAAGCTAAAAGTGCCTATTGGAAAAAAAAATTCGAGGTATAATGTTAAAATTTATGGTTTATTTTGTTTTCTTAGTTTGGATTTGTGTAATTTTTGGTCTTTTATTGTGGTTAATGTGACTTTTTTATTGCGTTTTACTTTATGTTTTGTGAATCTAGGAGTCATTTTATTTCTTCTATTTTCTTTTCTAAATATGGTTTTGTTGCTGTCGAAATTTTCGGGTTCGTCTCTAGTTACATTGATTTTATCTATGTTAAGGCTTGTAATTTGTTTAAGCTGTTCACATATTTTTGGGTATAGAATCTCCTGATATTCTTTTAACTTTTGAAGGTATTCGTGTTCATTGTGAAATGAAATTATGTTATTGAATTTGTATGTTCTGCCAAAAAATAACTCGTAGGGAGTGTGTTTGGTGGCGGAGTGAATTGCGTTATTGTAAGTTATAAATGTTTCTGCTAAAATTTCGTCATGTTCAAGAGATAGATTGTTTTCTTTTCGAGTTGTAAGTAAAATTCTGTAAATTTCAGTTAAAGTGGAATGCATACGCTCTACTGGAGAATTACTACTCGATTGTTGGAATGACGTAAAATGCAGTTCTATTTGGTACTGACGACAGAAGTCCTTAAATATATTTGCCATAAATTCTTGACCTTGGTCACATACAATTTTTCGAGGTGTACCGTAAACACTGATGTATGTTTTTAATGCTTTTAGGATGGATACGCTATTTTTCGATTGTAGATTATAACCTGCTCCGAACTTAGAAAATTTGTCAATTATTGTTAAGATAGGGTGATTGTTAATTGTATATATATCGATGTGCAAAATATCGAGTGGCTTAATAGGTGTTTCTGGTTTTTCAAATTTTGTTTTAGGGGGATTCCTATCGTATTTTTGAGTTTTGCAGGTTTCGCAGTTATTAATTGTTTGTGTGATTTTATTTTTCATAAATGGAAAGTAGTACTTTCTTTTGAGATGCAAATGTGTTTCATTTATTCCTCTATGGTTATGTCGATTGTGATAATCCCTAATCAACTGTTCTTGTTCGTCGCTTTGTGTTATGTCCTGTAATATTTCCATGCAGCGTATTACACGGAATATTTGGGTATGTGAAAAATATTTGGAGTATACATCCTGGACTATTCTGAATGTATCGTCATCCGTATAGATGGCAGATAATTTATTAGGTGCCATATAGTTTTTTAAAATTTGAGTAATACTGTCTTCATTAAAATTAGTTTTTCGGATTATGCGTCTTTGTTTATTTCTAAATGGAATTTCGACTGTGATTTCAGGTGCTTGGCTTGATATTTGTAGAATTATTTGTAGATTAAAATCGTTTAGTGGTTTTTCGGAAATAGCTATTCCATCGTTGAGATTTTCTATAGCAGAGTGAATTGTGCTTCCGTTTGTAGCGTGATTAGATTCTGTATCGTTAATGTTTACGTCCACGTTAGTGTTTGGTTTATCCTGTTGGTTCGGTGAGGCTGATCGGAAAAAATTTTGATCATCTTCAATGTTATTGATGTCTTCTATTGAGTCATCTGTATATTGATCTAATTGTTGTTGGTAAGAGGTATTGGGGCGTTGGGTCCTTGGATTTTTATTTATGTTATGAAATTCTTCTGTTCTTGGTCTTGTCATCCTGGAAAATTTAGAACGCATGCTTACATCGGAATTATTATTCCTTTGAGATACAGTGGAGTTTTTAGTGTTTGTAAAACCTGAACTTGTGTCCATTGGTTCTGGTTGTGGTTGTCTGGCAGAAAATGACGAATTGTTATTATTGTTGTGGTTATTTCTAAAAGGGTTATGATTAGGATTAAACCTATTGTATGTTGGTGGGTTATTAAATCGGGACTGGTTTGGGTTATATGTGTTTTGGTAGTAATTTGATGTGTTTGGATTATAGTTAGACGTATTTGGTGTAAAGTTACGTGGGTTTTGCATTCTTGCTGGATATTTATTGAACGTATTATATGGCTTATATTGTTTACTCTGATATGTGTTTCTTTCTGATCTCATGTAATGAATATTTTGTTCTTTTATACAGTAGGCTAAAGCAGTGGCCAAGGATTCTGGCCTCATAGCCCTAATGTTTGAGCCAAGTGGCTCTCTAAGACCACTTAAAAATGAGTTTAGACACATTTCCGCAAATAGTTCTTTTTTTGCTGCTACAACATTTTGATCACTTTCGTGTATCAAAATATTGTTGCACAGTGTAGCCTGAATTTCTATTATTTCACTGAAAAAATTTTCTACAGTTTTGTTGTATTGTCGTAAGTTGTGTAAATCCCTAATAAGTGAAGTCTCCGATCTTTTGTCAGAGTAATGCAGAATTAAGTTAGTTTTTATGTTTTCCCAATTGAGTGACGTTCCGTACATATTTAGTACTTCGTTTGCCTGACCGACTATCTTATTTCGTATTGCCCTTAGTAGTATTTGTCCTTGAGGCGTATGACTAGCACCTCTTGTATGTAACAATATTTCCTCTACGTTATTTAGAAATTCGTATAGTAGTCGAGGATTGCCATCATATTGAGGCAAATCCTTTATTGCATCTGGAATGCGAAGTGACTGAAAAATATCCACATATACAGGGGCAGGGGTGGGAAGGGTTGGGATGGGGGCTGTATTTTCCATAGTAAATTCTCTACTTGGTTCTTCTAGAATTGAACTAAGGCTTCTGCTTTTAAAAAGATTACTGAGGGAAACTGAATAGGGCTGATTTTCTGCACGTTTTTTCTGGGTTTTTTTCCACATGAATTTTTTTTCTTTGTTCTTTTTTTTTTTTTTATTGAATAAAATTGTTAACGTATTGAAATTTTTCTTTTCTTATCCCCTTTTATTGAAAAAATTTATTTGTTTTATTTTTAAGCTTTGTTTTATTTAATTATTTTTCAGTTTTCGACTTACATGCTTCCAACGATGATGATGATTAACTGCTTTAGCTGCATGATGCTTGTTGTTCGCTAGTCGTCCTTTCAGAGCGTTGAGTTCCAATGGCGATTAAAAGTTGATATAGTCGTCCTTTCAGAGCGTTGAGTTCCAACGGCGATTAAAAGTTGATACTTAACCGATCTTGTGAAAAAAAAATGTGCTGATATTCAGTCAACACTTATTTCAGAATATTATGTATCGATATTCTCTCGATAATAACTTCTGATAATTACAATAATTTTAGTTCGATATTCTTTCGAACAATTATTTTATCACTTATTCTTCAAATAAGAAGGATACTGATTATTCACTATTCACAAGATGGTTCGCCAAGCCGTAGACTGCGCCAGTTATGTTCCTTGCTTAGAGCAGTTTGATTGAAACACACTTTTCTTTTCTGCTGTAAACTTAGAACTGAACTTTATTACAACTCTTTCTTAAAATCTAACCAATTCGTTTTCGAAATGTAAATGTGTAAAAGTATGTAAAGATATAAATGGAAGAAATACAATTGTAAAATAGGAGAAATGTAATGTATGTAAAAGAAATACAATGTGGTTAATATGTAAAAGTTAATAGTCGCAAAGTGTTGCCTAATTTATAGTTGCAACATAATATCAAAAATGCAAGGGTTTCATTTTAATGTCTTGTGGTTAATATGTAGAATAAATAATCGTAAAATGTTGCCCAATTTATGGTTGCAACATAATATCAGAAATGCAAGAGTTTGATTTTAATGTTATACTTTAAAATTGAACCTATTTTAATAGTTGCGATTTATGAGGAAAAAAATAAAGAAAGAGTGTAAATAAAATTGGAACACTTAAAATATCTTATTGATTACGCTGCACTTTAAGTAGTGCAGTGGGGCTTATTATGTTGTTGTTTCTGGTGCTATTGTTGTGGGTGCCGAGATTTAATTGCCGTTTGTGCTGTTGTTGTAAATGTAGTAACGATGTCTTTGACTTGTTGGTTAATTTGGTATTGTTGTTGTGTTTGTTGTAATTGTTACTGTAAGTGTTGCAGCGGCGTATTGAGCCTCGATGGTTTGGGTGGTGGCTGAGAAGTATATGTATTTGTTGTTGTCGTTTGAGTGGGGGTCGTAACTCATGCGTTACTAAGCATGCGTTGTGCTTTAAAAACTCCATTTATTTTTAAAATACCATAATAAATTCGAACTATTTATGTTATGCATTATATTTTTTCTATATTAAAAATTTATTTTGTTAACTAAAAATTTAATTTTAAATTACTTTTAAAATATGCATATATGTATATGCTCTTTACTACAGGAAAAATAAATAATTCAAATTAAGCCATATTTACATCTATTAATTATACATACCTTTGAATTACATTTAGTTTTAACCAACAAAACAAATGAACAAGAACAACAAATTTATCACCAAAAATATCTTTTTATAAAACAAACCAAATTTTTACATGGTTTTAATTGTGAACAGCAAATTTGTTTCTGAATAATTTTTATTTCGAAGATGAAATGCTTTAAAATAGTTTTGAAATATATAAATAAATTTTTCTCTATTACTGTATAAAAAGGAATTCCACGTCTATACGTCTTACGATACTATCGAAACTGTGTCTTTTTTTTATATTTCCTGAGTAAGTAAGTAGCACTATATTAAGTAAAAGCAATGACTAAGAATTTGAAGATATAAGCAAAAATATGTGCTGGCGTTATGTTACAAAAAACAGAAGTGATTTTCGCCTTGGATTACAAAATTTGCAAAACTCTTTGAATTGGGCAAGCCTTTTGACGTAGAATCACGTCTTACAGCGCAGTTTGTATGGGATTTAAGGATTTTAGTTGACACCTACAGCCTATAATATTCATCGACAAAGAAAAAATATATACCAAAATATCAGTTAGAGTACGAATGAAACGAATATATAACTTTGTGTTTTGTCATTTTTTTAATAAAGTAACAAAACAGCAAAATCTAGGAAGAAGCAATTCATATATTCGTACGAGAAAAGTTACACGCAAGCAGCTTCAGTAGCTGCTTATGCTTATGGTTTGGTTCGCAATTGTGTCGTTTGTTATTGTGCTGCTTTTGTTCCTGTTTTTGTTATTAATATGTCTGTAAAATGTACATATATACGAACACATAAGTTGCTTTTGTTTTTATAGTTTGTTATTGGTTTTGTTTATATTCAGCAGGATAAATACAATAGCGCAGGGGTGCCCAAAAGTTTCTTATGTAAGTGCAAACACCAATACAGAGAAACTTTAATATAAAAACAAAAATTCAATTTATTATATACAGCTGCGAACGAAGTAATAGCAGCACTCTTATATTCAGACAGGTTTAGATAAATATGACTAGTCTACAAATTTCGTAAACTGTAAACCCATTATCATTCCTATATGAACTTTTAACGGTAATTTCAAAGCTGTACTCAGTTTCCTCGTATATTGTAAAATTTTCAAGATACAGGGTGTTTTACTTTTTTGGGCACGTGTTTAGTATTTTTGATCTAGAATATGAAGTACTTACCAGAAAATAAAAAAATAGTATTTTGTATGTTTGAAAAATTCTACAAGGAGGAAACTGATAACAGATTTGAAACCAGCGTTGAAAGTACATATAGGAATGATAATGGGTTTACCAGATACGAAATTTTTAGACTAGTGTTATTTATCCAAACATGTCTGAATATAAGAGTACTGCTATTATTTAGTTCGCAACTGTACACTGGAAAAATAAAAACCAATTTAATTTTTCTGCAAAGTTCTCTGTAAAGAACTGTATGTTCTTTTCGTCAGAGCTCTCAAATCATTTGACAGGTCATAGCATTTCCTGATAAATGTGTTTGCACTATAAGACTTTTTATCAGAGAAAATTGTTACACAGAACTTAATTGACACACAGAACTGGTAAAAGAAAATTACTAATTTTAAGCCTAATAATGGTTTAAACAATTATGGTTATGCGTAATGCTACCAACTCATGTTAATACAAAATAAGTATATTTTCTTCTAAGAACACTGAAAAGTAAGTATTAGTAAGTATAATATTTTAAAATAAGTATAAGTAAGTAAATATATATTGTTAAAAAATAAAATGTTTCTAAAAAACATATTTAGACCTTGACCCGCTAAACTTGCTTAATAAAAATCAAAACAAAACAACAGAAGTCAAAAAATAACTAAACAAAATATTAATTTTTTATATTATATTTCATATATATTTTTTATATATAAAATAGTTTAAAAACAAAAACATATTAAAAACTTCAAAGTTATTTGTAAATAAAAAAAATCACATAAAAAGATCAAAGGAAAGTTATCATTTTTCGCTTATACCTACTTTCAAAGTAGTTAACTAAAAAAAAAAATTTAAATATATGCACAGATTGACGAAAAGTTTTCATTGTTCGCCCTCACTGTCACTTAGTTGAAGTGCTTCCTTTACAGTTTTTTGCTTAAATTCGTATTTGTCTTGGTTGGAAATTCGGTTCAATAAGTCAGGCCTTGTCTTTAAAAACTTATAAAATTCGATGCAGCTGTATTCAATGTTACTTTTTACAAATAAAATTGATTCAAGAGTCTGCATTTTTAACGCTGTTGATTCCAATTTCCAAACTTTTCCTGCTCTGGCAAACAAACGTTCAACAGGAGCTGATGAGCCGGGAAAACATAAGACAAATTCAATTAAGCAAGAAATGTCATCAAAGTTAACGTTATGAGCGGCCATATGCTTGAAAATCTCCACCCATCTGAGCTCTGTGGACAAGCCCATTGATTCCCACTTCGCAAGCTTTTCGCTACTGCAGTACTTTTTTATGTAAGCATACTGCTCAAAAATATTAGAGGACTTAGCAGACAAATCAAATGAAGTTCTCTCCGCAAATTTCCTCAACGATTTCTTCACTGTTGTCCAATCAGGAAACTGTCGCAAGCATACCCAAATGTGCTCATTAAACTCCTCAAGTTCCGCCGTCCATGATGAAATATAATCATCTGCATCTTCTAACAAAAAACTTGTGGGGTAGATGTTTTGTATAAATTTCGGAAAACTTACCATAAAAATTTTTAAACATTTCGTCATTTGAATCTGTATATTGACCATTTGCTATTAAGCTTTCTTTTTCGGCTTCTGTGTTCGGATCTAAATATTTTTCTTCTTTGCGTAACATAAGATTTCCACGTAAAGTTTGTAAATGGTACGCAACGTCAATTACCGCCACATTGTCCGTTTCAATTTTTAAGATGGTGTTGTGAAAGTAATCAGCCTGAACACAATAGAAAACAAAGAAACTGGACTCAAATACTATTTAAAAAACATTTAAAATACCTGTTCTCTGATGAACAAAAGCCAAAGTTTTGAAGAAGTCGAGCTAAAAAACTTTTTTAGAATCGGTGGACAGCGACGTTCAAGCGATAAGAAATATTGCTTCAGTGGCTCGAATATTTTCAGCATAGATTTTATTGCTGGGCCTAAAGCTAAGAAACGCGTTTTTGCGTAACCCAGTAGCTGGGAAAACTCAACATCTGTAGACTCGCAAATAGTTTTCAAGGATTCAACTCTCACGGTGTTAATGTAAAAATAAGAATAATCTTTAACGATGATAACCTCAATCTCGATAGGTAGCGGATCACAAGCGGCCTTAAGTGTATTGTGGACAATATGTGCAGCACATTCGATACCAATAAGTGATGACTTCCACTGCTTCAAACGATAAAAAACGTTATTTTGTCCCCTACGCTCCCGAGAACCAAAATTTGTAGGGCAATTGTCTCCACAGAATCCGACAATTTTACTTTTAATCTCGTTACATTCAGCAGCTCGGATGATTAGCGAAGAAATCACTTCAGACGTTTCTCCCTTTTCCGATGAAAATTTAAGCATTTTTACCTTTACTCCAAGAATTGGAATGAAGTAACGCACAACTACCGGCATCATTTTGACGTTTCCATGGTTCGAGGCATCTGTGGAAATCGAGACGTAGCGCCGCTTTGCCAAATCATGTTTTAAATCGTCTTTTGCATAAGAAGCCAACACATTGGTCACGATGGCTTCGCACTTTGTACGAGCGCAATGAAAATCCTGGATTGCAAAACATTCTTGAAAAAGTTTTGAAGCGCAATCAGTTGACAAAAAACTTTGATTTGACTTAACCACATGATACGCCCAAACTCCATCCATGGCAGCGGTTTTATAGTCTTTTTTTGTAAAAAAATTTTCAACTCTTCTTGTGGCTGCAGTTGATCGCAAAGCTTTTTGATGTTTTTCTGTTTCTAGATGCTTCTTTATTGCCGCTTTTCCCATGTTGCTAATATTAATAGCAGCCAAGCAAACTTCACAAAAAACATCACTTCCAGTTTTTCCATTAGTTGTTTTCAGAAATGGATAGTTTTTCTCCATTTCTTTGTTGAAAACATTTTTTCCACGTGAGGGCGCCATTTTTCAAAAAGTTTTGCTGCAATTAAATTCAACTCACAACATAGCAAAGCAGAAGGTAAAACAAAATAAAAAAAATCGATTTTTTTTCGATTAGTCGTTTCTATCATATAAGAGATTTTACCCCCTGATCACACGAGCCGCTTTTGACGCTACGCTGTTTATAAAATAAAATATATATTTTTAAAACCCTTTCCAATATATGTTTTTCAAACAATTAAATTAACAAAAAGTAAGCATAAATAAGTATCATTCTTAAAAGTAAGTATACTTATAAGTATTGAGTTTTAGTAAGTATATGAAGCTGAAAATAAGTATGATACTTACAAAGTAAGTATAGTTGGTAGCATTAGTTATGCGCTTCAAACAAAAATAAAACACAAAAGCTTTGTGGAGCAGTCTTCGAAATTTAGCCAAGAAAGTCGTATGCTTTGTTGTAAGAGAAGACATATAACAAATAAAATTGTGTTCATACTATCGGGCTTTCATTTTTGGCAGATCGTACGAGAAGTTGTATGCTTTCTGAGGTAGTCTAAAGCAGCTTTTATGAATAAAAAATTGTATTAATATATTCTATGTTCCCTCCAATATATTATACTTATTTATGTCTACGTCAGTCAAATTAGCAATGTAATCTGCATATAGTGTTTTAAATTGCCTTTCGTCTGAATTATTTGATAGCTTCAGCCTTAATATAATGAGTGAAAAAAAACACTTCCCCACTTTTCTTCTGAAAATATGTTACAAAATAATTTTTTGGAACTTAAAACAAACACCAATTTTTTCAAGTGCTTCTCAATCCACAGCTGCAAACTTTTTTTAGTCGAAATCATACGTTATACTTTGTTCACAATAAGGCCGAAAAGCCGCTTTTCGGACATTAATGGCTTTTCAGCCGAAAAGCTGCATGATATTAAGTTTTACGCCATTGAAGAAATGTCAAATGAAAAGCTGGTAATTGTTTAATTTTCAGCGAAAAACTCTGAAAAGCTATAAAAAACAACCCTGATTTGAACAAACAGTTCTGATTGATTATTGTTGACAGTTGTTGAACAGACTTTCAGTTGAGGTCATGATTCAATCATATAGGTTATGCAGCCATTTGACGTTTACTCACAAGAATGAACTTAGATACCCTAATAATGCGAGGAGAGCAAAAGAGTAATTTTTTTATTTCAAAATAAGCACTTGGTTGCATGAATATGAAACTTTTTCATTGAACGAAATATCCAAAGGCACATTTGACTACTACGTTTTATACTACATTTTCTATAACTTATTTGGTTTGACTCAAAATTATATTACGAGTTTTTAAAAAAAGAATAAAAGTAATATGTGCCAACACAGTACACAGAAAATTAATAATCCTTGCATGCGAATATTTTCAAAACTTAAAGCTTTGAATTAAGGAATGTACTGAAAACACGGTTTTCATTATTAAATTTATGCAATTCAAACTTTTTGTAGATCTTTGTTACAAACAGTATTAATATATTTAATTAAATATAAATTACATTAAATTAAGACTTACTTCTTCATATATTTAGTTTTAAAATAAAAACACTGAAACTAATCTGTTATTAGTTATATTTGCACAGCGAACAGGATTCCTTACTTAAATCAGAATTAATTAAAAGAGAATTTAGGTAAATAATTTTTAGAATTTTTTTTTTTTGTTAATTGATTATTGTTGTAAAACTATTCAAAACTATGTAAAAAATCAATCGAATCAGCTTATAATTTAGCTTCTACAGTGCTTAAAACCCGGTGCGCCAGAGTACTTTTAACTAATTAGAGTAACTTTAAACGCGTTTTTGTTGTTTTGTTTTTTTTTTTTTGTTCGTAATGTAATTCTACATAACTTTTACCAAATTAAGCGTTTTTGTAAAATTTGTCTAGTTTTTACACGCAACAGTATTCTTCTTCTTCTTAAAAAATGCTAAACGACAGAATAGCATTCACAGTGATAAAAAACTACCATGAACACGAATTTCTTATTGTAGCTTTTGATCACAAATTTATGATTATATTATTTAATACACATTTTTGTGTATTATATTTTTTGAGTTATATTTTAATTGTTGTTGTTAAAACGGTATGTATTAGGTTGTTTCCAATATTGTTGTTATAACGGAATATTTAACAGTAAAAGTCACATAATTTAAAATGGACGATTATAGTTGTTACTGACTGGCCGCACTTCACGACCTCGCTGTTGAAACGACGCGAGTCGAATCCACGCAACAGTATTGTTAAAAATAATATAAATTTTACTACTTTTTCGTCGCTTTTCTTAATTTTCTTTCCATTTTGGTAAAATATGTGCATTCAAAAGTCGATTTTCAAATGCATATTTTTTTGTTTGTTTAAAAACGATTTTGAGCTGCGCTAAGATGTGGGTCGATTTTCTCCATTTTTCTTTATCTTTATATCTTTATATCTGTATATATTTATATATACAGAATATATGATAGAAAATTTTGTAACTTAAACTGATGATGTAAAATTAACACGCAAGTAAAGTTTTTCGAATATATATTATACTTTTTTTAAAAAAATCTTCCAAAATTACCTTCATTTTAAGAGATTTTGCCTACAATCTCTCTTAAGTGTAATGAAAAAAGCAGCATTTTTTAAAAAAGTGTAGCAAAAGAAGAACTACTTTTTTTTAAAAAAAGACGCACCAAAACACTGAAATGATACTTTTTTTTTAGAAGACTACACAACCCCGTTTGTCATTAATTTCAGAGAGAGAATATGTGTTTGTTTACATAAAATAAGGATATGTCAAATATATACTTAACCTTATTCTTATTGAATCATGGTTGAGGTAAAGTCATAATCTATTACTAAAATCAATACAAGATGACACTGGTATTTGACATTTCGTCTGTCTGTTGATATTAGTAGCATTCAGCGAAGTCAACTGTTCGCCACTATTCCCAGCAGCGGCCAAAGAGACAATTGGTACCCATTGAACTTGTTCTAGTTCTAACTCCAAAAGAAGTACAGGGTCCGCCAAATAACTTTTTTTTTTTTGAAAATTCTATATAAAAAACTACTGAATATTTTCTTAAATTTCTTTTTTTGTTGGAAATTACAATCTTTCCGGTTATTAATGAAAAATAATTTTATTCAAATGGCTGCCTCGGCTGGCCATGCAATAGCCTACACGATCGGTCCAATTTTTAAGCACATTATCGATTGTGTGCAGCTGTATTTCACCAATGGCTTCACGAATATTATCCTTTAAAGCGTCAATTGTCTCTGTCCTGTCGGCGAAACACTTATCTTTGAGGGCACCCTACAAACAATAGTCCAACGGTGTCAAATCGCAGCTCCGAGGTGGCCAAACGACATCAGCTCTGCGGCTGATAATGCGATCTTCAAAAACAGGGCGCAAAACATCGAGTGTAGCTTCGGCTGTGTGGCACGTAGCGCCGTCCTGTTGAAACCAAATGTTGCCAATATCCTCCTCTTCAATTTTTGTGAACAAAAATTCGTTCAACAAGGCCTGATAACGATCGCCATTGACTGTAACGGCCACCCCTTGCTCATTTCCGAAGAAAAATGGCCCAATTATGCCTCTGGACCAAAATCCGCACCAAACAATGACTCGTTTTGGATGCAGCGGCTTTTCAATGTATGCGTGCGGGTTTTTTGTGCCCCAAATGCGATTTTTTTGCTTGTTTACATACCCGCCAAGATCAAAATGAGCTTCATATGAAAAGATGATTTTTTTGGCAAAATCGGCATCATGATTTTCAAAGTAATGTCGCAATATTTCCCAGCGTTGTTCAAGCGTATACACAACCATATTCGTTCAGCGGAAGGATAAAACTAATTATGTGTCAAATCAGACATGAGCTAAGTCTTACCATTCACGATATAAGCACTAGTTGAAAAAAACTTTATATGGCGGACCCTGTAGTTACATTTTTGTTCATTAATAGTAAGTCAGTGGAGCAGTAACTATATACTTTACTGTATCTAAGCGGTCAGAAAGTAAATAGCGACAGTTTGTCAATCATTGATTTATTTTTCCTCGTTTCTGCGAAACCCAAAACGGGACTTTTTCGTTGTCTCTGCTATGCACGCTGTCAAGTATAGTGTTGAACATAATTACTTTGACAACTACTCAGGTCATGTGTACTAAGTAGCTATCAACATACTTATGCTGACCACTGTACTTGAACACGTGCATAACAGAGACATCGAAAAAAAATACCGTTTTGGCTTTTTCGTTCGATTTTCATTTCGCCGGTTGTTTTGCTCAGTTGACATTTTAAAATCAATAAACCAAAAAAAAAGAAAATAATTTAATTCAAATAAGAAAATAAATATAAATAATATAAATAATTTCGACATAATATTTTGTATTGTTATTAAATATTTTAATAAAAGAATCAAAGGTATAGTACATTATGAAAAACAGTGGTAAAAGGCAGCTAATGAGACAAATTAAGAAGGAAAGAGGAAATATATTTAAATAAATTATTTGACATTGACAGGGAAAATAATGATAGTAAAAAAAATTAAAACAAAAATGCTCGCGGAGGAGTCCAGGCTATCGTGGAAGCAAATGAAGCTGCTGATTAATACATGTTAATACATTTCTTTATTTTCAGACCGATACTTTCAGAAAATGTCATTATGGCCTATAATTTGTATGGCATACATGGAAAAAAGTATTTAAAAAACATTACGAATTTTTATGGTGCTCTCATAGGTTAAAAAAGAAATTATATTCAAATCTACTTTTTAATACTTACAAAACGTTATTTAAAACAGATTCTATTGTAATGCCACCGGGTGCAAAAGACCAATCGCCTGATACTGTCTTACGCAACGCTTTCCGCTTGGAAAAAAGTTTTTTCAAAAACAAATCCGTGGAAAACAAGAACCAGAATACTATAACCTAGTAAAAACCTGAAATTAAAACCTTCTCGGATTATTTATTATAAATTCATGAATGTTTAACAAAATAACCTTAAACCTTTTTATGAATTGAAATAAAATTGATATTCTTTTTCTTACATTTTAAGTGCGCTATACCTACATACTCTTATTAAGATAACTAGAGGAAATTCCACTACAGAGTGGGTAATAAAGAAAGTAGTTACCTTTCTGACGGTTTGCACACGTTTAGGTAACTAGTGAATATACAGCCACACAGTGGGTAATAAAGAAAGTGGTTACCTCTCTGACGTTTTGCACCCGATAAAATAACTAGCGAATATGCAACCACACAGTGGCTAGTAAAGAAACTAGTTACTGACACTTAAGAGCTAGTTCGGAACTAGCTTCGTACTATTTCCTTTCGCTGCTGGGGTTGTGTTAAAAATCGATGAATGGTAAAATTATAAGAGCGCTCATAAAATCTGATCAGGTAGCGGGCGCTATTTAATATTATAAATACTTTGCTTAGCCACATTGCTTCATTTTTCAAAAAATATTTAATTGTACCCATTGGTCCCAGCCATTTTTTAAATAGAAAAGCAGCGAAAAATTTAACTTTCTTCTGGTGTATTGTGCGTTCTGGGACCCTTAGGTTATTAATTTTTATCTTTGACACTGCATATTTAAATACTTCATTCGCACAATTGGTAAAGGTCGATTTCAAAAGGCCTTTTTCGAGAAAAAAATGGAATACATCTTCGTTTCTGATTCGGTGACGTTATTCAACAGGGACGTTGCTCTCTTAAAAGCAGAAAATATGGTCCATCAGCGTGTGAAGTCACATAATTCTTATCAATACTAAAAAACATATGTCTATATACTTTAAAACAGTAAAATTGGAAATAGTACAATTTTATATTTTTTTAAAATCACTATCAAAAGCAAATACAAGTATTCAAGTATTTATTTATTAATTTTAAAAATAGACATGATAAAAATTACAACACTTACATCACAGATGAGTTTAAAACTAATGTTAAGTCTGCAATCTGTAATTCTCAAGGAACTAGAAGCGAATGCAGTTTTCTGAATAAAGTATGTAAGCTACATGGATGGGGTCATTCAATATAAATTAATACAAAATTACATATAAAAAGAAAAAAAATTAAAATGGACAATAAAAACTTATGTATTTAGTTACTAGATTATTTAATTAAGAAAAGAATTTGCATCGTGATAGGACAAATCAAAAAGCCACGATTTCGTCTGTTTTAGAAAAGCAGATTTATTACGATGGCACCTTAAATTACTTGGGAGGCGGTTGAATAGCCTGGGTGCTATAGACGTATAAGGCAAGAAAAAGTTTTGCAAGTTATAAGGCGGAGCTTGATTTATTCTTAAGTTATAATTTGCATAACATCTATTCATCAGATAGCCAGACCTAATAAAAAATATTTTTAAGACTTTTTAAAAAAAAGATGTTTTACAGGTTATATATTTAGTTATTTAAATAGTGGAAAACTACTTGCAAGACGATTCCTTTTACATATTATGGGGATGACATGTTTTTGAGCAGTAAAGAGAATTTACTTTATTACAATGCGTACCTCCCCAACATGCTAGGCCATATTCTAATTTCGAATGAAAAATGCCATAGTAAATACATGTTAACAATTTTTCAGAACAATAATTTTTTAAATGATACATCTGTCTGGTTACAGTGATTAGATATTTCTTTAGAGCGGCTGTGTGATCAATCCAATTCATTTTCCAATCGATTATTAATCCAAGATATTTGAAACTTTTAACGCAGTCGATGAGAAAGCAATTTGTGGAACAAGGACCGGATTCAATATAAGTGTGAATGTTATTTTGTGAACCACAAATATCTTTACAAACTGAATACTGTTCACAGTTTGCGCAGTGAAACGTGAACTTGTTAAGTCTAGCTTCTTTACCACCAACATTAAAAATCATGAGTTTTGTTTTGTCACTTAGAACTAATTTGTAAGTAGTGAGTGAACTAATGTCTTAAGATTTCTAAATCGCTTTTAACTGCAATCATAAAGTTAAACACTGTATCACAAGAATATGTGCAAGCCAAATCATCTGCAAATGCGATTGTCTGACTAGAGAATTTTTGAGAGAAAAGAGAATAAATAAATATTAAAAACAAAATAGGACCCAAAAATGAACCTTGAGGAACACTAATGTTTATACTCTATATATGTATATTTTTTTAAATTTCAGTGTATTTCTAAAAGTCTTTTTCTACTACATTAAAATTTTTATGGTTAAGAAAACCTACAAAGTGAAGAAAACTTACCACGAGATATGATATCTATATTAAAAAACAAATAAAAAATTTAGTAACACTTTTAAATTGACTCAAAGTCCCGGTTTATACTCGTCAAGAATTGACGGTCAAGTCTTGCGTTCGGCGGTGCGGGAATCGTAACAAAAGGGAAAGAAAAAACTTGACCGTACCGTCAATTCTTGGGCAATTCGTTTTGTCTTCGTTCGTTGTCCCGCTGTTTTCAATTTTATTTCGGCGTCATCAGTACAAACTTGAGAAGGAAAAGGGAGGAGTGAAAGAAACAATTGACCGTCAACTCTTGACGAGTGTAAATTGAATCGTCAAGTTTAAAAGAGAATATGCAAAACTTGAACGTCAAGTCTTGACGAGTATAAACCGGGACAAAGTGAAGCTTTAATTTAAATAATATTTTTTATCATTTGTTTTTAATATTGAATTGTGAACTTTGTGGCGTTGTAAAAATGGCACGTGCAAAACGTTTTTGACTTTCGTACTTGAAAATTTTATTTTGAGCATTTATTTTGACCATAAACTTTATCTATATATATAAAAATGGTGTAAAAAATGTATAGTAAAAATCAATTGAGAATGGCTGGGCCGATTTGTCTAAAATTTTTTTTCAGTTGTTTATAATTGCCAGGAGAAGGTTTTTACGAAGGAAAATTTTGGAAAAACCCTCCGGGAAAGTCCGATAGGTGGCGTTGGGGTGGACTTATATCGAAAATTTGAATTTATGGACCAATTTAACTGAAATTCAGAATGTATGTTTGTTTAATCATAAGAAAATAATTTGTGTATAAATGGACCCGATAGGTGGCGCTGGGGTGGACTTATATCGAAAATTTGAATTTATGGACCAATTTAACTGAAATTCAGAATGTATGTTTGTTTAATCATAAGAAAATAATTTGTGTATAAATGGACCCGATAGGTGGCGCTGGGGTGGACTTATATCGAAAATTTGAATTTATGGACCAATTTAACTGAAATTCAGAATGTATGTTTGTTTAATCATAAGAAAATAATTTGTGTATAAATGGACACGGTAGGTGGCGCTGGGGTGGACTTATTTCGAAAATTCAATGGCGTGAAAAGTGATTTTGGTATTGCCACAATTTTGAAATGCAATCCTGGTACGAGGGGGGTAGCGAAGCACACCGGGTTCAGCTAGTTTGACATAAAAATCATTACTTTCATTTTTCGACTTTTGTCCCTAATTTGTTCTGCATTAAACACAGTGCATTGCTTAAAACATTGTCAACTCAATATACCACTTGTATTTTTCAACGACTATTTTATTTAGTTTTTAAAAAGAACGAAAGTAATAAAATTATAAGAGTAAAAACATTTACCAACACACTTAAAAGAAGGCTTATCTGTTAATTATATCATTTATCAAAAAGTTATGAAATGTTATTGTACCTATTTTTTACATATTTTCAACATTTCTTATCTTTCATGGCCCATTCTCTCTCTCTCTCTCTCTCTCTCTCTCTTTCAAAACATTTACATACCTTATCTCTGCACAGTGTGCTGTTCCAATGTAAGTCATGGGTTAAACTAAAAAGTGTTGCAACATATCCATTTGGAACATATACGACTAAATGATTACTGAGATCATAAATTATATCAGAAATCATTAATTTATGCGTAATTTTGTTAGTGCCATGAACATTTTATTTTATTGACATTACGTTAAAAATGTTTGCAGATTTTAACAAGACATGTTAATTTGAATTTCTTAAAATTCGTGGTTAACTTGTTTCGAACTCGGTTTAAATTTATTTTTAATTTGAACTTATTACGTTTTGGATAAAAAAAAATGCATTAGAATACTATAGAATTTTGTTTCAATTAGTTAATATCTTCTAGTCTAGATAATAAGTTAATATCTTCTCTAGTTGTTATTCATTCTTTGAAGTCACTGCGTTTAAGGACAAAATTCCATATGGGTAAATCCGAAAAATGTGTACCAATCGCAGAATTCTAAAGTTGTCAAATCTACATAAATTTTTTATTGGAATTATAGGCCATATATTTAACCTTCAAAACATATAAAGGATAAGGTTTTTCGGTGATTCAGTTATAATGGCAGAGCTATACTTAGACCTACTTCGTATTTTTATTTATTTTTCCATAAGAAAAATTTTTTTATGTTCATAAAAAGGGTCAAAACAACCATATTGTGTTCCTTACTATTAGAAACTTAAAATTTATTTAATTTTATACAATTATATGAAAAAAAATTATTAAAAGCATAAACAAAAGATTAAAATAATATTAAGTAAATATTTGCATGGTTTGTTACGTCCGCAATGAAAAGCAAGTTCATCTGTTTGGATTCATATTTTTCTTCAATCAAAGTAGCTTCGTATAGAGAGCACTTTAAGTAAAAAATATTTATGTATGTTAATAGTTTTGTGTTAACAAACAAGGTATGAAAAAGTGTGTAACGTCCGCAACGGCATGAAATTACTATAAAGCAGGGTTGATAAGTGACTTTTTTATTTTGATATACAAATTTAGGAAAAATTGTACTAAATGAAAATAATGGAATAAATTTGGTTTGCTCCACGCAAACTGCGTTAACTTTGTCCCTCCGTTTGTAACGCTGATAAGAAGGCGTGGAAGATATAGAAAAGTATATATATTCTTGATCAGCATCACCTCATGTGCCTTACCTCTGTCGACACAATTACAACCGCAATTTAAAGCTACCGTATTGAAATTTGGTATATGTGCTTATATTAAGAAACAAAGATCAAGTTCAAGAACGAGCAAAATCGGATGAAAACCACGCCTTCTTAGAAGCAAAAAAACTTCCAAAAACGCAACAAAAATTTTTGCAGTTACTTGGTATTATGCACATAAGTTTTTAAGTAAAATATTCACCATATATTTCAAATTTGTTGAAATCGGATAAAAACAACGCCTACCTCCAATACAACGTTACTTTAGCAAATCTTTAAAATATCTAAAAATGACACAAAAATTAATGTCCTGATTAAAAATTTGCCGATTAACTTTGGCCGCAAAAATTCAAAATATAATTGAAATTTTTAAAATCGAAAAAACTACACAACAACCTCCCATACAAAGTGACTTAATAAAATGGTAAGCTAATGTAATGACTTGAAATTTTGCATATGAACTTTGAAATTTGTAGAAATATTTTAAAAATCACGCCCACCTCCTAAACAAAGTATCTATATAAAAACGGTTTAGTCTCTAAAAATTCGACAAAATTAATTTAATAAATTAAAATTATGCACATATGTTAAAAATATAAAAATTAATTTTAAGTTTAGATTTTGGCAAAATTGATGAAAACTCGGCTAATCTTACACGCAAAGTGACGTCATCGACTTTTTTAAATTCGAGTTTTGGCAAAATTGGATGAACAACACAACTGTCCTCTATGCGAAGTGACGTCAGTTACATTTTTTTAAATCAGGTTCTTCGCACATTCCTTGCGGTCAACCACCCATTCACCCGAAATCTGACACAATCCAGCCGAAAAATCTTGTGAAATTTTTTTTTTGTTAATGGGAAAATCTTTCAGTCAAGCAATTCTTCACTTTCATTAAAATTTTAGAAATGTTTTAATTTGATATATTACTTCTGATATCAATATTGTGTCATTTAGTTCACTAGATTTAAAAAAATATTTTGCTTAAATTAAATTAAATTGGTGCAACCTGTAGTCTGTTTTTGTAATGAGTTTTTATTAAACTTTGAAAATAAAATATTCTTTTACCATTTGCTGTCGTACGAAAAATCGAAAGAATTCTTTCAGCAATTTTATATAAATTGCAGAAAAACGACTCTTTCAAATTGTTTTTATGTTTTTTACAGAGTACCAAAATTTAGAACTAGATAAATTTTTTAATTCTTTTAAATCGTTTGCTTACTTAACCCGAATCACCCTGGGTAAATGTTTTTTTTTAACTTTTCAAAATGACCTGTTAACGCAAATATAAAATGGTTTAAGCTAAAAAAAGCGCATTTTAAGTGTTTGTGTTTGCGTAGGGTTAAGCTTAGTATGCTGTAGGAACGAAAATTTTTAGGCATTTATTTCTACATGCGAAATTTTAGTGTAGACTCAACACTAACACATACTTACCAGAACGAAATTTTGACATTTTAACTCTCCAATCATGGTTGTGAACTTGGCTGCATTGAACAATTTTTCGCTTCAACAGCGTTCTAACCAACGAAAAAAAATTCGCTACCTTTTCGCTGACAAAAACGCAATGCATTTTTTACGGAAGATTTCTTTTTGCGTCTACAGCATACTAAGCTTTAGAGTTCTAAATTCTATGTTTATTATAGAGTGAAATAAAATGTACCGAAAACGCTTTGGTAGTAGAAAACTAGAAAAAATATAAAATTGTACCAATTAAGTACAATTGTACCGAATATATCAACCCTGCTGCAAAATGATATTTATTAAATAAAACAATTGTGCACGCGTATAAAGTGCTTGTGAGCTGGAGAGAGATAGGCACAGGTTTTAGAGTTTCAGCCAGGCCACATTCCCCGCCTCCGGTTTTGTTCTTTAAGCAAGAGCTGTTGTAAATTGAAAAGTTTGGCAACTGGCACGATCACAAAATCTTATTTAAAAAAGGCTCAGATATTTCACAAGCTAGCAAAGGTGAAAATAAATGGTATTTTCTTACTTTATGTTTCTAAAAATTACATTAAAAGTACAACACAAGAACTATCCCAAAACTGGTTGAAAATGTATGAATACATTTCTCTTGTGAAATCAAATCATTGCAGCCCCTTCTAATGATCCACCATTGAAATGGCACGTACAGCAGGGTATATTAAATGTGAAATACAAAATTAAAATTAATATTTAAATAAAAGAGTATTGTTGTTTTATTTACATAAATAAGATAGTAGGAAAAGTCAACGTCCACAACAGAAGAATTTAAAATTTTGGATGAACCGAGAAATTTAAAATCCTACTTAGATTTTAATATCCTCAAATATTCTATTTTCCATCTATTTTAATATCCTCAAATATTCCTCTTTCTTTTATGTATTAGAGTTTGTTGTTTTCTTTCTATGCCAAATTCACTAAAAATGATTCGAATGCACGTTGACCTCCAGACCAACTTCCGTTTTTTGTAACGTCGCAACGGCACTGTTGGCACGAATATTTTTTTCCCCAAAAATAGTTGAGTAAATATTTAAATGTCAATTGAAAGTACTTCCAAAGAACGGTTTTTACTAAAGGTAAGTATGAAAATATCTTAGCCAGAACGCCAACGAGATTAATTTTAGCAAAAGAATATGCTTACGAGCATTAACCCTTATTTAGTACATAAGAAGCTTCAAGCTTCTTGTGCATGTTTCTTAAAACTATGCTTTCAAAATCGGTGGCAAAAGTATACACACAGAACAATTTTGCATAGTAAAATAATTGTGATGCATAACTTTATTTATTTATTTCAAATTAAATTAATTTATTTTATTTTACAATATTTCATGGTGGCAGCAACATGAAAATCATTATGATTTCATGTAAAATCATTGTTGAATCATGTAAAAAAACACGTACACAGAAAAAATTATTGAAGGTGAATTTGAATAAAAAATTTTGTAATTTTTTAACAAAACGATTATTGAATTTGAATAAATTTCTTCAATTTTTTATTCATATTGAATATTTTTTTGTTGTATTAACAAAAAATCCTCATATTCATTAAAATTTGTTTGGTGAATTGAACGAAAATATTTTGTAAATTTTTGACAGAAACTGTATTCAAATTGAATAAAAATCATCAAATTTTTATTGATATTGAAGATGATTTGTTAAAACAACAAAACTTCGTGAAAAAAACCCAATTTTGAGCTAACAAAATTTCATCATTGCAAAACTTTTAACTCATTCCATTTACAAAAATTTTGCGTTATTTTGAAGAAATTTCATTAAATTTCATAGAGTTGTATTGAAGAATCATATTCAATTTGAATAAAAACTTTCATCAGTTTTGAGAGATTGATAAAATTTCGTTAACTTGAAGAATTAGTTTCAGTAACTAATGAAATTTCATCAAATTCATTAAAATCTGGTAGGTGAATATAGCCGAAGTTTTTTGTTAATGCTTTACGAAAATTTTATTGAGATTGAATAAACCTTATAAAATTTTTCAGGCATTTTGATGATGGATTTTGTTAAGTGAACAAAAATTCTTCTAAAACAAAGAAGTTCGTGGTTACAAAATTTTATCATTTCAAAAAATTAACTTAGTTTTATTGACAAAAATAGACTGTTATTTTGAAGAAATTTATTAAATCTGATGGTGTTATATTGCAAAACTTCTTCAATTATGCTTCTTATTTTGCGGCACGGAATAAGTTTTGCAATTAAATTAATTTAAAGTAAAGGGAACTTTTTCAAAATTTTAAATAAATTTTGGGTGAAAAATATCATGAAAATTCTATTAAAATAATACATTTTTTGTTTTATTATCCAAATTTTTTTATATTATATTAATGCATTAGCTGAAAATCTAGTAATTTAAATTTTCTTTATATTGCGAATTCAAGGAATTTTGTTGTGCTTTAATTCAAGTTAATACTTTATCAATTGTATTTTATTGAAGAAATTTATTCGTTCCGAATAAAATTCGTTTAAAATTTCATCATTTTTCATCATAATGAAATTTTCTTCAATTTGAATAATGCCTTTCTTCAATTTTGTAATTTTGAAGAAATTTCTTCAGTATGAAGAATGTTTTATGCTAAGTGAAGAATTTTCTTCAAATTGAAGAAATTTAATTAAACTCAAGAAATTTCTTCACAAAGTACAATTATCTTTGAAACTGAGTATATCTACAATTTTTGGCATCATTGGCGTCATTTTTAAAAATGTTTCAAGTGGATAAGTCATAGATGGATGAAAAAGAGGAATTAAAAAATATTCTTTTAAAGTTGAAGCTCCGGAGGTAGTTCATAAATTTGATTTGATTCTTGGTAAGTACTCTTGAAAGATTTCAAAATTTTCATTTTTAACTATTTAATTATCTTTTAGAGTTTGGAATTGACTCAGATGTGTTACTTTTAACACAGCCGGAACAGCCTCAACAATTTTTTGCACTTCATCCTCTTCCAATTGGTCTCTAAATAACAATTGAATACAACTTCAAAATTCTACAACAAATTCACACGTATTGAAAATCACGTTTGTATTGAAAATTAAATTTTATCTATTTTATTTTTCATGAATTCATTTATTTAAAATAATTGCAGCTTAAGAAACATCATAAATATATATAAAATTATATCTGTTGAAATAACATATCTGTATAAAAATAACTATGAAAAGTATTTACAACAATTTCAGTTAAAAGAGAGAGCCTGTGCAAACAAACTCAACGTGTCTTAAAAACCAATAAATTCTGTTTTTAATGAAATTATCTAAATCAAAGTAAGAATTTTTCATTTTATTTTCTTAAAATTTGCGTACTGGGGCATCATTTTGGTAAGTAGTGACAATCAAAAAGAAGAATATTTTGTCATTATGAATAATGAAATCATTTATATTGATGAATGTTTCATTATTGTGAAGAATTATTGTCATTCTGAATAATATTTTATTAATATGAAGAAAAAATTTAGTCCAATTCAATAAAATTTTACTGATATGAATAATAAAATTAGTCCAATTGAAGAAAATTTTGCTGTATTGAAAAATATATTAGTCATATTGAAAATAGTTCGTTAAAATGAAGACTGAATTTAGTAATATTGAATAAGATTTCGTTATATCGAAGAAAAATATTACTCAAATTGAAGATTATTTTCTCAATATGAAGAATAAAAATAGTCATATTGAAGATATTGTGTAAAATTATTCACTAATTAAAGAAATTTCTTTTGTTAATATGAAGAATTGTTCGTTATTTTAAAAATTTTTTTGTAAATTTGAATAATTCTTTTTCGTTACATCAAAGAATTTTAGTCAAAACGATAAAATTTTATTCAAAATTAAATTATTCAAATTAACAGTAGATTTGTTGCGTTAACACCTAGAAGGTGTTGACCGCATAGTGATCATCGTTTCATCAGCTTGACCAGCTTTTTAATCATATTTACCGCCATAATTTTTTCTGTGTAGTACACGTCCATGGTGTAAGTGTGTTGGCATTAGTTTTGCAGAGTAGAATCATTAGTATATCATGTAATTGTGGTGGTTAATATTTGTATTTTTATTTTGTCATGCAATTTATTTTTAAACACATGTATTTGTATAATAATGTTTAACAATTTATTTTATAAATTCAATTCGGAGAACGCTCGTATAACAATAATCAGAATGATGAAAATTTCTGATATATATAAATATTTTTGATATTCTTTTAAAATATAATTTGAAAATGAAAATTAACAAGTACTTATTACTAAAGTAGAAATTACACCAAATATTACCCTACAATACTCCCCCTCCAGTAAAACGAACATAAGAAATCAATTGCAAAAAAAATTAATTGATATTAAAAGTTACTGTCTTTTTTTTAATTGTCTGTGTAAGGTGTTTTTTTATGTGGGATTAATTTACTGGTGTATGCAGGTTTTAAAAGATTGATAGAAACTGATTTTATCGTATTTCCATATTGTATTTTAAATGTGTTTTCATGTTTTGAAATAATTTTGAATGGCCCCTCGAAGGGCGGTTGCAAACCTGACCTTTGGATTGCTTTAACAAAAACGTACTCACAGGTTTCGAGTGTTTTTGGAATATAGTTCTTATCATTATTGTGATGGACAACCTTTGATCGTACAAGTGAAAAATGTTTCCTTAAGGTTTGAAGAGTTTCATCTGCATTAGTGGCAACATTGTTGTTAGATACAACTAATTCTCCCGGTAATCTAAGGGTTTGTCCATAAACAAGTTCTGCTGGAGAACATTTCAAATCTTCTTTAATCGATGATCGTAAACCAAGAAGTACCATTGGCAAAATTTCTGACCAATGCGTTGAGTCATGCGAAGTCATTATTGATGTTTTCAGCTGTCGATGAAAGCGTTCTATCATGCCGTTTGCTTGGGGATGATATGCTGAAGTATGAATTTTATGAGCACCAAGAAATTTGGTCAGTTCACTAAACAATTTTGAAGTAAATTGAGATCCTTGATCTGTTGTAATTTGAAGTGGTACACCAAATCGTGGAATATAGTTTTTAACAAATTTATGTGCTACAGTTTGTGCTGATATATCTCGCAAAGGGTATACTTCGGGCCAACGAGTGTATCGGTCAATTATTGTAAGCACATGGCGATGTCCATTTGATATCGGTAGTGGTCCAACTAAATCCATATGAATGTGTTGAAATCTACCTGAAGGAATTTCGATTTTTTGTATAGGAGATTTTGTGTAAGTACACCTAATCCTGATTTTACACGGTCTTTTTTTACACGATTTTGAAATAACACGGTCGACAGAAATAAACTTATCCTGTTTTTACACGTTATTTTTAAAATAACACGACAAAACTTATCCTGTTTTCACACGTTTCTTTAAAATGAACTTTAAAATGATTTTGTTTATTATGTTACTTGAAGATGTGATTTTTTTTTAATATTTAGGTTGTGTTTTTATATCTAAAATGTGTAAATTTTTTAATTTTTGTTTTTATTTCTTTAAAATTATAAAATGACTTTTATCATTTCTCCCTGCTGGAGTTTCATTATTCGGTCTGTATTTCAAATTTTTTCTACATTTATTCAAGCTCGAGACCATTTTGAAAATTTAATATGAAGCTAATAAATGAAAATTCATATTAGAACAAAATGGTCTTGAGCTTGAATAAATGTAGAAAAAATTATAAAATGATTATAATATGTGAAATAAAATGAATATGATATACTGAAGAACAAAATATGTGTTTGTTTTACCGAGTTATTAATTTTTGTAGTCTTTTTGAGGTTGTTGAACCAATCTAATATTTTTCCATTACGGTGTGTCTTTTTTTACACGATTTTTTTTTTACACGATATTTTCTGGAACGTATGTACCGTGCAAAAACAGGATTAGGTGTAGTTATTTTAGATTTTTGACAATTTATACAACTACTTGCCCAGTCATTTATTTCTTTGCGCATGTTAGGCCAAAAGTATTTTGTTTGTATCAGGCGTCTAGTTGGGCGAACTGCAGGGTGTGATAGAGAATGTAGTTTATCAAATATGACTCTTCTTAATGCAGGTGGAACATAAGGTCTGGAAGAATGACTAGATATATCACACCAGATTTTTTTATTTAACACTGGAATAGTAATTTCCTTTAAATTGTGTTTAGAATTTGGAGTCGATAAAAGAGATTTTAGTGTTTCGTCGAGTTGTTGTTCTTTGTATAAAACTTGAAAATTTATGTCTTTTGTAGAAATTACATCAATTTCTGGAATTCGTGACAATGTGTCAGCGACGGCATTATTCTTTCCAGAAATATATTGAATATCATTTGTAAATTGTGCAATAAATTCTAAATGTCGTGTTTGTCTTGGGGATCGATCAGATTTAGAATTTAGAACATATGTTAATGGTTTGTGATCTGTAAAAATAGTAAAATTTCGTCCTTCAAGAAAGTGTCTAAAGTGTCGAACCGCGAGGTATATTCCGAGAAGTTCTCTGTCAAATGTAGAATACTTAATTTCTGTTGAACTTAGTTTTTTTGAAAAGAATGCAAGAGGTTCCCAAGAATTGTGAGTGGACTGTTGTAATACCGCTCCAATTGCAACATTTGATGCATCAACTGCTAATGACAGATGTGCATTCTTATTGAAGTGTGTGAGAAGAGTTCTTAGTGTGAACGCTGACCGGACGTTTTCGAATGCAGTCGTGGATTTATTATTCCAAATCAATTGTTTGACTTTGGTCTTATTCGCAGATGTAACCATCTCGTGCAATGGACTTAGTTCTGTTGCTAACATCGGTATATATCGATGATAGTAATTAATCATACCGAGAAATTTTTGAAGTTTTTTTATGGAATTTGGTTTTTCAAAATTTGTAATAACTTGTATTCTTTCCTTTGAAGGTTTTATTCCATCAGATGAAATTTCATAGCTTAGAAAATCTAGTTTCGGAACACCAAAAACACATTTGCTTGGTTTGATATTAAGTCCATACTTTTGAAGTCGTGTAAATATGATTTTAAGGTGTTCGATGTGTTGTGTCTCATTGTTACTTGCGACTAATATGTCATCCACATATGTGAAGACGAAATCTAAACCTGAAAATACTTCATTTATAAAGCGTTGGAAAGTTTGTGCACTGTTCCGTAATCCGAAGGGCATGCGAAGGAATTCAAACATTCCAAATGGCGTCGTTATTGCAGTCTTGTGTATATCTTCACTGGCCATTGGAATTTGGTGATACGCGCGAACTAAATCGATTTTCGAAAATATAGTTTTGTTTTTAAGTTCAATACTTAGGTCGTGAATGTGTGGGAGAGGATATCGATCAGGAATAGTAATGCAATTAAGTCTTCTGTAATCACCGCATGGTCTCCAAACATTCGGATCTTTTTTGGCAACGAGGTGTAATGGAGACGCACTAGGAGAGTTTGAAGGTCTACATACTCCAATTTTCACAAGGTATTCGAACTCTGTCTTTGCAATTTTTAATTTAATAGGATCTAAACGACGAGGTTTGGTAAAAGGTAAAACGCCTTTAGTTTCAATTCTGTGAACCGTGTTATGACTCACCGTCTTGGTGTAATCGGGTTCAGAGGTAATAGAAGAAAATTCTTTCAAAAGATTGGTAAAGTTATTCTCATTAATAGACAATTTGAGAGAAAAGATATCAGAAAAACCGGGAGTACCTGAAACTGTTAATTTTGTAGTCATGTCGATGATTTGTTTGTTTGTAATGTCTACAAGTATGCCAAATTTTTCTAAAATTTCATTATGATTTCATGTAGGATTATTATGAATTCTAATAAATTATTATTTAATCATGTAAAAAAATGTGCAAACTGAAGAAATTCTGTTCAATTTTCTGCACATTAGAAGTTTTATCGCGAGAAGCGTTGCAAAAATTAAAATAGTTTGTAATAGCTTTTGCATACTACTCCGCTGCCTATGATGCAAAAAAGTGCAACCATTTCCAAGAAATTAATTCTGTAATTTTATCAGAATATCAATATTTTGATGATAATGTTGAAAAAAATGTAAGCAATTAATTAATAGACCATTCTTTACTGCTATTTTGATACTTTTCTATTGTTTTCGATAATATTGCTACAAACTTTTCTTAAAATCTGAATAAAATCGTCAATGAATTCACGAAGAACTTACTTTTCCTATTGAAAAAAGACTTATCTTCTGATTTCGTTTAGGAAAAAAAAAAAGTATTTGAAATACAAAACAACCTATTTACACCTAAACGAAAAGTCCGAGATTTCACTAATTTTATTTTTTTTTATAAAAGCTTGTCATTCTTTTAATACATTATTTGGTTGGTGAATATTTGTACATTGAAAGATTTTAACGATTTTTTTGCTCTCCTGAAAAAAGTTATTTTTATAGATAGGTCATGTTGAATATAAGCTCTCGATATAAATCCAACAAAAAAATTTTCTGGCTGGATCATAATGCGTGCAGTAGAGGGTTAATTAAATTTAAATTTGAAAATTAATTTTGAAGAGATGTGGAAGTTCTATCCTTAACTTAAGTTTTAATTACTTATCAGCCATCTACATACATATGTATATCGTAATTGAGTCTACATTTGTCCAATGCTATAAGTAGGGCTAATAATCTCATGTAAATGCCTGTTTTTACTGGGCATCTTAAAATGGAAATGGTTAAGTTTTCTTTACGAATCATGAAATTTCTTTTAAAATGGCATTCAATCGTTAGTGCATATTTTTGATATAAGTTCATGGTTTTGTATATTTTACAATAAATGAATGTGGTTTTTGCATACTTTTGGTTTTTTATTTATTTACTTATTTATTTTGGAAAAAGATAACGAAAATATTTTACTTTTATTTTTATTTTTTATTGCCTTCTTAAAAACCTACTTGATCTAAAGCTCACAATTTAATTCATTTTACTTTTATGTTCACTTAATATTTTTGTTGTTTTTTTTAGTTGAACTAAGATTTAGTCCAAAATTTTTAAACGTGTAGAAGTTAACAAACTTAATTTTTTCAAGTTAGTGAATTTATTAAAGTATAACTAACATTGTTGTTTTTAAAGATATGTTTATGATTTGGATGTCTTTAGAAAGCATATTAAATGAGCCACAAATTTTATGCTAGAAAAAATTTTCAGTTTTAAGCGAAATTCTGAGAAAATTACGCTTAAGCTTGAAATTTTGTAGTTGCAACGGATTTATTTCATCTTCACACGAGAACAGCTCGGTAATGGATAAATCGGGTGGGTTCATTTATAAACCGTTAGAAAGGTTAATTATTTGTCTTTAAAATTAGCTCTTAAAATAAGTTTTCCATGAGTTAGTTTTTCTGCTAGAAACAGCAATATGACTCAAAGTCATGAAATACCAATTAACTCCTTAACTCCTAAGTGTGTGAAAATAAACCCCCTCCTCTGATATGATTTGTTGCTTAACTCGACCTCCTCTTTCACCTACGCGAATATTCGTACTCTTACACTGGACACCCTGTATAACAAAACAGACTTCAACTAAGATTTTTTTATCACTTTATGGTATTTTAAACCGTGTAGACGAAGGTGTTCCCGGTATATACCGAAGTTACCCCGACATGGGGCACATTCTTCAAATGAGACTTCTTATAATCATCATGAACAATGTTACAAACGAACTTAGTGTTAACATGTCAATATCAAATAAAAATGTTTTGTAATAAGCTAATACATTCTCAAATAAGTTCATTATCTTCTGATATAAAGGTCTTAAAAAAAAATTTGCCGAAGCTACCCCCCGATTTCCCGTTCATATAGCTATTCTCCTCAAAGCCAAGCCACTAACAATAATGAGAAACTATTGACCAACTTTTGAACTTTTCAACACCTATTGAGACAATTACAGTGGAGTAGAGCTTTTTTAACACCCATTTTATTGATAAAAAGCTTTAGATAAGCAAAGACAAGACTTTTTGTTGATATTTTTCAGTATTCAAAATTATCACCAGCAGGTAAATATAGTAAAAATGAGTTCATAATAAAACGGTGAAGTGCAACGACGCATATCTCAAATCAATATTAGTGAAAAAATAACTGTTAAAGTTGAAACACGCAAGTGAGCCATGAACATGGAAACTGATCTAAATAAACGCATTTATCCTTCGACGCCACTGGAGTCCGTTGTAACCAAAGAGCACCAACAAAAGTTGCTGACACCGGCGCCACCAACCTATGAGCAATCGATGAGTGCGACACCAGCAGAAACAGCGCCAAATGTAGTTGTTGTAGCACGTAAGTTTTTAGATAAATGTATTAAATAAAAAAGCTTATCAAACATAACTTTGGACGCCACTTTTAGAACCCGCACCGGTGCCCTATGGTCCACATCCGGTGGATATAACGTGTCCATTTTGTCACAATCAAGCACGTACGCGCTTGCGTTATAGGCCGAGCTCAAAAACTCATATTATAGCTGCTCTTCTTTGCCTGTTTCAGTGAGTACCAGGCAATAATATAATATATCATTATAATTAAAATATATAATTATAATATATCAGTCTTTATTCCAGTTTTAATTTTTTTTTTCATATCCGATTTTATTGCAGATTGTATTGTTGTGTCTGTCTGCCGTATTGCATCAACAGCTGTATGAATACACAGCATTATTGTGGCATGTGCGATCGCTATCTGGGCACATATGTACGCTCTTAGAAGAAGTTTTCTGTGCAACGGAAACGGAAACGACAAAATGCTGCCAGCTAAGATGACGAAAGCATCCTGCAAGTGAACAAAAACTGTTGCACATAATTTTAAAATCAAACAAAGCTCTCTGACAGAATAAAGAACAAACATTTGGGCCTATTCTGCGGAATCTTTTATGAAAAAATTCTGTTATTCTGTTATGATTTCCCACACAAATTTTTGAGCTGTCAAAAAATCTGTTATAAGATCAAAATTCGTATTCTGCATGGCAATCTTGTATGAAATCTGCTATAAATCTCAAAAGATTTTTCGAACTGTCAAAAAATCTTCTACAAACTCTTTAATTGGTATTCTACATGTCAAAATCTGTTATGATATCTGTTATGAAACACAACAGAATAACAGATACACTTTTATGTCTTTTATCAAAATTTAAATTTTATTCTGTGTGTTACTACGTTTATTGTTGCGTCTACTATCCTGTCGATAGTATGAGGAACCTCGAGCATCGCCTCCATCGTAGTTACTAGTTCACTCCCTCTTGCATTCAACATCTTGTCGTTGGTAGGATGAGCTACCACTATTGTCGCCACAACGATTGCCATTCAGTGGTTTTGGCCACCTCCACATGCTCCTCTCCACGTTGTTCTTTATGTTTGTAACCAACGCGCTCACCTCTGTCTCTTCCGCTTCCACCTTCACCGTAACTGCGTCAATCACGACTTTTATTGAAATTTGAGCTTCTGCTCTGGATCGTCCTCCCAGTACGACATTGTTTTAAAACAAGCAATTTACACAAATCGGCAATGCTAATTTGTAATGCTAACGCACGGCACTTATTTAGCTTTAATTTTGTAAAAATATTTTAAATGTACATGTTAAAAGCGATAACTGCTTCAACTTGCGTTAATTTATTTTTTAATTTATTGACAGCAATCAGCTGTTTCATAACAGAAGTTAACGGAATTGTAATAGATTTTTGTTTTCGAAGATAGATAACAGGATACCATAACAGTTCGAAAGGCAGAATACCAATTTTAACAGATCTTTTATGGTCGGCATCTTTTATGATACATAACAGAAAACTCATAAAAGAATAACAGATTTCGGAGAATAGGCCCAATTATCAGCAAATTATAACAAAAATATGTCAAATACAATTATTTAACACCCCACTGAATACGGTTGATTTCCCTAGTAGAGGATATCTTTTACTATAAGTGTATGAACAAAAATAATATACACCAGATTACGCCATCAGAGGTAGAGAAAGTTGCAGCGTTCTGCGCAAGACGTTATGTGTACCGTGACATAGATAGAAAAAGACAGTTTTTCTGTTTTGTCACTGACTTTCTGTTTGTGCGAGAAGGAGATGAAATACATATGACGTGTGAAGAAGAAGACTAGCTGGAAAGCTGACGGAGCACAATTAATTGTTTAATTTAAAAAATTTTAAAGTTTGTATGGTTTTTTATCTTCTATTTATATAGTGTTTTGAACCTTTAATTCTTGCTTTTGCTCTTAATGCTTGCTTTTAAACCACTTTGTAACTGTATTCAAATCAAACAGCCAAACATAAACGAACATAAACGAACAGACCTGCGTTTATATATATAAATAAAGTCTTCCCTTCCACTCTCATACCCAGAAGGCATTCTTTAAACATATGCATGTCATTGGGAGGAATGCTTTCCTTAATCTTCTCTAGAAGTGCTTCCAGAACTTTTGCAGTGGAAGATTTCTTTAAGCCTTCAAAGAAATGATTCTAGTAGGTGTATACCAAAAGAACGTTAAGAAGGCATTCCATGGAATAAAATGGTTTTTGTGGTTTGGAGGTTAAAAAAATCCCTGAGAAAATATCTCTCTTCCCGACATTCTCGCAATTTCGGTGTTGGAAATGAGAAGTGTTTGAGTTTTGTTGGGGGTTTAAAAAAACTTCCACGTAAAATATCCTTTTTCGCGATTTTCAAAGCATTTTGGTGTTTGAAGTAGTAAAGGGTTGGGTTTAATTGGGAGTTTAAAAAATCCTACGGAAAATATCTAAAACACATATTACTACCAACCCTACGCGGCTTTGCTCGCGATACGGAAACAATTTATTTTTTTTTATTTTTGTTGTAACAGTAAGTAACGCATATAACAGCTTTAAATATTTTTGAAAAATATTTTTGTTGCAATTCCATTCTCATTCATATAGTAGTAAAATGAAAGATGCAACAACCAAAACTATAAAAAACAAGACACGAAAGAAATGTCAAAAGAATAGCCCACCCTAGATTAAACAATATGCTTATGACGATAAGTAATAATCGCTTAAGTCGACTTAAGACAGAACTGCGTTATTAATGTAGCTGTGTTCCACACATAAAGAACAACAAACAATAAACAAACACAATCTGGAGCTTCTAGCATGACCTTAGCCAAAGTTATGACACAAAAACAAAATAACCTTTCATAGAACTCATTTGGAGTTCTCCGGAATTCTCTGGAATCCGTCTCGGTCCTAGGATTCTGACCATCTATTCTTAATATAACCTACTATAAATACTGTTGGATTTTGAGAAGAAGATTTTAATAAACTTGAATTGGTTTAGGCAAGACCAAAACACTGGCTTATTATTAATAAAGAACGCAACGAATATCAAAAACTATATATAAATCCAACTCACACCTAAGTAACTCGTGGCGCATAAGTCCTTAGATTTTCAACGATCGAAAAATAAGTTTAACGTCCAGAAAATGTTTGCGTTGACTCGGATTCAAAAAATTTCTACATTTTTCCAGTACATAAACTAAAATAATCTTTCTTTTTTTTTGCACATGTCTTTCATCGTATTTGCATTTCAAAAGTTTTTTTACTATTTCAAAAATAAAGCTTGGTCAAAGTTTTTATTTTCTATGAATAAATTTAAATGATTTTTGAATAATTGCAGCAGACACAATTCTGTATTAGCTTGGACTTGCTAATAAAAAATAAAATAAAAGAAGGTAAAACTAATAATAGATTATTAGTTGTATTGTAGGAATTTGAGATGTTTTTAATAAACTTGACTTGACTAAGGCATGATTATAGCTCGGACCTATAATTAATGTAGAATACAACGATTATCATAACATGAATGTGGATCCAAATCATACCTAAGTTACTCGTAGCGTTTAAGTCCTTCGGTTCACAACGATTGGAAAAAAGTTTGATGACAGGAAAATGTTCGCGTTGACTCGAACTCAAAAATTTTTTCATTTTTCCAGTATATGGAAAAAAATTAAAAACTTGTAATACTAAAATACTTAGCATTTCTTTCCTTTTTTTTATGTCTGTCATCATATCTGCATCAGAGAACTGCACAAGCCTACTTGAAGTCTATTTCAAGCGCTTGCTTAAAATACAAGTTCAAGCTAGCTTGAGCTTGATAATTTTGAATCAAGTATAGCTTGTAATTGAATATAAATAAGCCCACGACAGCTTGCACGTATTCTAGCTTACAAGCGAACGGCACGAAGTTTCAAGTAAAGGAAAGCTTGATGCCTTCGGCAAAAAGCTTGAATAGCTTGAAATTGAAGGCAAGTATCCAATTAAAGCAAGTATCTAAAAAATTCAATGAGCTTGCTTAGAGAGAGCTTAAGCGTAATAGGACTTTTAAGAATTCTATGGACTCCGTGGTTGGCAGTTTTTGGGGTAACTTATTTCGAAGATAATGTCAAACTTTAAAATTTAAGATGGTGGATAGAGTTGCCACCTAGATTTTTTATTTTCGTGAATTCTTGTAATTTTGAAATTCTGACAACGGATTTGATTTCGAATATAATGTCACTGTTTTAAAATTTTAATATGGAGGTTAGGGCTGCCACCTTAATTTTTACCACAGTATTGCCACGTCATAATATGTATTTTTAAGAGTTTTAAACATCATTTATCAGTGTTAAAGGGTCGCTGATTTCGAATCTAAAGTCAGAATTTAAAATTCAAGATGGTGGATAGGGTTGCCACCTTAATTTTTTGTAGTTTTATGAATTCGGGGCTGGTAAAAAAAACTGTTATACCAAAAATGGGTCCCTGAATCCGAATCCGTCATCAGAATTTCAAAATTATAAAATTTGGAAATAATAGGGTTGCCACCTAATAATATGTATTTTTAAGAGTTTTAAACATCGTTTATTAGTGTTAAGGGGTCGCTGATTTCGAATCTAAAGTCAGAATTTTAAAATTCAAGATGGTGGATAGGGTTGCCACCTTAATTTTTTGTAGTTTTATGAACTCGGGGCTAGCAAAAAAAATGGCACACCAAAAATGGGTCGCTGAATCCGAATCCGTTGTCAGAATTTCAAAGTTGTAAAATTTGGAAATAATAGGGCTGCCACCTAATTATATATCTTTTCAAGAGTTTTAAACGTCATTTATTACTGTTAAGGGGTCGCTAATTTTGAATCTAAAGTCGGAATTTCAAAATTCAAGATGGTGGATAGGGTTGCCACCTTAATTTTTTGTAGTTTTATGAATTCGGGGATGGCAAAAAAAATGGTACACCAAAAATGGGTCCTTGCATCCGAATCCGTCGTCAGAATTTCAAAATTATAAAATTTGGAAATAATAGGGTTGCCACCTAATTATATATCTTTTCAAGTCCTATTACGCTTAAGCTCTCTCTAAAGAAGCTCATTGAATTTTTTCTATACTTCAATAATATAATATAATTCAATAATTTGGATACTTGCTAGCTTACAAGCTTTTGCCGATCGTTTTAAGCTTTTCAACTTTCTGCCCGACAAAGTAAGCCGAAACGAGCAAGCATGAATATGTCTTGTATCTGTTTGGTATTTTTGCAAGCTAAAGCTTGCTAAAGCTTGCTTTTTCAAGATTGGATACATACTTGAATTCAAGTACTTGAAAAGGTTTGAACTTCAAGTAGGCTTGTGCAGTTCTCTGATCTGCATTTCAGTAGTTTTTTAATTTAAAAAATAAAGCTTGGTACAGGTTTCCTTTTCTTTGAATAAATCTTCTGAATACGTAGATATTAGCCTTAGAGTCGGCTTAAAATTTGAGGGTGCCGTTTTTGAATCATTGTGCACACATTTAATAATACACACACACAAAACACAATTGATCATAAGAATCTCGGTTGTCCTTCGAAATAAATTCTAATTATTTTGCTTACAACTTGATTGAATTTACTATGATTTTTTTAAAGATATTAAATTTCCTTCTTTTAGTCATTCAGCTTTATGCAAATTTACCCACTTTTGCGTTATGTAAAAAAAGGGAATGTACTCGTAATATGGAAATTTGAATTTTGTATTGAAAATACACAAAGAGAATACGATAAGATTGCCAAAATAGTTCCTATTTACAACTTTTTGGTATTAGTATTAATATATGTACTGAGGTTGGGCTTATTAAATATTTGTACAAACAATCATAAAGCTAAAGCAACACTCAATTTATGCTTCGAAAAACTTATTTTTGAACATATTTCAAAAATAACAAATTTTATTTTAAAAGAATTACATTTAAACAATATGGAATCATTAAACCACACTAATGAATTGCAAAAACTATTTAAAATTTCTGTGTTTAAAATTTCACAGTGAAACTGTGTCACTTATTATTTTACTCAATAATTACTTTAATTCGTGGTTTTTTAATTTAATGCAATTAAAAAACTACACAGTAAAAAATTTGAGGGTAAATTTTATCTTTTTATAACATTTGTGTGGTATAAACTTTTTTATTACAAATAATTTATAAATTTTATACCACTCAATATTATAAAAATAATAAAACAAATATAATTTAAACATTTTATATGGATATCATGTGTTAATCAAAATATATTCTGGTTCGAAAGAAAAAAATTCACCGAAATCGGGAAATTTATATGTATACAAAATAGTATAAAATTTATGCTCATATTTTTTACTGTGTACACACGTTTTTCTCTTTCATCCCAAGGCACAGCTGTTGTTGTAGGTACAAAGAAACACGCAACAACGAAACCAAAGCTGCAAGCAGTAACAGCATTGAAGTCAATCAACAGATGAACTGCTTGCAAGAAAATGATTTAATTTTTTATTAAAATGTCAATTTTACGACAAAACCATTGATCGTAGATGCATGTCACCTTAGACTTTTTTGTTGGAATCGGAAGATCTTTCATATGTTTATAATTTTAGCCAGTTCAATTGTAGTAGTTTTCATACTAGTTATATGCAAATGTTAGTTTTGTTCTTTTCTGGTCTTTTTTTAAACCAGTTGTATGCTAGTACTACGTAAACTGGCTTTATACTTGTATTATTGAAACTATAGTAGTTTCTATATATAAGGCATTCACAGTTTGAATACGCTGATCTGCTATTTGTACAATTTGCTATATGTACACCAATTTACGAAAGCGTATTTTGCTTTGTTGTTGTTTTGCATACAAATGCAAATACGAGGGCACGCGTAAATTTAAATAGCCCTTCGACGTGTTTGTTGCACTTCGCATTTTTATGTTCTGTCTACAGTACCATAATCACATACATCACAGGGTTGCATCATTTTTTAATACGACAGTCACATGGCGAGGTGCTCACAGTTTGAACAATAACAATTGCTATAAATACGATTTGTTGAATGTACGCTTAAACAGTGAATAGTCTATATATTTAGATTTAAAATTTTTAACAAATTATTATTTTTAACAATTTATTTACACATTTGTCTTACAAACTAAATTGAAAATAACTTCAAATAATTGTGTTAAATAAAGGATGTAGTCCAATGCTCCGCCCCAATTTTCAAGGTTTATTTCGGAATGATTTCGGAAAAATAATTTTTTTATTTTACAATTGTTTTTTTTTAATTTGTACGTCCAAAGTTGACAAAAAAAGAAGGTGTTTTTCTGGCCCGGGTGATAACGACACTTGAAGTAATTTAAAAAGAACAATTTAAAAATATTATTTTTCTGTATTCTTGTCATTTTGGCAGGTAGTTGATTTAAATATTTTCATTAAAAAAACAACAAAATGGCGGACATCTAAAAATAAGTTTTAAAAATCGTGTCTTTTTTGTGGATAATTGTGGGATAAATAGGAAAAAAATTAATTAAAATGTGCAATTCTACTGCCAGCGAGAGCCATTGGCGTATATAATAACGTATTGAAATTTCAGTTCAATCGGATAGAATTTTTTAAACACACTGTTGTTTCAAGAAAAACGCTTTTAAAGTTTGAATAACATACAGCGCGCAGTTATGAGGCGCTCTCGACCATGTGCTATAACTTCGTTAATATTTTAAATATTGGTCTCAAATGTTTACAGTATAACACAATACTCACAATATATTGTACTTTCATTGTAAAAAACGGCAACATCCTTAATACTATAATTTTTAACATATTTTATTTAAGTCGAAAAATATGACAAAAAATGTGACATCCGTCACTGTTTGCCTAATTCCATCCCTAAAAAGCAAAAGTTTATATACACTCTAAAGTATAGTAGTTATCATTAAATAAATAAAGTAAATTGAAAATTGAGAATTGTTTTAATATAAAAAATAGTATCCAACTGCCGATGCTTTGTCGGTGGAGGCGATAAAGTTGGATTGCTTCTTGCAGCATATGTAGAGCTGCAGGCTACTAGCTGCCATTTTGAGTTGCTGGAATTCTGCCAAAGACTAGTGGCGAGTAAAGAGGTGCCGTTTGGCGCTGCTGAAGAGCGTTCTAGCTGCTGGAGTCTGCCGTCCCTTCTTAAAATAATGTGATGAACATTATAAGAAGAAAGTCGGCAAAGAAGGTATATGCCAAGATGAAGTCGATGAATCCGGCATACGGAAACAGCCCGCGAAAAACCGAGGCGGCGCTTCAACTGGTGGCACTATCGAACCGTGCTACGCCAAAAAAGAAAAATGCAGAACACAACAGTGTTCAAGATAATTCTGTTGCTAGTGAAGGCAACGCAGATAATTTGATGTCTGACAGCATGGAAATCGCCCAAGCAGTAGAGGATGATTGGCATAAAGTGCTCAAGAGGTCCCGACTCTCTATTTCAAGGAGTGGATCCCTAGAAAATCTGCAGGCACCCGCAAAAAAAAGAGAAGATAATCGCTTTGCTATCTTCAACGACGTGACCTTCAAGCATAAAGGCGGCACCAGGGAGATGGTTAAGGAACCAGTTACTCTGAGCGAAACGAATTCGGTTGCAGCTGATGAACATGCAGGAAAAGTTACAGACAATGGTGGAGTCACCAAGCCAAATGTAAGGATCAACCAAGTTAAAAGGGGTAAGTTCTGTCCACCTATATTTTTAAAGAATATTGATGTTAGGCAACTCGTTAAAGAGCTTAGAAATAAAAATGTGAATTTCAAAGTTGTTGACTCAGGGGCTAGGAGTAAGATTTTCGTTGAGGATAGGGAGATCCATCGAGCTCGGCTTGAGAGACTCCGGGAAAGTCCGGGTATACAGGCGTATTCATTTACAGCCAAAGAAGATCGGAACGTAAAGTTGATTTTGAGAGGACTCTCGTCTGCTTGGGAGGAAAGTGAAGTGCTAGAGGAGCTACTTTATCTATTTCCAGGTGGAATAGAGAAGGTAAGTAACCTCACTATGAATCGTTCTCAGGATGAAAAAATAAAATATGATCTGTTTTTGGTAAGCCTGCCCCCGGGTAAGTTACCAACAGAAATTCTTAAAGTAAAGTTTCTCTTTAATACTCAAGTTCAATGGGAAAGACCAAGGGGAGGGTCTGGTCTGATTCAATGTAGAAGATGTCAACAGTTTGGCCACATGGCAAAAAATTGTGCTTGCGACTTCAAGTGTGTCAAATGCAACAAAGATCATCCTCCAGGAGAATGTAGCACTACTAAGGAGTCTGGTCTGAAGCCGTTCTGTGTGAACTGCGGGGGACGGACCATCCTGCCAATTATCGTGGCTGCGAAAGTTTCAAAGAGTATTCTAAATATAGAAAAAAAAATCTGCAGAAGATTAAAGAAGCTTCTAAACGTAAAACGGAGGAGGTTTTTTATACAACAAAAGCGCCTCCACCTCTTACTGTATCTTATGCCAGCCACTTTAAGGGGCAGGATGGTCCCTCTTTGATTCCACAGAGTGCAAGCAGGGCCAAAAATAATGTATTGACTGATTTTTTCGAATTATCTAAAGACTTATTTGGCATAAGTGTCCAAGGATTATTGGGTAAAATTGAAGGTTTCATGAGGAATGTTTCTCTTCGATTCAAGAGAAAAGAATGGCATACTTAGATTTGCTAAACCAAGTTCTGTTAAACGATAACTGATGACGATGAGATTCTTAACATTCAACATTGCTTCTTTGTTAGAGGGCAGTAGAAGGATTGAATTGCAAAAAATTCTAAAAGCTAATAACTGTGACATCCCAATGAAAGAGTATATAAAGAGGCTAACGTCATACAAACTTTTAATTACGCTACAGCATTAATGAAAAAATTTATTAATAATTTGATGAATCCTGAGAACGAGGTAATAAAAGAGATTTATAGCACACAGTCGGAGGTTTCTTGGCTGGCTCATTGCTACCAATCCTCTATAGGAATAGTCCTGGAAGATTTAGAGACTGGCTTGGATGGTTCTCCCTTGCCTTATTTCCTAAAAGTCACAGCGGGCCATAATAGAGGTTAATTTAAAAAGCGTCATTATTTTGTGTTGCTATTCATTTTGAAACTCTGTTTGGTGGACAGAACATGCTCCTTTTCTTTATTAATTCTTGTTATTTTTTCACTGTTTTAAATATATATGGTTGATCCCTTTATATGTTATGATCTACTGTTTTTAACATGAATTAAATGTATTATACTTAAAAATTACTTATTTCTGACAATAAACAAATTAAAGCTAAGGAAACTTTATTCTAATAATTAATGTTAAAGTTACTAAAGTTTAAATCTAAAGCAATGCATTGTTTTAAATCATATTTATGAACTTTTCATATATAATAAGTAATATGTAATATATAACTAAAAATATATATGACCAGTATTATAATAACATATACATTAATTTCAAATAATATTTTTGTTTTGTAACATTAACCCCTTTTTAATCTCCCAAAATTGCGCTATTGTTGTAAATAACTAAAATTAAGTTTCAAATTAAAAAAAGGGGGTCGTAGTAACCTTGTTTTACTATCGTAAACAAACTCTTATATATTATTTAGTATGTTATTTCATACGATATCTAAAAAAGTTTTAGATACTTGTAAAAGTATTCACCAATTATTAAAAAAGTATTTTCATATATTGTTCATTATTAATCCATGCAATCGCAACAGTGAAAGAAGAAACGACATTTGTTTTGTATAAATTAGGCTTAGTGGCGCATACATGTTTTTCATTGTAGCGCATACATGTCGTTGTCTCAGTCTTTCTTATGTAAAAATTTTATGATTGTATATATAAGGGACACTCGTCCAACGCAAACGTTTAAAATACTCGTTCGAGCAAGAGTAAAGCTAGTCTATAAGTAAATGTTAGCCATGAGGCGTTCGTTGTTTCAATTGTATTGATAACTAGCTGAAACCCGGCGCGTTGCTGCCACTCTCCCTATTCAAACGCCCATAAAATGTTATCAGTTAAACAGCATGTCTAAATTGAGGTCAAATACTGAATTCCGAGACTGTGCGACCTATATCCACAAAGCTATTCGATATAACAATTTTGGGTTGTATAGGAAGTGCCACGCCCTCTTGATCACCCTTCATAGAATGTAATCAATTAAACTGCATGTGTACATGGAGGTCGAATACCGAATACCAAAACTGTGCGACATATAACTCCAAATATATTCGATAACACAAATTTGGGTTGTATGGGAGGTGCCACGCCCCCCGACAAACTCTAAAAAATTTTATCAGTAAATCTTCATGCGTAAATTTTGGTCAAATACTGAATTCCGATGCTGTGCGACCTATAACTCTAAAGCTATTTGATAGCACAAAGTTGGGTTGTATGGGAAGTGTCACTCCCCTTTTCCCTACGCCCATAAAATGTAAGAAATGAAAGTGCATGTATAAATTTAGGTCGAATACCGATTTCTTACGCTGTCAACCTATAACTTCAAAGCAATTCGATATTGCAAATTTGGAATGTAAGGGAGATGTCAGGCCTCCCTGTCCAACGCCCATAAAAAAAAAATCATTGAAACTGAATGTGTAAATTGAGGTCAAAAACTGAATTCCAAAGCTGAATTCCTATAAATTCAAAGCTATTCGATATCACCAATTTGGATTGTATGAGAGGTGCCCCTCCCCCTTGTCCAACTCCCATAAAATTTCATCACTGAAACGGTACGTCTAAATTGTGGTCGAATACCGAATTTCTAAGCTGTGCAACCCATAACGCTATTCGATAACACAAATTGTTTTTATATTAATGGGAGGTAAAAGAAGGTGTGGCATTTCTTCTTAAACCATCTCGTACTCAAAGCAAAGCCACTTACAAAATTTGAGCTCAATCGGACCAATAGTATCGGAGTATTGTGATATTTCCAAAAGTAGGCGTAGATGAAGTGTGACAACGCCCGTTTTTATTAAAGTTAGTGACAGTCATCATAAGAACTTATTTACCAAATTTTAATTTAATACGACCAAAACCTTCTTAAATATAGCATTTTTATTGATTTGTGGGCGATAAAAGGGGTGTGGCATTACTTTTTTCCTAAACCTTTGCGTAGCAGTTACGAACAAACCAGTAGAAGGAAGTATCCTATTTGGTCTAGTCGTTTTCAAGTTTTAAGCATCCGAACAAATCACGATTCATTTTTATATGTACAGATATTGATTTGTGGGCGCTAAAAGTGGGCGTGAAAACATTTATGTATCGTGACTGCCTCTTGGAGCACCTACACAGCAAGTTTCAGTATAAAAATGTGTAGAACTCCGGAATTGCCATGATTTCGAAAAAGTGGGCGTATATAAATTGCGACGAAAAAGTGATTTTTGTACAGTAACTGACAGTTACCATCTGAACAAAATGATAATATCTTAGTTTTTACGATCGAAACCGTCTGATATATATCCCTTATTTGGTTTGTGGTCGATAGCGCAAATTTGGCTTGTATGGGAGGAACCACGCCCCCTCGTCCAAACGTTACCAAACCTCACAGGAACAATCTATCACCTCGGCAAACGTTGTTCTGCCACAGACCGCCTTACTGCCATACACGAAAATGTCAAGAAATGTCAAATATATTCACCATTTTCAGTATAGCTGCCGAAAGTAGCCATGTGCACTAAATAACCACATTTTAGTCTAATACGATCAAAACCGTGCGAAATATAGCATTTTTGTTGTTTTGCAAGCGGTAAAAAGGGGTGCGGTAAAATATTTCCCTTGAGCCATCTCGTAATCGAAACAAATCGACTGCCCAAATTTCAGCTCAATTTAGGGAAAGCCTGGCGCACTTTACTTCACTGGACGCTAACTCCCCGAAAAGTGAGTTTAACTAAAGTAGGGCAGGCCTATTTTTAGTGCACTTGCCGAGAGTAACCATATGTACTGAATTACAAAATTTTTGTCTAATACGACCCAAACCGTTGAAATAAAACGTTTTCATTGGTTTGTGGGCGGTAAAAGGGGGGCGTGGAGATCAATTTTTAGTACAGTTGCTAACAGTAACCGTACAAACTAAGCCAACATTTTAGCTCAATCGACCCAGTAGTCAATTTTGATGGTTTCTTAAAAAGTGGGTGTGGCTATATAGCGATGACGCCCTTTTTTAGTACAATTGCCGAAAGTAACCATACAAACTTAAGTATCATATGTTAGTCTCATACGGCCAAAACTGCATGAAATATAGCATTTTCACTGATTTGTGGGCGCAAAAGGGGGCGTGGAAACCAATTTTTCGTACAGTTACTGTCAGTAACTTCACAAACCAAAGTACCAAATTTAGGTCTTATACGACCAAAACCGTCTGAAATAAACCATTTTCATTTATTTGTGGGCGGTAAAAGGGGGCGTGGAAACCCATTTTTAGGACAGTTGTCGACAGTAACCGTACATACTAAATTACAAAATTTTAGCCATATACGACCCAAACCAACTGAAATGTAACATTTTTATTGATTTGGGGGCGGTAAAAAGGGGGTGTGGCAAATTTTTTTCCTTAACCATCTCGTACCTGAAACAAATCGACTGCCAAAATTCCAGGTCAATCGGTTCAGTAGTTTTGGAGTCTATAGACATCACACTACCAGACACACATCGTTTTGCTTTATATATATATAGATGTTGATTTGTGGGCGTTAAAAGTGGGCGTGAAAACATTTATAAATTGTGTTCGTACCTAAACAGCAAGTTTCACTGTAAAAATGTGCAGAACTCCGGAATTGCCATGATTTCGAAAAAGTGGGCGTATTTATATAACGACCACGCCCATTTTTTGTACAGTTACCGACAGTAACTATCTGAACAAAATCACCAAATCTTAGTTTTTTACGATTGAAACCGTGAAATATTTTTCTTTTTTTTTTGTTTGTGATCGATGGAGCAAATTTGGCTTGTATGGGAGGTACCACGCCCCTTTCTCCAATCGTTATAAAACCTCACAGGAACACTCTCAAGATGTAGCTTTATTTTCCCTGAAAATTTCATAAAGACCGGTTCAGTGATATAGCCACATACCCACATACCCACATACCCACATACCCACATACATACATTTATTTTTATATATATAGATTATATTATTCATGCTGGCCATACATTTACAGCCACTAAAATATCATCAAATACTGTTTACTAAGTTCATTGTAATATCGTTGTTCAAAGACTCAATAAAGTACTACTACTACTACTACATCCCTAATTGTTACTGTTTTTACAACTAATGTTTTCTGCACTCGCTTTTGCATACTCAAATGCCTGAATATCTGTTTGTAAAACTTCATTTTGACCGTCCCAACGGTCAATTGGGTGTATTGTTCCCAGGTTTAACTATCTAAACAGCAGCAGGTTCTTCTTCATCAGCACCATTAGACTGTGGAACTCATTACCTAACTTTCTAAAGCAGATAACTTCACGGGCCAACTTTAAGCATGAAATATTTAAATACTATAGCACTTTAAATCAATAATTCTATACTCTCCTATGTATATTCCCTTATTTCATTATCTTACCTTTTTCTGTTATTTTACTTTAGTTAGCGTAAAAATGTTAGTGCTATAAGTTAATACATTTATAAGTTTTAGAAAATTGTTGCTTAGAAATATGTACTATAATATATACCTTTTAAGTTAAACTAATTTTGTTATAATTAATATTTAAACTGATTTTTGATTTTAATTTTAAATTTCTTTTTCATTTTGATTTTTTTTTTCGAAAATTGTACTTAATCTTATATTATATAGCTTTTAAAGTCTAACATCTTGTATCAAAATTAATATCTAAACTGGTGTTTAATTTTAAATTTAATTCTCATTGCAGCAGGGCATTCCCTTATGGAGTGTCGGGTATGACGATCCCGCGGTTCCTGAGTCACTGCTCTTATTTTTAATTAAATTTATGTATTTTCATATCAGTTGCGAATCATCCTAATTTAGTAAAATGTTCTGAAAATATAATCGCTATGGCTTAGTAATAATAATAAATAATAATACCTAATCATAATAATCCATTATCAAAAATAAATTACAATGCTATCTTGTCATAGTCGTTTAAGCTAAGCTAATACCTTTGAATTTCAAATGAACATGTCCTTATTCGAAATTTTTATATTCATTTTCATTTAAGTTTTTATTTTTATGTTAGTTTTAATTTTACTATTTACTCATATCTTATTGTACATTGTATAGTACTAAAAAAGTCTAAGTCTTATTGTACACCTCAGTTTTAATATAAATAAATAAAATAAAAATTAGAATAAAAATAAAAATAAAAATAAAAATAAAAAAATTAAATAAAAATTCAATAAATTTAATGTTTACAAATTTATGCAGCACTTTCAAGTTTGCAACTAGCAAAGAAGCTAGTACATTTATCAGGCGCGTAAACAGGGGGTTTTGGGGGTTATAACCCCCTACTCCCCGCCCCGAAATTTGGACGAGCTTCAAGAGATACACTTAGCACAACATGGAAAAAAAAGACATTTATTGTGAAAAGACTATAGTATGTAGACTTCAAATTTTTTTAAAGTACACTGAAGGAATATGTGTTCAAATTTAATGGAAATGTGTTCATAACAAATAAATTTGTTTTTTAAATAGAGCTTGAACAAATTTCATTTAACTTAAACTCAAATGTTTGTACAGTGCAATTTAAAACAAAAGTATTTTTTCAAAACAATGTTTTGAAATATACTTTAATAGTAAACATTTATAGCTTAAAAACATTTGTTTAAAAAACTTTTAAAACAAAAACTTTAGAATTAAAAAAATATCTTAAAATATCGTTCTTAAATTAAAAACAATAAAATTAAACCGCCATTTTTTCGATTACAGTCTTTTAATTTTTTTCAAGTTTTTGACGTTATATTCGTAATTAGTGACCCCCGGAACCCCTCGAACACCATATTTTAACTCCATTCGATGAAGTTTGGGTTTATTGCGTAAGTAATAAATTAGTTTTTATTTCATCTAATGTTAGTTATTTGTAAAACCAATATAAAAAATATTTTCACACTATCAAATGTAAAATCGGGGTTTTTCTCAGCTTGGTCTCAATTATCTGGCAATTATTGTCAAAGATTCTATTGAACATAATTTTTCCATTTACACTCAGGTAGCGACGTATTTTTTGTTATTGTAAAGGAATAATAAGACAAAACTATAAAAAATAATAAGCGAGTTTTTAGTTGAAAATTGAATACGCTTATTTTGAATTTTGTTTTGTAGAAACGCAAAAGCGTTAAATTTCTATTTAAAAATTTTTGTTTAATTTAAAGTATGTTTATATTCTCAGTGTAAGTAATATAAAAAATATTTCAAAATGAAATTTTCGTTTGTTTTTAATTGCATCTTCTTCTCGATAAGTGTTATATAAAAGCAGTCCTTTTTAGCCAGCGCGAAGATATTTTTGTCCCGATTTATCAAAAAAAAAAAAAATCAAAGTGCATTTTAATAAGGACACTTGTAACTACAACCTTTACTTGAATTATTGAGTTTGGCTCAATGGGAAAAATTAAGCACGACTTTTTAAAAATGCTGTAATTTTCAACGCTTTCCCCCCGTAGCGGGGGGAAATTGTAACCAAACCTTATAATACTAGTCAAGGTTGCCGTAATCTTATTAATGTGCACTTTGATTTTTTTTCCGATAAATTGAGACCAAAATATCTTGACACCAACTGAAAATGACTACTTGTACTTTGAAAAAAATGTACTTAAAAAAAATTTTTATTTTATTTATGTAAAAAATTTTTTAAGTTTTTTTGTGTTGTAGTCTTTTTACAATAAATGTCAACGCTAGTTGAGTTCGTTGAAAAAATTTTTACGCCATAACTTCTGAACTCTTAAAGAACACACTTTCATTTCATATCTTTGGAAAGGTAAAAAATTAAAATAATGAAAATGAAAAAAATTATAGCGCCTTTTGCTGGCATGTTATTAAACTTTGAAATTAAAAAAGGGTCATGTTACTGCAAGTTTTTCAAAAGTTATATATTTTTCCCTCAAAATAAAATTTCTAATGATACCCTATTTAAAAAAGTCGCATTTAAATTGACTGAGCTACGTTGTCTCAAAATCAAGCCTATTTTGGAAAAAAAAATAATATCAAAACCTCAAACTCCGGATTTGGTTTTGTAAACAATAAACTAATCTAAGCTCGAAATTTGAGCCAAATCGGAGATGGTCAGTGCAACTGATATTGTACTTCAATGTGAAATGGGCGACATATTAAAAATAATTTGTTCCTACTTTGACGAAATATGTTTAATGCAAATTTTTTAATAACATATTGTTAAAAATTGGTAAAATGTTGCTAGAAACATTTTTTAAAATTTTGTATGAAAAATCATGCATTGATATTAGGGGCCTTGTGTTGAATTAAAAAAGTGATGAATTTTCCAGTGTGTAAATTGATTTTGACCAATATTTTGTACCCCATATTTGTAGGCATTGCTTGAAACAGTCAAATCGACCTGTAACGTTATATATTCATCAACAATCCGATTCCTGAAGATTGGTGCAACGTTGCCGGTTTCAGTCTCTTCAAGCAAACCCTCGTTTTCGTCGCTTCGAAGACCCAAAACATGCATGAGAAGTAAAACTGGAGAAGAAAGGCTCAATGGGTTAGCTCTTCTAAATGTTCACAGGGATTTGGAAGTGACCACGGAAGAAAGTTTAAATGCATTAGCACAAAAAAAAATATGTACTATTATTAAAAAAATACTATTATACAAAAAATTAAAAAACCCCCGAAATTTTTTTCTGGTTACGCGCCTGACATTTATGACTATTTAGTTATGAGCTAGAAAAACTGTTGGTATTTTTTTAACTAGTCAAAATGCGACTAGTTAGTTAACTATAAATTAAGCAACTAGTTCTTTTAAAACAAGTAAAACAGCTGGTATTTTTGAACTAGCTAGAATACAGATAGTAACTGATCTAGTAACTTTTTTGTTAGTAAGATTTGACTTGTTTAACAACTTTTTTTTACTAGTTTTATTTTAACTAGTGAGTTAACCAGTAAAATTCATAACTAGTACGATTTTTCACTGCAGTGTAATGTGGCAAGCCCCAGAAAGTAGCAACTGCCATGTAAAACTTCTTGAGAACATTAAACTCGTAGGTGCAGTTCTCGTGTATTTGTGCTTAAACATTTAATGACACGCTCACCACAATTGATCAATATTAGCTCGGTCAAAGTATTTTCAAGTGCTGAAAATGATAAATTTTTTTCGTTCGTTTTCTTTTGAACAATAAATCTAAAAAACAAAATATCTTATTGCAAACATTTCGATACTAAGGGAAAGCAGCATTTCGTTTGAGGTAAGATTTTTTAAAAGTTGTTATTTTAAACCATCTCATTTCGTCAAGATTCGGATACTCTGGTACCAGTTTGTGAAGCTTCCACGCTTAAAAGAGAGCGAAGCGCTTTAAAAAGAATTACTTAGCAAAGTTTGTGCAAAGCAGCTGTACGGTTTATTTTCTCAGTTTGTTTCTGTGACTGTCTCTACCAAATTATACACATGTTTTCACTTCTACGTTTTTGTTTTCATTTCAAACATGAAATGGAAAAAGTTAGCAAAATAAAAACTCTATTTCAACCACAAAACGAAGTCCGCAACCTAAGCGAACTTTGAGTCGCTTTGGTTAGTCGATACGAGAACGTCAAGACAAGCAGATCGCGGCAGCTAAAGATCATAGTCGTAGCGAGTGTTAGAGATCGAGAAAAACAATAGCAATTTAGTGACCCAGTTAAAGTGGCCAAGACGAGAAGGTATGGATCAAAAGCGAGCGATGCTCTATCCGCCGCTAGAACAAGGCAACAGCACATTGATTCGCGATCAACGTAACTCTGCTTCGGCCGCCATGGGTCTACCCACCGAGGCTCCTCCATCCTACGACATGGCCATGTCATCTGATCCAAGCGGTTCCAAGCCATCGACATCCACTGGAGGCGGTTGGATGCCCAGTGCTCCTCCAGCTGCAACGCCTGAAATCATCTTGCAGCAACAGCCCAAACCGGATCACCGATTACAACCTTCAAGGCCACCAACAGTAGTCGTGGAGCAACCGGTGGCGCATCAGCAACTGCCTACTGGTGAGTTTGTTGCAACGTTGCGCAATTCGCTGTTTTTGAGTTTATTATTTCTTTTTTTCCATCACAACTCGCTAGTACTTCGAGTTATTAAAGTGTTGATGGCCACAGCGAAAAGCAGAGAAACAACTCGAAAGCCAAATTATGAAATATAGCAAAACTCGCTTTGGCAACAAACACATGCAATTATTACCAATTCCAGTAAGCAATTCAACCAAAACATTGTTTGTTGTCAAGACTGGCTGACTGACTCATAGGCAAATTTTGCAGACACGGCACAAACAGTAGCTTTGTAGGCGTCTAATCATTAAAAATATTGTTTCCTTTCTTAAAAGTTATATGGTCGACTTTGAAGAAATATTAGGATTAAATTTAAACGAGAGGCTAGTTTCGAAAGCTGAATAATAATTAATATTGATTCTACTTATTTTTGCAACGATCTGCTTTTACTTTTTCTTGAAAACCAGTTGAACCGTTACCCTTCAATTCACCATTAATTCCATTTCTACTTATTAATAACTGAAATCATTTCTTTGCATATAGATAGGAATGTTTGTCGGTTAGCTTTGACAGCTCTAACACTGAGGTCTCTAGTAGGGCCTATTATATCATTTTCTTTACATACTATCGTCACATCTCAACATTTCACTTTCTATATGCAGCAGCTCATAAAACCTGAGTATGAAGTCGAGTGAACTTTAACTCCTGATCAAAGCACAGATATAACAAGGTGTTTTTTTTTAACACGTTGAGTTGAAAAAAATAAATGATTGTTGAGTGCTAATTTTGATAAATCCTTTTGGTTAAATTGTAGAAAAATATTAAAGTGCAAACGAGGCACAGTGCGCTTTTTTCGATTTTGGGATGGCATTTGCATTATCTCAGAAACTATAATAGCTAGAACATGAAATTTTGTACCAATGATTTTTTTTAAGTAATTAATTAACACCACAAAAAATTATAATTTTAGGTCTACTGCAACGCCTACCTCCCATACAAACCAATTTTTTTTTAAATTAAAATTAACCGCATAAAATTGCTTTGTTGAATGGGTTAGTTAAATATTATTGTTGAATGTTAACTTTCCACGCCAATTAAAAGGCAGCGAAATTTTCACATTTTAACTCTCCAATCATGATTGTGAACTTGGCTGCATTGAACAAATTTTTCGGTTGAACAGCGTACTAAAGCTTAGTATGCTGTAGGAACGAAAATTTGTAGGCATTTAATTCTACACGCGAAATTTTGGTGTAGACTCAACACTAACACATACTTAACACATAACCTGTTTCTTGAATGTGTTAGTTGAACATTATTGTTGAATGTCAAATTTCCACGCCAATTAAATGTACAGACTTATAAAATACAGCGAAATTTTGACATTTTAACTTTCCAGTCATGGTTGTGAACTTGGCTGCATTGAACAAATTTTTCTTTTCAACAGCGTACTAACCAACGAAAAAAAAATTTCGCTACCTTTTAGCTGTTAAAAACACAATGCATTTCTTACGGAAGATTTCTTTTCGCTTCTCAGCATACTAAGCTTAACCAACGAAAAAAAAATTCGATGTCAAAAACGCAATATCCTAAACCCGATCTTTAATATCGGGACTATATTATCGAAATATAATATAGGTACACAGAAAAGTCAACTGTCAACTCAAAAATGAAAACTTATTATTTTATGATTTTATCTAAGAGAAACATTTCATTTTAATAATTTAAGCAAGTTATATATAAACTCATTTACCATGATGATCAAATCATCTGCACTGTTTCACAAATGTAGTTTTTCTTTTTCGTAAATGTTTAGTGAATGTTTCGTCAACTTTTTGTTTTAGTAAAAATATAAGGCATTGGCTAAAGATAATGAAAAAAATAGTTGAGGCAAGGAAATGTTATTATTTTTGTTTTGTAATTACTAAATTACATAATTACTTAACTACCTAATTACTTAATTACCCAATTTAACTGCAACATTGTCAGTCTGTCAGGCTCGTAATAATATTATGTAATTTTATATTAAAAAAAAAGAACTGTGGACTTTATTTAAAATCCAAAAGCATGTTTATGAGTAATAAAAAAGTTACTTTCGCTAAACTTTGTAATCGAACACAATGGCCGCATTCAGCGCAGACAACAGTTGGCAACTGTTGTGTAAAAATTCGCTGAATGGTACAAATTCGGTAGCGCTAACTAAAACTGATAAAGTAGCGAACGCCTTTTAATCGAGCGAACAAATTCTATGCTACATGAACACAACTGTTTGCTTAGCTGTCAGATGCTGTTACTGACGCTGTTAAATTAATAAATGCAGAAAGAACGCAGCAAATTTAAGTGAGAAACCTTTGCAATTGAATTAAATTTACATAAAAATTAAATTGCATCTAACTTCTGAAGTGTAGAGTAGCAACACATTCAGAGAAAAGCCTCGTGAACTAAGGTAGCGCTACTATTACAGTTCACAACAGTTGTCTGCGCTGAATGCGGCCAATGATTTGCAAAGCTGGTTGACTGAACCCGTCCGACACGTGACAGTATATGTCTTATTTTTTTCGCTTGCATTTAATGAAATTTAAAGAATGTTTGAACGTACAATGAAGAAACAGAGTGCAATCTATTTAATTAGACAAATGGACTTTACTTTCAATGTGTAAATTTTGAATTGGCTGTATAATAAATTCAAAAAAATAGTTGAATTTGTCTGCACGTGACCGTAAAATGCTCCTATAACTTCTTAATTATTCTAACTGCATTTACGTGAAGCTTTTGGTTTTCGGATATCTTCTATCTTTTCTACCAAAACTATATTTTTTAAATTCATTCATGAACATTTTCGTAGGTTTTTGGTGTTTAAAAATTCTTCGGACTAAAATGCCTCTCAAAACCGAACTTTTTTTCTTTCGGCACTTAAAAATTAACTTTTTTTAATCACTCGCTAAAAAAAATTGTCTCAAAACAAAAACCCTTTTTCTGTTCGGAAATTAGTTTATAAAAGGACTTTTTAACGAACTTTGTTTTTTTAAATGTAATTTTTTAAAACTGAATCATTTCACGCCAAACTTATCACTTAATATTTTTTTTTGGAAAAACACGCTGTTGTTGTAACACAAACAAAAAACAAAAAAGTCAGAACATTCACGCTTTTTTTGCTTTATAGCCTCGTCAGAATTATTCACGACCCTTATTATAGTCCATCTGCTAGGAGGAATGCCGCCAAATGTGCGCCTGTTTTCTTTTTGTACGGAAACTACGGTCTACAGCGCGTGAAAGCAGCCACAATCCAAATTCTTTTTTCACTTGTCCATTTTTGTTTAGTTTAAAGATTAATCTATAAAATAAAAAAAATATGTAACAGAATAATTAACATAAAAAAGTAATTAGTTTTTTGTATAGCAGCTTTCATCAGAGACCCATCATATTTAAAGTCTTCCATTTTACAAAGGAATTTTTACGACTGTGTCCAAAAGAAAGGGGCTTAAGCTTTTCATGGGGTCTTGGTAAAGTATTGAGCAATAAAAATAATCTAAAAAATAACTTTTTTTAAATCATGCGCCTTGCCATAATTTTGCAATAAATCGTATAAATAAATTCTTTATTGCATTTCTAACAATATTTAATTTAAATCTAAATATCACTTCTTTCTAGTGTCTCCACAAATAAATGCGCTACCCAGTATTTCAACAAAATTGGGGCCCAATCCGTGCGCCGTCAGATGCCCCTCCTGTGGTAGCTGTAAAACGACACGCATGTGCTATACACCAAATTCACGCACTCATCTGAGTGCATTGGTTTTGTGTTTATTCGGGTAAGTCTAGAACGAAATTACAATTATGAGACGGACACAATAAAACAATATTAGGTTTTAATAAAATTTAATTTAATTCTCGTTCTCAGATGGTGCTGCTGTGCTTGTTGTGTACCGTACTGCATGAATAGTTGCCGCACCGGAAATCATTACTGCGCCAAATGCAACACTTTTCTGGGTACCTACAATCCAAGAAAGTCCAAATAAAAAGTGAGCAGGTTGATCCTGAATCACCTTTATTTTATATTTATAAAATAAAATTAAGTGTTTCGGAAAAGACGATTATGAGATGAACTAAACGATTTCTGCACATCTCTGTAAGAAAAATATGTGTGTATATTTAGACAAAATTCTGTTATTTAAGTGATAAGCTGAAATGTATTTAATTATATTTTATAAGATAAAATCGTATAAGAAAAAGATAAAACCAGAAAAATCTAGAATTAGAAGATAAGATAACTGCGCTGCAGCGACTCATCTCAAACTGTAAATTAAAAAGATAAAACTCAACATGAAATGCTGGCTTTTTTATTAGTATATTATAACACTATAGAAAGCGTTTAGTCATGTTTAAACATCGTCGGTTAGCGCATGCGTAAACTAGCGAATAACAGATAGAGTTTCGAAATCAAAACAGCTGCCAGCTGATGTGATCAACCAAATTCTTCACCATCTGAATATGTGTTGGTCGTAAGTGAGAGGTGTTGCTGTTGTTGTTATTGTTGTTGCTGAAATTTATTTATGTTGTAGGCGGACATGAAACACAAGAAGTTATTTCTTGAAGTTTTTAGCACTTTATTTTAAATTTTCTTGCATTTTCTGTTTTTGTTTTTTTTTATATCTTTTAGTTATTAATTACCGATTACCGGGATGTTAATAATGGAATTTTTGTGATGAAGTTATTAAACATAAACATCAAGGTGCCTCGACCTCAATAGAAAACAAAACCCCCGCCCCCAGTCAGGAACAAAGTTCCTTACACTTTTTCTATAACTCCGAGTGTGAATCGAAATAAAATCTGTATATTTTTATTTTTTTTATTATTTTTTTTATATGTAATTTTTTCAAGGCAAATACTGTAAATAAGCAATCAAGCCAAAAAGTATTATAAATTTCTTAAAACTTAATTGCAATAAAGATTCTCACTTATGATTTATAACCAACACACAAATAAAAATAAATATTACGTTTTAACAAGTTTCTACGTGTCAGAAACAGAGATAGTGTTGCCATTTTTTAAGAGTAAAAAAGTCTTTGGTCGATTCAAAATATGTCAATTTCTAATATTTTCGAAAAAAACTTAAAAAAAGACACGCATATTTTTATAAACATTTATTGATGCATAGTAATAAGAAAAACCAAATATTTTATATAAAAGTACTAGTTGAAAACCGGCGCGTTGCTACCACGCCCCCGTTGCCAAACACCCATCAAATGTAATCAGTGAAACAGCATGTTTAAATTGTGGTCGAATACTGAATTTCGAAGCTGTGCGAACTATAACTCCAAAGCATTTCGATAAATCATAAAGTATCTTGATCATAAAAGCCATAACTTTTGGTTGGAAGGAGATATAGGGGTAATTTTTTCATATAAATTACTTTGGAAACTTGACTTTCTTGTAAAAATTATAAAAACAATATTTTGGAAAAAATTAATTTCGTCAAAAAAATCCAAGTGGTACGTACCCTTGTTTTGATGACAAAAACAGTAAAACAATTTTTGCGCAAAACTGGAAGAATTTTTTCAAATAAATGCTAAGTCATATGAAAGGTAATCAGATGTGCAATTTTTAGCAGAGACTGTAAATAATAATTATTTGTAGATTTTTAAACCAGAAAAGCATTGTAAAAAAAAGTGTCGTACCGCCGTTTTAAAGGTACCATTACAATCCTCTCACATTGTAGAACTTAAATACGTATTGATTTTTAAAATTAGGACCTTTAAAATTTTGAGCAATAAATAATAATTCCAGGTTTTTATTTTTTAAGCCAAAATAAGAAGCAATAATTGTCCTACATTTTTTTGAGCACAAAATAACTGGTAAGTTTTGATTTTTATTTTTTAAGGCAACATTTAAAAGTGAAATTTGCTGATTGAGTCTTTTCCGCGCACAGTTGCATAATAAAGTAGAAAGGTCTATTTACTTTCCTAAACACTAACTGAATAGTATTGTAGCTTGGGTTGATACTTTTCAGCACACAGTTACATCGAGAAAGTAGACTCAAAGTCTGCTGAACGAGCTGGTACATTCAACATATTCGGTGAGCACTCGCAATTTTTGGAAGCGAACAATTTCAACGCTACGTGCGCTCACTTATCATAATTTAATTTATTTAAATAAATAAATATATGTATTAACATTTTCAATATGAAAAGTACGAACTGAACAGAAATCAGTTATTTATTAAGAAACTGGGGCAGAATTATAACATTCTTGATCGAGTAAGATCTTTCCGATTTACAACGTAAATTTTATAGATTTCACTCGTTCAAGGATGCAGTAATTAAATCCATGGTCGAACAAAGCTTCTTTAAGTCAAAGAATTAACCAAATTTGTCTAGAAATTGTTGAAGCAAATCGTTTCGTTCTTTTTGGATTTCGTTTGCTTCATATTTTCTGACATTTAAACCACCGCCTCTGTCCGCTGTTGGTCCATCTCAATCATTTTTTTTTTCTTTGATGGCAACTTTCTTTGGCCATAGAAACCTTTTTCTCTTGTCGAGAAATTGAACAGCTACCGACTGACTTCGTCAAGCAGAACGCTACCCAAATGGGTTGAGTGTTGAAAAGCACATCAGATTCTCATGCAATATTTCGCTACCATCTTTCATGCCAAATGACGAAATAGACCCGATGTTGATGGCTCTATCGTCAGAAAAAATGTCTTTCATTGTTGCAAAATACTCCCAGGACACGCGAACTCGGCCAGTTTTAGTGTTGTTGTCTTTAATTGTCCCTTTATGTTTTCTTCATATTTCTCATCTTTCTGTCCAATATATCGTCTGTCATTCCAGGGCACCCTGCATTTGTCATTTCCCTCGAAATCTGGTTCCATAAAGCTTTCTTTTTTTACTTGGGATCACGAAACTTTTCTTTACGTGCAAAATACAATTGCAGCATCATTTTGGTATTCTCCGGACTCCAAAGCTGCAGCGCACTCTTTGCACTGGGATCTTTCTGAATAACTGAAAAAGCGGCAAATTATATCTATACATTTACTAAATTTAACAAGATTTTCTTTAATTGTTACTATATGATTCTCTTGTTGTCATTTTTTAAGTTTAGTTTTCGCGAAAAATTTATTTTGTTCATGCCGCGAAGTTGGGCGTTTTTCGTTAGAGCACTGCGCTGTTACATTTTACGCCAGCGATTTTAATCGGCATCGAACTCTAAACAGCTGTTTCTATTTTTAATAGCACAGCATTTAGCAAAATTGATCGCTTAGTAAAGAGCGCTCACTAATCGCTCAGTAAGCGATTAATTCTGCAGAACGCGCCCAATGTGTGTCGAAAAATCATTGATTCTGAGTGCTGTGTAAAGTAATGGAAACTTGTATTAGAACTTGAAGCGCTTCGTGTTGCATTGATATTGTAAGCGGCAAAATTTCCTTCTGGGAAGTCATATTTTCGTACTCACAAAGATGGCGAACATGCGCAAAGAGGAATCTTTTATATATTCCCAGATGTAAATTTGCTGCTTACAATATCAATGCTGTGTTTAACACTATGAAGCACGAAGCGCTTCAAGTTCTAATACAACTTTCCATTACTTTACACAGTACTTAGCCGCCTCAGAATCAATGAATTTTCTTTACACATTTGCGACGAAGTATCAAGCCTAGCTACTTCTTGCATCTGACAGTGCATGGGGAAGTACGCAGACTTACTACTTTTTCGATGAAACTGTATGCTAAAAAGTATCAACCCAAGCTACAATACTATTCAGTTAGTGTTTAGGAAAGTAAGTAGACCTTACTACTTTATCATGCAACTGTGTGCTGAAAAGTATCAATCCGAGATACATTACCATTCATATAGTGTTTATGAAAATAAGTAAACCTTACAACTTCATCGATACAATTGTGTGCGAAAAAGCATCGATCCGAGCTATAACTGTATAAAAACTATATAAGGGTTTTTAAAATGGTTTTGAATGAAAGAAAAAACAATAACAAATTTTTAGATTAAAAATTTTAAGTCGAATATAGCTCAAAGACCAGTTGTTTTTTTTTCAAAAATTAAACTTAAAAAATTATTTTTATTTGCAAGGGAAAAAACAATACTTAATTAATTATATTTTGTGAAGAACAATATTAAACTTAAGAGAGAACTGTTATTTGTAAGGAAAAAAATAATACTCAGAAATAAGTACATTTTTGCCTCTTCTGTTTTTGCTAGTCGCCTTAAATTTATTTTGCTAAATACTCTAATTTTTGACATTACTTAATTTACCTCTATATAATTTGCCTTAATTTAAATTACACTTTATCTTGCTGTGTCACTATTTAAAAAACAATAACTTTTTCACTGAAATGCACTACGCAAAATTCAATTTGATACATTTCGTCACCAGCATAAAAGCAAAGGTCTAAGCATGGTAGAAGAATACAGGTATATGCAGCAGATGAGAGCATACTGCCGGAGTTGTCAGAACGAAGCAAAACTTTTTCTTTATTTTCTTTTGTTTCCATTCGCCACACAGCTAAATTTGACAGGCATGGCAGTATGGAAAGAGAGCACAGTCAGTGCTGCATATGCCTCTATCCTTCTACCATGGGTCTAAGAATACGTAAACAAGAGCAGCATACACGAAGAAGGCAAAAACTGCAAAGAAAATAACGGAATGATGCTTTTTTTCTATTGCTTCTTTTTTCACGATCAAAGTGTGCGAGAAAGTAGTAAACTGAACCTTTTACCCCTTTTCCACACGGCAATTTTTCTTGCCAGCAAGTCGAAAGAACAAGGGAAAGAAGAGCACAGCATCAAAGAAAGAATAGCACAAAAGAAAAACTTGCCTGTACCGCAGACTTGCTGGCAAGAAAACTTTCCGTATGGAAAAGGGGTATTTGTGCTCAGATTCAGCATACATCGAGTATCAAGCAGTAGATTGCTGCATGTACTTCTGTTTTCATACACAAAAGTAGTGCTACGGAAGTGATATATGAAACTATGCTAGAGATTACACAGTACTCTTACAATTTCCTTCTGGGTAATTATTGATTACATGATAGTAAATAAAAAAAAAACTACTGCTGCCTACTACTGCTCAGGGTTGCCAGAGCCTAAAAAAATTTTTTAACAAACTTCCAAAAAGTTCACATTTAGTGAAGTCTATCAAATAGTTTAAAGTCCATTTAAAATAAGTTTTAAAGTATCTTACGAACATATAATTTATAGTTAATATATTTGATACGTAAAAATATTCAATTAAATGTATTATTTTATTGTATGTACTTATATGGTTGCATGAGATCAATATTGAATAAATTTTTTATGAACAAAAATAAACAAAAATCATAAAAGTATTATTGTTACATTTTTTAAAATAAATAGTTAATAATACTTAAAGCGTAAGAACTTTCAATGTTAAAGCTAAGAAACTATACAGTGGGTGGATAAATTGCATTTTTAATTAGCTTTCATATGACATGGCATTTTTTAGCAAAAGTTGTTCCAGTTCAACGAAAATTGTTTACCTTTTGTGTTATAAAAAAAAACCACGCTACCCGTAATTTTGACGTAGAATTACGTCTTACAGCGCGGTTTGTATGGGGGTCATTTTCACAAATTTTTTCAAAGTGATATTTGACACTTTGGGGTATACCTACAGACTTTAATATTAATCGTACAAAGAAAAAAAAAATGCCAAAATATCAGTTTTAGTGGGAATAAAACGAATATCTAATAAAATAGCTAAATCTAAGAAGATGAAAAATTCACATATTCGTATGAGAAATGCACAAGCAGCTTAGCTGCTTATGCTGTTTTTAATGTTGTTGTTGTTGTTGTGTTTGCTTGTTTGGTTCGTAATTACGTCGTTCGTTGTTGTGCTGCTTTTGCTGTTGTTGTTGTTGTTTTTATTAAACATACATTAAAACATACATATATAAATACACATCAAGAATTATATATTCAAGATTCCGCCTTGCGCATGTCCGCTCTCTTTGTGAGCACGTCCATGTGACGTCAGAAGTGCTAGAGAAAAGAGAGTCAAACTGACTGAAAAAAACGTAGTAGACAATTTTTAATAGGGGTATTCGATTTAAATATCTCATTTTCTTATAAAATCTTGGTTTTTTAAAAGAAATAATTTTAAATCAAAAAACAACGCTTGTACAGAAAAAATTTTAATATTTTTCATTACTATCTTTGATAAAAATTTTATATCTTATTGGGGTGTTAACTTCCGTGTTGATCCCTTCACAAAAAAATAGCTATGTTGTTCGATTTATTTTGAGAGCAGTTTGGTTGTTTCTTTGTGAGTATTGTGTTTGTTTCCCAATTAGCCAATCAGATTCATTTGATTAGTTTCGTTTATTGTTTATGTGATATTTTTGATTGGATGTATTTTCACTTATGACGTAGACCTGCGCAGTAGATTGCCATTTCTGCACACTTAAGGCGTGATCTTCTTTATATTGCTCTTGAATACACATCAGTTGCGTTCCTTTTTTTTTGTTTCACAAAACAAAAAATCGGCCAATCGGCTCGGTTGAAAATGGTGTGCACTTTTAAAAGCACTGAAGCGGACCGTTTCGTTGTCAGCAAACTATGCATTGTGTGTTTCAAATAAGCGTACCATTTATTAAGTTGTATATTAATGTTGGTTTTCTATGATTTAGATTCAAACTCTAAATGTTTGATAGTTTAAATAATTCTTGATTTTAAATACAAATTCTAGTTGTTTGATACTTTAAAATCGTTTATTGAGCTTAAGGTCAGGTTAGAACAATTAATTGCTCTAACGAATTTTTTTCCAAAGAAACAACAACATTTTCAATATGAAAACGCAAGCATCACAAGCTGATTAATTAGTTAGCTGATTGATTAACTAGTTAGAGCAATTGATTGTTCTAACCTGACTTAAAGCTCATTAACGGTTTTAAACTATCAAACAATTAGAATTTGTATTTAAATCATAGAAAATCAACACAATAAATAACAAAGTCATATAGAAAACTTTAAGTTGTGTATTAATTTTATTTGTTGTTAAACAATTGTAACCTTTTCTTGAAATGGTTTTTATTAAGTTGTAACAATAAACTAAACAATAAACGGCAACTCAACTGCACTACCTTGATTTCAATACAAGATTCAATGCACATTTCAGCATTTTTTGGCGAACGGGTGAAAAAGAGAGGGAAAAAAGACAAGAACAAACGACACATCAAGTGAATATGACATAAATTTCTATTCGACTCTTGATAAATATAAAAAAAGGTTTTTACAATTATATAGATAACTTTTTAAAGGTACAAAAACATGTTTTTATACCAGCAAATCAGACGCTGCCGTTTTAAGTACCGTTTAGCTGGTACAGTAACATTCATGGATTGTTGGGTTGTAATGCAATAGAGAATACAGATGCATGTAGCTAGAGAGCCATGGCTCTGCAGTATGTGGCTACAAAAAAATGTACTACTACTAGCCATGGTTGCCAATTAAAATTTAATAAAATAAAAAAATTATCAAAAAAAAATTCACGATCATTAAAAATGACCACAAAAATACCACGCGTTTTAAAAATACCACCCCAAATTCCATATGCATTTAAAATTGCCACAAAAATCTCATTCGCATTAAAAAATACCACAATAAGTCCCATATGCACAAACAATTTAAAAAACATTTAGAAATACCACAAGAAAATTTACTTACTAAAAAAGAAAAAAAAAATATTAGAAGAATATTGCCAAACTCCCACGGAAATTTAAATAATACCCCGCTAAATTTCCACGCCTATTAAAAAATACCACGCTGAATTAAAAGATTTAATAGGAATTCCCAGAAACAAAAATTCCTAAGGGCAATTAAAAATTACCACGAATGGGATTTTGCCAACATAACTGGCAACGTTGCTACGAGCTGCTGGTATTGTTGTTTTGGTTCTGCATGTGTTGCAAAGGGCCGTTTTTCACTCGGCAATTCTATGAGCAATAATTGCTTTCGCCGCAAGTGGTTTGTTGACTACTCGGGTTTAAAGGGGACTTTCGTAAAACCCCTCATGCGGGCGAATAATCCACAAACTGCTTGCGGCAAAGGCAATTATTGCCGAGTAAAAAACGGGACAAAGAGATCTTGCTACCAGAGCAATAATTGCTTTCGCCGCAAGCTCGAGAATTTTCATGTGTAACGAGTGAAATGCGGGACATAGTAAGCAGAGTTCTGTGTATTTTCTGTGGACGATTCGGTTCATCCCCTCTAAGGCGCCTGTTACACGTTCAATATATATTGATCAATATACAGTATCGTGATATTTAGTGAACGTGTAGCATGCAATATTGACGGATCGTGATCCAGATCGCAAAATATTTAAATATTTTGAAATATAGATCGCGGATCGCAAAAGTGTCAATAAATATTGAACGTGTAGCATATTTTGTGTCATTAATACGCGATACGGCAGTAGGTGGTGAAATAAAAATTAGCGGTATTCACTTGCCTGTGCATTTAAGTACTTGTGCAGTTAGGTTTTCGTGAGCACACTTAGCCAAAATTGTATGAATACTGACGCGATAAATATTGAACGTGTAGCATTCAACGGCGAACTATCAATCCATGAATTTGGATCGCGATCCAAGTATCACAATAAATATTGAACGTGTAACAGGCGCCTTACGCTGCTCAGCCGCTGTGATCTTGCTCTTCTCTGTGCGTCGTTGTCTTAGATTTGCTTTGGGGCATGTCACACGGTGTCTGTTTGTCCGTCAAACATTGGAATTTTCGCCATTTTTTTCCTCTCTCTCATTGTTTTGTCCACGGCATGCTATACGTAGTTTTCTGTTCGATAATGGCGGAAGCTAAATTTACTACGTTTTTGCTACCATTTCGTGCAGGTAGTGCTCCTTTATGCAATCGATTCAATAAAACGGCTACCCTCTATAGGTTGTTTATAAATGGTTTTATTTGCATTTAAAATTGATGGGTTAAATTCTGATCTCCGGCGTTTAAAATTAATAACATTGGCCAATATGTATGCAGGAAGTGTATCCACATATATAAATGACAACGATATGGTCACAATAAAAACAATTGTTGAGTTGATGAAACTCTGGATGGAGTTAAAAAAAGTGAAAAAAGATCCTGCTGGACTAAGCCATGGAGAATTGGCAGACATAAGAAAGGGGTGATAAATTTATCAAAGGTGCTAAGATTCACTGATGATAAAGCACCACATACAATTTTTTTAAGAATCTCACAAAGCTTTGAAATTCATTTATGAACATTTCAGAAATATTTCTACTCCAATTAATAGCCATAACCTTATCTCTTAGAATATTGTAAATTTTAACGATTTAAACGATATTACAAGATATATGTATATATAAACAGTTTATTTGTTAACTACGCGGCTGTAATGTATGACTAGCTTGACCAGTTATACCATCAGTAAATCTACTGCTCACATTTTCTCTTGACGATTGTCCTAAAGTACAAGGGTAAAAGAGACAACTGCAGCTGTACATACAAGCACTATAAATACTATATACAATGACGTGTTACTTTCATATTTGCAATGGAATAGTTTATAAATGGAAAATATAGTTATAAAATGTATACATTTTTATAAATAACATCATATACACATTTTACGTTCATATTTTAAATTATAAAAAATACACAATCACTAAAAAAACAATATATTAAATCATTAATATTACATTCACAACAATCACTAATAATATTCAGCTGTTCAGGTGGATCCATTTGCTGCAGCTAGCCGGGCTGCATTTTGCATGTTCGTCAAGTATTCTTCTTCTTTTTATAAATAAATACCATTCAAGCCATGTATAGCACTAGCAGCGTACAAGTCAATACTAAACAACAAACATCGCATTACTGATGAATTCAAATAGTACATTTCCTACTGCAGTGCAGTTTTATTACTACTAAACGTAAAACATCAAGAAAATGCAACCGTTGTTCAAATTGTTTTCAGCTTTGGGCCGTGAACATTTTTGTCGGTTGCCTGCATGGTAGAAGGATAGAGGTATATGCAGCGCTGACTGTGCTCTCTTTCCATACTGCCATGTTTGTCAAATTTAGCTGTGTGGCGAATGAAAACAAAAGAAAATAAAGAAAAAGTTTTGCTTCGTTTTGACAATTCCGGCAGTATGCTGTCATCTAGTGCATATACCTGTATTCTTCTACCATGGTTGCCTGGAAATTTTTTGATGACTCAGAAGCTCTCTCAATTTCCAGTTTTTTGTTTTACCCGCGAAAACAACAACAAATTTGTCTGTGTCCGCTGTGTGTGGCATGGGGCTTAGTAATTATTGTTGGTTCAGTTAGCTGAAATTTTTTTAGATGTTCTTAATTTTTACTCGACATGAACAGCTGTATTTGACAACTAGCTCGCTTTTCTCTGCTTTACCTGATTATTCTGCCATGAGTTGGAGTACGAATAAAACGAATGTTTATTTTCAGCATGATGTACTACGCAAATTTGCGCATGCGTTACTAAGCATGCGTTGTGCTTTAAAAACTACATTTATTTTCTAAATACCATAATAAATTCGAATTATTTTTATTATGCATTATATTCTTTCCATATTAAAAATTTATTTTGTTAACTAAAATTTTAAATTACTTTTAAAATATACATACATGTATGTATATTATCTTTACTACAGGAAAAATAAATAATTCAAATGTACCCATATTTATTTCCATTAATTAAACATAACTTTGAATTACATTTAGTTTTAACCAACAAAACAAATGAAAAAGAACAACAAATTCATCACCATAAATATCAAAAGAAAACTTTTTATAAAACAAAACAAATTTTTACATGCATTTAATTGTGAGCATTTTAGATCAGGTAAGTTTAAAGAAGGACAACAACAACAAATTTGTTTTTGAATAATTTTTATTTAGAAGATGAAATACTTTAAAAAAGTTTTGAAGAATATACATGAAAAACCAGAATTTTTCTCTATTACTGTATAGAAAGGAATTCTACGTCTATACTTACGATACTATCGAAACTGTTTCTTTTTTTTTGACAAAGTTCATTTTCTTCAAATGTTTTTATAATTTTTACAGAATCATTCAGCCTAACCAAAATATATATTAATGTCGAGTCTAAAATTAGTGTAAGCTTTTTGACACCAAATTCTATAGAAATTATGTCAGAAAAGCTCAGGCTTCAACCGTAATTTATGTGAAAAATGTATAGCAGTTTCTCTTTTCGATTAAAAGCTATCGCTAAAAATCAATCAGAGCCAGTTATCGCTTAAAATCTATAAATCTAACCCATTTTCTATTTGCTTAAAATATCTTTACACTGCGAGAATAATAAATTTAATATACAAATGCGACATTGTGAATTTTAAATATTTATTATTTCTACAACAAAACTAACTTTTGTGTCATTTTTTGATTAAAGAATGTAACGATAAATTGACATTTTAAAGGTTGTTCCTATTAAATTTTTTTCTAAATGACCTTGTTATTTATTATGTTGATTTTATATGACTTAAATACAAATTCTAAATGTTTGATAGTTTGAATCATATTTGATTTAAGTACAAATTCTAGTTGTTTGATAGTTTAAAATCATTTATTGAGCTTTAGGTCAAAGTTAGAACAATTTATTGTTCTAACGAATCTTTCCAAAGAAACAACAACAACAACAACAACAATAACAACAAAGTTTTTTTAATATGAAAAGGAAAAAATCACTAGCTTATTTTATTGCAATTTCGGCCCTGCTAAAGGCTTCATCAGAAATCTTTGTGATACCCGTGCAAGCGCAAACTAGCGCACTGCACCACAGAGGCGAAGAGATTTTAAGTGTCAATTTCTCAGTTTTTCTCCCATTTCACAATCTCACATTTGTTGTTGTTCCTATTAATTTGGCAACCCACTGCATATCAATGGTTTTTAACCCATTTTCGGCCTTTGGTCGATTTTTCGACCAAGAAATTTCACCTTATTTCAAAAAAGTCTATCTTACCTTCTGTGCTAGTTATCGCGATAGGAAAGGTGTCAAAATAAAGCTTAATTAATTGACTTTCAAAGTGCTTATAAGTTGCCAAGATTGGCTCGTTTTCTTCTGGTGCATTCCTAAATTTATATGAACACCTTTTTGGACATTTTTTAATTAAATTTTAAATAAATAAAATTAAATATTGAATGAGATGGAATTCATGCAAAAGGTTCAAACTTTACAAAACATTCAACGTCTGGTCATTTACTGTATATTGATCATATACCAGGTGACCACCAAAGTGAGAAGTCAAAAAATCGACCATTGGCCGGAAACGATTATTATTATATGTGTTATTTTAGTTTACATCGCGCATTGAGCATTTTGTGACATTTCGTATGTGCAGCTGCAGTTTGTTTTTTATATCAACGCAGAAACAAGTGGTTCGGAATAAAGATATTAAATTTGCATATTTTTGTCGATTACTTTACTTTTGCTCTCATTTTTTATACTGTAAGTGATATTTGGTCATGATTTTTGTGCATTTCGTTAAATTTTTGTGCAATTTATTTCGATATGTCAGAGCACAATGAGTAGCTCGCAATTTTTGAGCATGAAGAATATCCAACACATTTTGGAAGAGTGTAGCGACGATGGTAAAGAAAGGCATATTTAACCGCAAGAGATCTGGGCAATTCCAGTCTAGGTAGGGAGTCGTATGCACGTTTGTGTGATTTTGGTGCGCCGAATTGGATTGGTTAGATAAGGATAGGCTGTCTCATACTTAGGCTAATGAGGTTTATTGTAATACCAGGGGTTAATTTTTCCTATCTCTATTTAAACCAATTTCAGCTGTTTACTAAGCCTAGGATTCGGTAAACCGAAGATTCCGAGAGTTCGTCAAGGCCATTGAAAAACCAGTTGCCTAAGTGGAGGAACAGTTTTTGCCAGATTTAGGCCAGATTTGCCGCGTCAGACCAGCTGACCACACGCAGAGAAAAAACATAGTTGCAACAACCATGTTTTAAGAGGATCATAGTATGATTCGGATTATGATTGTTAAGTTACCCAAATAAGGCCAACCTAACGGTTTTTACCAGACAGAAGAGAAACGGGTTTTTTTAAACTTATTTTTGCATATTTGTGTTTTTGTTTATTCAATTCTTCTTTCAAAAACATAAAAATAAAGCATGAAAAAGTAAAAAATATATCCAGCTCAGAAGGTTTTAAAAAGGTCTGATTTTTGCCATATTAGGACCACCATGTCTAAATAAGGCCCAAGATATAACGGTTTTAGAAACATAACAAAACAGTCAGAAAATAATAAAACAAGAACACATATTGTTATAACAAATGTTGGTTTACATTTATACTAAACATAAATGCTATTCATAGCTTTTTTTTATAAAAACTTTTTCGAAAAAATACTTTTATTGCCAAAAGTTCATTTTGAAAATTAAAATAATGTTACTCTGGCTTTTTAAAGAAAATTTTGGTAATTTGCTGACCTTTATAGTTGAGGGCTTTCTTTTTCGTATTTTTTTTCTGCCAGGTAGATTTAGGTGTGGACATGAGATCGGAAAAAAAAGCCGGAAAGAAAAAATGTTTGGGCCTTTTTAGGGGCTCTCAATATAATTTCATTAATCAAGTTTTTCTCGGAATACACCACAGTTAGATTTGATCAATTAACCTTTTTGTTTAAGTCGAAATACCTCTCTTGATTTTTAATTCAAAGCTGGACATAGGCAATAGTTAATTCGTAGAATAACGGACTTTTATTCGAGCACAATATTACATCAACCACTTTGTTGACACTACCGCTGACTTCGTTCGACTGTCACTCGCTTCACAGATGCGCAATCGAAGTATTTTTTTTTTGCATCGTGATGCAGATATACACATGTTTATTTGGCGAAGAGACCTTAATATTTTCTTTGATCATGATAAAATGATTACAACAACCATATTTAGAAAAGGAACTTTTTTGTAGGAACCAAAATATTATTGAAACAATCATTATTCTCTTATTGGGTCAAAAAAAAAATGATTGCAACAACTATATTATGAATTTATTTTTAGGATCCAGAATATTATTGAAAAAAATAATTTAATTTTTTTTTTATTTTCATGCACTCCAATTTCCGCAGCTATTAATTAAGATATCTCCAGAGGTTTGCCATTGTCTGGGCTGAACAGAAATATAAATTCAATTGAAAAATCTTTTTGATAAAATTTTCTGTCTGAGCTGGGGTTTGAACCGCGGATTTTTCGCTTACGAGCCACGCACACTACCAGTAGGCCACAGCCGCTACCACCGCTCGCCTGACTAATACCATTCATAAACATGGTACATTAAGTGCATTGTCACAAAAATAGCAATATTTGTGATAAACAAAATATGGTCAGAATTGCGAAATATGTTTACGGTAAAAAGAAACATGTTTGCTACAATTAAAGTAGAAAATGTCACTTTTCTGTGTGCTGTTTTTAGGATCAGGCGATTTAAAACAAAACACAGTAATTGAACAGTTGACAAACTAAACGGCACATAGCCAGGAATCGAAAAAAACCTATTGTGTCTGAATGAAGTGAGAGTTTTTCCTGCAAACTGTTCAGAAACAATAAAATCTTTCGATTTTTGGTTATGTTCTGCTTCGTTTGCCAACAATCAAAGAATAGTTCAGACAAACATTCAAGATTCTAATATGTTTGTCTCCATAATAATATTCACATTTATCATGATTGACAGAACTGCAACATTTTTGTTGCAACTAATAGTTGAGGCAATCTTAATATGTTGACGATTTCAATGATGTTATGATATCAACTATAATGATATTTTTGGTACCACCATTAGTAAATAATGACTTTATTAAGGAAAAAATTTGTGTTTGCAGAAATAATACAAAAATTTTAGTAAAAAATTATTATTGCAGTAATCATGTCTCAACCATGTCTTTTCTCTGCGTGCATCTGTTGTTGGTTTTGATGCCGGATAACTCGTGTGTAAAGAGTTTACATGAGGTGAGAGGAATACCAAGGATTGCCTTATCTATAGATAGTTGTTTGGTAGTACAGTGCTAGCGAGTTCATCTGCTTTGCAGTTGCCTAGAAAGTCCTTATGTCCAGGAATCCAGCATAGAAGGATTCTGAGCTGCTTTGCTATCTTATTTAGAGTTGAGAGCTGTTTCAGATGTTATTTCAACAGTTCCTAGGGCTTTCAAAGTAGCTTTACTATCGGATAGTATGCACATATCCATTAAAGATATCTTATTTACCTGAAGCGAAGTTAACGCTTCAGGTATAGCAGCGATTTCAGCTTGAAATACACTGCAACGATCAAAAAGCCTGAAGGCTAAATTAACGCTGAATGCTTCCGAGTAGACGCCTCCACCTACTTTGCCATCTAGTTTTGATCCATCAGTAAAGATCACAATGACATTATGAGGTGAACGGTTTCCAAATTCACACTCTTCTCGAGAGGGAATGGATACATCGAACTTCCTTTCAAAGAATAGTTTTTGTGTGATGTAGTCGATGGACCTCATGAGAGGAAGAAATTTTCTAATGCAATTTTGCACCACAGAGGTGTCTAGCGTCTAGTGTACCTTCTTTCGACTGGGAGGTACCGCTTCTCATTTGAGCGGTGTCGTAATGAAAAACCACAAACAATTGAAACGCGGTGACTTCGATAATCGATTCAATAAAACGAACGAAATATTACTTATTCCATGGGCCGATAATACAGACGTGACCATTGCTAAAAACTACGAAAATTTGGAGCCCATGAAAAGCGGCCGCCGATACGATCATAAGAGTAAGTAAACGGACACAGTGCCACAACCTCCTTTTTTAAAAACCTATAATCAGTACATGGGTGGCGTCGATTTGCGTGATAATGCTGTGGCAAATTATCGAATTAGCATTCGAAAAGTGATGGTAGCCTCTCCACTCTCTTCAGACCGATGAGTTGATAGAAGACGAACAAGATCGTTCGCTTGGTTTGCGACGAATTGCTATTCGCAACCATTTTCCATTCACCCGGAGGAAAATATCGTCGCTGCAAGCAATGCAGTAAGCACACCATCAGCATTTGCCAGCGCTATAACGTTCACTTGCATTCCAAATACTTCACATCACACAGCCCACATAGTTAATTGTAGTTATTCAAAATGTGTGTGCAAAAAGTAACTATAACAACATCAAAGAAAGTGTATTTGCATTGTAAAAAATTCTTTAAAAAATCACCTCTTTTCCAATTCAATAAATTTGATATTTTGATACCGCTTCCGGCCAATGGTCGAAAATTTTACCACCCTTCCCCCGCCAGCCGGAAATTTGCAAAATTTTTTTGAAAGCGAAAAACAATTCTTTAGGGTCCTAATGATATGTGTTTGAACAATTTCAATTTTCTCGAAAAAAATGACCTTGGCCGAAAATGGGTTAAGCGCATAAAAGCGATTAGTTAATTTTTTAAATTTCCAGAAACGCTTATATTTTCATGTTTTTAACTGAAATGTATTAAAATTAGAAAACAAAATAATTTTTTTTGGAAATTTAATAATGTTTACTTTTCACCTTTGAGCGCTATTTAAACTTTGTTAAAATATCACGAAATATAGAATAACAGAAAAAACTAATAAGGTTTGAACATAGCTGTTTCACTTTTTGTATATTAAAGTAATATAGATGTATGCTCTTACAGATATTTCTTTGCTGACCATATAAAGTGCGGATTATTTTCTCTATTAATTAATGCTTTGGATAGCATTACATTATTTATGGTTTTAAAATCGAGTCTGTTTCATAGTTTTGTTTTTATTAAAGAAAGGTTTGACAATTTTTCTTTCAGCAGTGGCTGAACTGTGACTGTGACTGAAGTGTCATTAAATTTTTAACAAAATTTGCTTGTTATGTATATATGACAGTTTTCTTCCATGCCATTTTTAAAAGAAGAAACTTTGTCCAAAAAGTCTACAATATCTATGTCGCTTCTTAGGCCAAATTTAGAAAATCGTAGTAATTTCCATTGAGTGTTTTTTCGCAGCAAAAAAGTTCGATAAAAAGAAAAAGGCCGATAATTTTAATACATTCTTGCAAGTAACACAAAACAGTAGAGTGATGGAACATTTTTAAGAAAAAAATGTTGTTTTGTTTCGTCAAAATTTACCAAAATGGAATCAAATTTTACGTTTTCACATCGAAAAAAGATTTTTACCAGTTTTGGTAAAATTTTCACATTTTGACAACGCTGCTACTGCTGCTTCAGTAGAGACTGAACAAGAGAGCGTAAGAATACGTGTCATGGTATAATTATTTGACAAGGTATCCGTGACAGTTTTTTGGCGATTGGTAGTTGTCAAAAACAGCTTAAGAAGTTGTAGTTTGTTGCTGTTGACTAGCTATATGCTTATTTTTAACTTCTCTTTGATTCATAAAATTTGTTCGCGAAGTTTATTGGAATGTTTTTAGTTTGCTGCGATTGACTAGCTATGTGAAGTCGTTGCTTATTTTTTCACATTTCTTTGATTAATTGCATAAAAAGCTAATTTTGACAACTACCCATCGCCGCTCGTGAGAAAAAAGCCAGTCTACGTACTACCTTGTCAAATAAGTATACCATGGTCTAAGTACTTTCTTTTCTCTGTTTCTGCAGCCGGCTTATTGTGTATTTTTAATTGTCCCCATTTGGGAATGATCTGTCAAAAATAAATTAGGCAATTACATTATATTACAACTTTTTTCAGGATTAACTTTAGCTTAGGTCGCATTTAGATCAATTGGCACACAGCCTATAAATCTCCTTGGACGAGATTTGCCGAGGGCGTATATCTATGGAGCATACTTAAGGAAAAAACCTACTATCGTAAATGGTCAATTTTTTTCTTTTTAACGTTTAACTTGAACGCATATTTATGCAAATATATTGAAAATATTTCATGAAACCAAAAAATGTTGTATGTGTACTTGAAAGACTTGCATTTTATGTGAATTAACTTTTCTTCTAACTTTTCTTCTAGTAAGACTTCTAATAAGAAAAATTTGTGAAATTGGGAATGAAAAAGCCTAAACTCGAAGAGGAGGGATCAAGAGGGATCAAGTAAAAGACTAAAATCAAAATAATAAAAAGAAAATGTTGTCTTGCACTTGTAGGAGCCAAAATGTGTAGTCTTTAACATTACACATCTTTTGGAAGTGAGTTTCTAGATAGGTCTGCATTTTAAAAAAATTACCGAAGTTGATAATGAAAACACCTTACATTTTAACGTTACATTTTGTTCCATTTTGTTCCCATCTAAATTTTTCGCAATTTCGATCTGTTGCGCGGCACAGGCGAAATGAACGTATCTGCATAAAGCGCGACAAGATCACTCTTATAAATGAACGCAATATAGTCGATGCAGTGCTAAATTATTTTTTCGGCCGTTACTCCTACAGAAAAAATTTACCATATAGAAATTCCAAAAATTTAAATATCTGCATTGTCACAATTTAATTCATCAGCATGTACACAGCTACACATAAATTTAAAATGACACACCACCCTGTAAAAGCTACAGACGCTTTATCTTTTGCACAAACCATTTAAGTGTAGCTAGCGCCCGTTGTATAAATTTTAATACATTATATTTATAAACTGTTCATTGCAGCCTAACAGAATGCTTCAATGGATTCACTGTTAAGTTCTACATTCAAAGTCCTCATACATGTTACAAGGTGCTCTAGATGTATTTTACAAGGTAGATACAATTATTTACCTTGTAGATCTGTTCCCGTACTTGAACATTTGTACGAATTCACGAATTCATGCTATTTCCTGTTCTCGTTCCCAAAAAATTCTCAAAAGAGTGAAAATAATAGCGCATCTTTTCTGTTACAAGCAAAAAGTTAAAATTTTGAAAAATTTTTGAAATTGAATCCAAAACAATTTTGACTAAATTGATTAGTTTTAATAAAACTGAACAGCTCAATGAATATTTGTTGAAAATTTCATGCAGTCGGCACTATACACAACCTCAATTGTAATTACATCGGAATTCAAAACAAAAGTGCAGCCAATATCAAATGAAAAAACAAATATTGAATTTTTTCCGTTCTTTTCTCAGCTCAAAGAGGTCAACATTCTGTAAATTCAAATCAGAATTTAAAAAATTATGCATTCTGTGAGGTCAAAATTTTTTTCTGAAAAGAATGCCTTAAAGTACAGTGACCATACTTTTTAGAGCAAAACACATGGCAAACAAAAATTTTAAATATTCCATATATAGGATTCTTATCGGATATAACAGTATATATTCAGAACAGTATACATATGAGTTCATTGAAATTTACTAAAAACAGATTAGCTTATATTACGCTTTGTATCTTTCTTTGTAGATTATATTGCTATTGCTTTGATCTGCAATTTTTACATTAAAGGTATTCAATGAACGACGTATATATACTGAAAGCGTATAGCTTTAAATTTATGTTAAACGCTCCCACGAATCCACCCTGAATATAAACTGAATAATTGCGTAAATGTACTAAAAATAAATTGTCATCAAGGGCGTAGGCAGGATGAAAATTAGGGGGGAGGTAAGACCTTATAAAAATTTGTTTACTATACCTTTCATTCATGAATTTTACGAGCAAATGAAAATAGTTAAAATTAACGTATCTGCATAGAGAGCGACAAAAGTACACGTACTTTACACATCTGTCCTAGGTGTCTTATTACCTGATGTTTTTATATATAATCGACTTTAATACTATGTTCATACTAAAGGTCTGCAGCGAACCATCCATTCTACTTGAAAAAACAGATATAGCAAAAATATTTGTGATGTTTTTCTCTTGTTATTTTTTTTTTTATTTGTTTCACGATGATTTCAGTTAATTTTGGATGGTTTGGTTTTTTTTTAATAATTTTAAATATTTGAGACAAAAAATTAACTTAAATAATTTTTTTGGGTTTCAAATAAACTGTCAAGCTGTTCAATCAGCTGTGACTCTGCAAGTTTCTACTAGTTTTCTATTCACATACTTATTATGCCTTTTTTCTCTTTGTGGCAATACTTTTCTCAATTCTTTTTTTTTACTGCCTCCCTGCAAGTTTCAACAAGTAAAGTACGTGAACAAACCTAAACCATACAAACACTCATGTCAATGAACGTTTTGAAGGCCACGGCTCTGTAACAACTGGTGATACAGTTCGCTCTCATAATAGTGGGACATATGTTGAAGCTATAGATACAGCTTTACCAACTGATAATATTCTAAATTACTATGCAAATAATTTTACAAATTCTAATCAACGTTTTAATAGAAAAACTAATACTATAATTGGCACTAATGACTACCAAGGTGAAAATATTGATGTCATAAGACGGCGCAAATGGTTTCATCTAACTAATTTTCGACCTACCACAACGTACGAAGCTATTCAGAACTATGTCGTATCTAAGGCTAGTATTGCTGCATCGGAAGTCGTATGCTATAGCCTAGCTAAAAGAGAGGTTCTAAATGCCAATCGTGTTTGTTTTAAATTAGGCATTCCTGCCATTCACGCACACACAGTCTTTAACTCGAATTTTTGGCCTGCTGGAGTTTGAATAAAACCATTTAACAACATTCCAAAAAACGTCAAGCGTCCGTCGGTACAGAACCAGCAATTTTAAATGCTTCTATACCGACGATCCCATACAATTATGCACCACTGCGTCCACATAAAACAGAAGTATACTATCATAATGTTGGTGGACTTCGCACTAAATCAACAGAATTTTCTCTAAATGTGATTGATTGTTCTTATGATGTCATTGCCCTAACGGAGACCTGGTTGCATCAGAATATTATAACATCTGAACTTTTTGATGACCAATTCGAAGTATTTAGACGCAACCGCAGCTCAACAACTGGCTTAACTCGTGGAGGTGGTGTATTAATTGCCATCCGTGCACATTTTAGATGTCAAGAAATATCATTACAACATCTGTCAGGTGATGTGGAGCAAATATGCGTACGTGTTGATTGTCCGGTTGCCGGCGACGTGGTTGCTGCACAATCCTTTTTAAGTATCTATATTTTTGTATCTTATATCCCACCATGCTCCAATAGTGAAATTTATACTAAGCATTTTATTAATATACTTAATGTAGTTGAACGACTTAAGGACAATGACTATCCATTAGTTCTCGGTGATTTCAACTTGGGCAATACTTTTTGGTCATACTCTAATGAAATTATGAGTATGATTCCAAGCTCTATGAGTAATATTGTTGAAATAGAATTTTTAGACTCCGTCTTCTCGTTGGGATTGTGTCAATTAAATTCGGTTAAAAATAGTTTAAATAAAATTTTGGACTTAGTTTTTTCTGATCGTGATCTTAATGCTAATTGTAACGAAGCTGATTTCCTTTTGTCAAATAACTCTTTGCATCATAAGACGCTTTTAATTCAGTTGGATACGGCAACCTTAAGTATACCTGCTCTAGAAGAGGATACTTTTGTATTTGCTTTTAATAAGGCAGACTATGTTGGCATCTCTAACTTCTTATCTAGTGTCGATTGGCGTACAGTTTTTGGGGAAAATCTTTTAGTTAATTATGAATTTTTCATTAATATTATTAACGAAGCATTTGTGACTTTTGTTCCTATAAGGAAAATCAAGAAAAACACCAAGCTGGAATGGTTTAGTAGAGATCTCTTCAAATTAAAAAACCGTATGAATAAATTATATAAAAAGAGTAAATTGAACATGTCCTTTCGTGAAAACTATCTTGTGGCTCGTAAACAGTATGAAACTCTGAAGATCTCCCTTTATAGAAGTAATGTCCGGGCGTTGGAATCGGATATTAAATGCAATCCTAGAGCTTTCTGGAAATTTTTTAATAAAAAGAGAAATACTAAGGGTCTTGCTAAAAATATGTATTTTAAAGATAAAACATCGAACAATATTGAGGATGCATGTAATATGTTTGCTGACTACTTCCAATCAAATTTTGTTTTAGATAATGTTCCTATACATCAAGATCGATCGTTATATAATGGAGAGCGAATCACTGATTTGGGCAGTTTAGTTCTTTCGGTAGAAGATGTTTTTAACGAGTTGTTGTCACTCGATATTAATAAGGGTGCTGGCCCCGATAATATCCCACCAATCGTCCTTAAAAAATGTGCTGCTGCACTTGCTCAGCCTCTTTCACTAATTTTTAATTTGTCCCTTGAGAAAGGTATATTTTTGGATATTTGGAAGGTTTCAATTATAGTTCCTATTCATAAATCTGGATCAAGACAAGACATTGGAAACTACAGACCAATTTCTAAGTTACCATCAATTCCCAAATTGTTTGAAGCCTTGGTGAAAAAGCAGATCTATCAAGGCATTAAAAATTTGATATCTGAAAGCCAGCATGGTTTTGTCTCTGGAAAATCAACCTCTACAAACCTGGTTCTATTCACTCACGTAATAAAAAATGAATTGGAGAATGGTAAACAAATAGACGTTATTTTCACAGATTTTGCTAAACCATTTGATAGAGTTCAGCACTCTATTCTAATTAATAAACTCAGTCTAATGGGTTTTCATTCTTCACTCTTGTCTTGGCTTAGTGAGTACCTTTTAGGTCGTAGCCAAAATGTATGCATCGGAAAGACGATCTCAAAAGCAATAATTAATCATTCAGGTGTGCCACAGGGTAGCCACCTTGGGCCGTTGTTATTTATTCTTTTCATCAATGATCTTCCTAATTTTATACACTACTCAGAATGCCTTATGTATGCTGATGATGTTAAGATTTTTAAATCTGTAAGCTGTGCAATGGAGTTTACAAAGTGATTTAAATAGTCTGCACTCATGGTGTATGCTAAATAAACTGAATTTAAATTTGTCAAAATGCAACATAATGCCATTTTATATGATAAGATCTCAAATGTTTTTTGATTACTCAATTTTATGCAACGCCTTGATTAGAGTAGATTCTAAATCTGATCTAGGTGTACTCTGTGATAAAAAGATGTCATTTTCAGGTCATTATGACAACATAATCAGCAGGGCTAATGCTATGATGGGATTCGTTAGACGCAACACTAGAGAGTTTGCTGACCCGTATACCTTAAAGACTCTTTTCATTTCCATTATAAGATCAATACTTGAGTATGGGTGTGTAATATGGGACCCATTTTATGAGTCGCATAGTACAAGATTGGAAAAAGTCCAAAAACGTTTTACTCGTTTTGTCATCGCTTAAATCATTGAGTTCTAGAAGAAAATATTTTCTTATAACTTTTGTTCGAGATCTTTTAATGAATAATATTAACTGTGCGCCAATCCTCGCCCGTCTAAATATTTATGCTCCGGAAAGACACTTTAGGCAAAGAGATTTTTTTTACACTCCGCACCATAGAACTAACTATGGCCGGAGTGATCCGATTTTTAACATGTGCACTGTCTATAACAGTGTAAGTGCTCGTATAGATTTCACTCAAAAAAGAGAGGCATTTAAGCAAACTGTATTGAGTATTGTATAAATCCTTAATTTTATATTCTTATAATAATTCCATTATAATTATTGTTTTAGTGTAATTTAAGATGCAATAAATAGACTGTTAAACATTTTTGTCGATAGTTTATAAATAAATAAATAAATAAATAAATATTACCGATATATCCATTTATTGCGTATGTTCTAAAACTCGTATTTTTGATGCTTGGTAATTTCACTCTCTCATACCCATCATTTCTAAATGAGAAATATTCCATGCATACTCATATTTTTTGTTAAATGTGTTTATTTTTGTAAATTTTTGTTTTTAACTGCATGTTTATGTAAAACGAAACGAACGCTGAACGTCGTGAAAGAAACTAATATGAAAAAATGTATTGCTTACCGTGTCTCGCACCACGTTCAGCCTTCGTTTCGTTTTACATAAACATGCAGTTAATGTGGGGTTGCCTTACGTTGTGTCAAAAAAAATATGAGAAATCACATAAAATCGTCTTTTCGAAATATTTTTTATGTTGAGGCAGTTCGATATTGGCAATTTCCAATTTTATTCGGTTACTACTGATACTAAAAATTCCAATACAAACGTTATTGGAAAGGTTATTTTAATTTCCGTGTAGCGAAAAATGCTGCAATTTCTGTCTTTTATAAATAATTTGACTTAAAGCTATTAAAATTATAACCTTGTATAATAAGGAAGATGTCAAAATATAATTATAAATCTAAAATTTTTCATATTATCTACTTCATGTCAATATCTAAGTTTTTAACTTCCCGTTTGATTAGTATACAATATTTTACAAAATTATACCATATCGCTTAAAAATACTGATTTGCTTTTAACTTTTTCAGGTCTAGATTCAAAGAAAAAGGTAAAACTACACATTAAAAAATATGTGTAAAGTAAAACACATTCAAAGAAAAAAATCTCAGATTTAGGGGGGCAATTGCCACTTCCCTGCCTTCGCCCTTGATTGTCATCGCACGATTATTTCAAACTTTACAGAAATTTTAGATCCATTAATATTAAGTGCATTTCTGATTTCTTAATTGTTAAATTTAATTAACAAATAAATTAAATTTTTAATACGTATAGTGCATAATATGCAGTTTTTTTAATTATAGCCCCTTAATCTCAAAAGTATAAATTTTCACATACGACATTTATTTGCTTAAGCGACGACTTGTAGGAGCCAAAATGTGTAGTTTTTAACGTTACACATCTTTTGGAAGTGAGTATCCAGGTAGATCTGCATTTTTAAAAAAATTAGCGAAGTTGGCAATGAAAACACCTCAATTAAAGAACTATATCAAAGAAGAGGAATAAATAAACGACTAAGATCGAAATAATGAAAAAAAAATTTTGTGTAACACTTCTAGAACCTAAAATGTCGGGTCTTTAACGTTGCATTTTGTTCCCATCCAAATTTTTCGCAATTTCGATATGGTGCGCGGCACAGGCGAAACGAACGTATCTGCACGCTTATAAATCTGTGCACAAAAGCACGCTTATAAATGAACGCAATGTAGTCGATGCAGTACTAAATTATTTTTTCGGCCGTTACTCCTACAGAAAACATTGACCATCTAGAAATTCCAAAAATTTAAATTTCTGCATTGTCACAATTCAGTTCATCACCATGTGCACACACATAAATTTAAATTGACACACCACCCTGTAAAGGCTACAGATGCTTTATCCTTTGCACAAACCATTTAAGTGTAGCTAGCGCCCGTTGTATACATTTTAATACATTATATTTATAAACTGTTCATTGCAGCCTAACAGCATGCTTCAATTGATTCACTGTTAAGTTGTACGTACATCAAAGTCCTCATACTTGTTACAAGGTGCACTAGATGTGTTTTACAAGGTAGATATATTTCCTGTTAATAGGTGTGTTCCCGTACTTGAACATTTGTACGAAGAATTTTCATGCTATTTTCTGCTATTTATTTTTCGCAAAAAAGCGAAAATAATAGCGCATTCTTTTCTGTTACAAGCAAAAAGTTACAATTTTGAAAAATTATTAAGATTGAATCAAAAACAATTTTGATTAAATTGATTAGTTTTAATAAAACTGAACAGCTCAATAAATATTTGTTAAAAATTCCATGCAGTCGGCACAACCTCAATTGTAAATATATCGGAATTCAAAAAGTGCGGCCAATATCAAATGAAAAAAACATATATTGAATTTTTTCCGTTCTTTTCTCAGCTCAAAGAGGTACATTCTGTAAATTCAAATCAGAATCTAAGAAAATATGCATTCTGTGAGGTCAGAATTCTTTTCTAAAAAGAATGCCATTAAGTACAGTGACCATATTTTTTAGAGCAAACAAAAATTTTAAATATTCCATATATAGAATTTTAATCGGATATAACAGTATATATTCAGAACAGTATACATAAGAGTTTATTAAAATGTACTAAAAACAGATTAGCTAATATTTGTTTTTATTCCATTTGATTGGTTGTATATAATGTTATCTATTGTACTGGAAAAGAACTTGTTCTTATTTGTATTAATTTTTATATCTAATAAATAAAATAAATTTGTTTAATTTGTTTTGAAAAAAAAAAATACGCGTTGTATATTGATCTGCAATTTTGATATTAATGGTATTCAATGAACGACGTATACATACTTATAGCTATTCGCTAAACGCTCCCACGAACCCACCCTGAATACAAACCGAATAAATTGCGTAATTGTACTAAAAATAAATTTCAATAAAAACAATTATTTTAAAATTTACAGAAATTTTAGATCCATTTATATTAAGTGTTTTTTAATTCTTTTAATTTTTAAATTTAAATGAAATACTGCTTGTAAAAAAAAATTAAACCACGGTTGCATAGAACGCACTATACGTACTATGTACACGACGTTTTTGTGCTGTGAGATGTGTATGTTTAATCCCTTACAATTTTGTTATTGCAAATTACGCTGCTGTAAACTTACCGAACACACGCTGTGTACATCGCCAATACGGCGTTCATTGAATACCACTATTGCTTTCCATAAGGTAAGTACATATTATATTAATAATTCAGATATTACTTGTTCATTAACCTTCAAACGTATGTGATTTTTTGTGAAGTAAAAGATTTTTAGATTTTTATTGTCAAATCAGCACTATGCATTGCAACCAATGATTTGAGTTTAATACCACGGAAAACCAAATTTTTTTGCTTATATTCATGTTAAATTAAAATATTTATTTTTAAAAAACTCAAGACAGCTCCCAGATTTCTTTGCCAGAACTATTAAATTAAATTAATTAATTTAGTATTAAAAATAACAATTTGTTATTTACCAACTACTCTAAATTTGAGCAACGTCATCAACTGGAATTTTTTTCTTTAGTAAAATCTAAATTTTGGCATGATTTTCACATTGAGCCAAAAACCCAAGTGAATTTTAGCTCAAATAAGAAAGATATACAATTTCCTATATAAAATAGTATCAAATGACACTTTTCAGGCGTTTGAAGGTTAAAAATAAAAATAGTTTGGTGCAATTAATTTTAGTGAATAGTTTTAATCAATATTACAGGTTTCTGCGCAATGAAAATTTGGAGAAAAACTAATTAAAAAGTTTTAAATAAAAATAATAAAGTGAAATAAAAAAATTTTCAATAACTTTTATGGAAAACATTACAAAAACAGAACACTTTATAATATACAGAACATTTATATATACAGGACATTGCCTTAAAAAAAGAGTACTGTAATGTTTTATACAGTACGGATGGTCACTGTACCTATAAGTAATCAAATCCTTATCAAATCTTGTTATTTTCTGCTACATAAATTTGGCGAAGCAGAAATTCGCCGCAATTCTCAAGCTGCCATGTTTTGACGGCTGATGTCAAATTAGAGTTAACCCAATTAAAACAACACAAAAAACGCCAGGGAAGCCAATTTATGCTTTTAATCCGACATTTGTCCATTTTTTCAAAAGAAATAAACAAATATTTTTGACTTTTCTTCAAAAGTTGCAACTTATTGCTAAAAACCTGTCCGCGTACTTTTTTAAATTTTTCGCGCAAAGAGAGCATTTTTCCGCTTACTCTCTCAAATTTCATAACTTGCTAATTTCTACCACAAAAGTACGGGACGAGACCTTATAGTGAAATTAGTTTTTGAGTAAATCGTTTGCTAATTACTAGGGCTAGGAATCTCATGCACTAAAAAATCGAAAATATGCGCATATTGCATGCACTTAAAACAGGTAAAGTATGCAATTAAAAATATTTTTATAATATATTATTATCAGTAATTTAACAAAAAGAAAAACAATATTTAAAAATACATACATATTTCATTGATTTAAAAAAACAACAAAAGCATGAAGTGATGAACATAGAAGCAATAATTTTAAGTAATCTTTTACCAAAAGATGTCGCACTAAATTTAAGGTATAATATACGTGTAAAAAGAGAAAAACAGTAGCTTGTAATCAAACATTTTTTTGAGGTACAAGGAGTTGTTATATTTTTTTAAATTTATACGGGTTATTGTACATAAAAACTACTTCAATAAACTTTTTTAGCATTTTTCTGGCTTTTTATAGAGGTCGCTAAAAATGAAATTGAAAAAAAAAACATCCTAAACTGTTTAATAATGTTAAACATGGTAAACAATTTATTAACCAGTATAAATTTCAAAAAAATATAACAACTCCTTGTACCTCAAAAAATATTTGAAAACAAGCTGCTGTTTTTCCATTTTTACACGTATATTATACCTTAAATGATTGCAAATCAACAAAAAAAAACAAAAATATGCAAAAACCACATGCATTTCTTTTAAAATATACAAAAATATGCGCAATTAATATGCAAAAACAGGCATTTTTTGTAAAATATGCAAAACCATGCGTTTATTGCAAAATATGCAAAAGTATGCAAGGTTGAATGCCATTTTAAAGAAAATTTCATAACTCGTAAAGAAAAGTTTACCATTTCCATTTTAAGATGTCCAGTAAAAACATGCAATTGCATAAGATTCCAGTAAAAATATAATTGCATAAATCACACCAATTCATTATTTTATGATTTTACTACCTATAGATACAAATATAGACACTATCTATACTATTATATAAAAGGCTTCTCACGTATCTGTGACGACGCTAAACTCAAAAACTACTGAACCGATTTTAATAATTTTTTAATTAATATGAAGCTATTAAAGCTATAGTATAATTAATTTAACTTAAAATCTTGCATCCTTTATTTTTAATACCACTCTTTAAAGTTATTAAAATTTCAATTCATAAAGTAGCCAAAAAACCAAACATAAAAATCATTGCTTCATTAAATTGTTAGGCACACAAGCAGCATAAAGCTTTATCTCTCTTTTCCTCTGCTATAGTGTTTGTCATCGTTTCTATTGTGGTGTCGGACAAAGCTCATTTATAAGGTTGTGGCACTGAGAGCGAGCTCGGTCGAACTGTCGAAGAATGGATGAAAAGAATGCAAGGAAATTAATGCATAAAACAAAGAAAAGCACAGTGAACAGTTCAAGCAAAGGTGGAAAAAGTGTGCATTTCTCTCAAGTGCCACAACCTTATAAATGAACCCTGTGGCATCTTGTTGTAACTTCGAAAGTTTCGAAGTCGTCAAAATTATCGAAAGTCGGTATGTTGTAACACTTTCGACAGGCGATATTTGCCTTGACCTTTTTTTATATATTGATTCACGTTATTAACATGCCAAGTATCAGAAAAAAACTTGCGAGCAGTTTTAAATGTTCGAAAATAACTTGAAAACAAAAAAATCGACTTCGCTTTGATGTTCGTTTCGACAGTGAAGTTACAAAATGTCGTCACCCGACACCAGGGTAGCTTTGCACATTTTTACTCTCCCATATTTCTCTCCCGTATGTGTTAATGCATAGAAGAACTAGACAAGGTAGTGTCCAAGGTATTGTCAAACTCAGCCATTTTGGTATTTTTGCCAATTTCTGCTTTCATATTGGTTGCAAATTTTGTATTAAATGTCAACTTCGTTTTGACAGTTTCGGTCACCGGCTCTCCGCCCTAACACTGCCTTGTCTAATTTTGCCATCTATAACACGATAGCCATGTTGTGTAGTTGTTTTCAGGTAGATTCTTGCTGTCATACAGTGTTGATTAATTTCCTTTGTAAATGTTTTGAGGGGAGTTGCCAGAATTCAGGTCTAAGCATACATTATGTTTTGTAGCTTTGCCAGCTAACTTTTCCCGACTTGAAATTGTGTTAGTCTATGTAACTATGCTATCTATCTATCCATACTATTAAAAGCTTTGAGACACTGCACAGATGTTTGACAATCACACGAGAACCACTGAAGTAATGAAAATGCTATATTTCAAACAGTTTTGGTCGTATAATACTACGTTTAAATTGGGCTAAATGACTCATTTGGAATTAGTCATTCAAAAGTGCTTTCATCTTTTTTTTCTACTCATAACTAGAAGTAGTTTTTTAGCGAAAGTTTCTCATTTCGTTTGACAACTGGTTCTTGGTTTTGTTTTACTGGTTGATATTGATGATGATACATGTGTATAAAATTATTTGTTGATTGACGTTTTCCTTTGTTTTTAGTGCGTTCGGTGTTTTTTTATACATTCTCCATTAAATGCGTTCGAAATAGTTTGTAATAAGTTTGAAGAACGTATCCAATCTCATTCGTTTTAAATGAGTTGAATTGCAACTGAGAATTTGTATGGGAAATGAAATTTCTTCGTTTCTCATTTAGCTAAAAGGAGTCATTTGGTCCAATTTTAACGTAGTATAAGACTAAAATTTGATAATTTAGTTTGTAATATTTGAAAATTTTTTCACGGAAATTATTTTTTAAGCTGTAGAACATTGCAAAAAATATAATCACATTTTGAAAAAATAAAATTTTTTTAAACCAGAAAAATTAAAAAAAAAACTCGACGCCTGATAGTTATTTGTATGTAGGATATGAGTAAAATTTTTTAAAAAGTTAGGTTTAGTGGTTTTTTCGGAATGGTAGTCACCAACTTTGAAAATTTCATGTTTGGGAAAATCGATTTTAAGTTTTTTGTACTAAAACATCCATCCCAGTACGAGGGCCAGTCGCTTGAAACGCTGTATCTTCGTTAATTTTGCTCTGATTTACTTGAAGTTTTGACACAATACTCTAGACATTCAGAAAAACCTTACTCCTTCTTAAGTTTTCATACATAAAGGGTGTCCCAACAAGAGCGCAATTTTTAAATTTTAAATAAAACACAGATATTTAAAAAAAAAAATCGTGAAACTTTATTATATCGTAAAGTAGACAGAATGAGGTTATGTATGGAACAATATATCGTGCAGATGGCCGCCGCGGCTTTGCTGGCATACACGCGATCTTTTAATGAAATTTTCAATGATCGTTTTGCATAAATGCTGCAGTATTTCATTAATGCAGCGTCCAATTTCCTCTTTTAAGGCTTGAGTCGTCGTCGGCTTATTCGCGTAAGCCATCAACTTCAAAAAACCCCAAAGAAAAAAATCTAATGGTGTTAAATCGCACGATCTAGGCGGCCAATTCTGATCTCCAAAACGCGAAATAACATGACCGGGAAATGACTGATGCAGCAATTGAATTGTTTCTCTGGCTGTATGACATGTGGCGCCGTCTTGTTGGAACCACATGCCCTTCACATTCATTTCTTCAATTCTAGGAAAGAAAAAACTGGTTATCTGAGTCAATAACTGAGTCAATTGAACTTTGTATGCATGAAGATGCAAATCTTTCGTCAAAATTCGCTGCATAGTGGATTTGGAGACACTAATTTGCTGAGCTCGGTGTCGAATTGAGGTGGATGGAGTTTGAGCGATATCACGTACAGCTGCGACATTTTCGGTCGATCGACCTGGTCGAAGGCGCGTTGTTGTCTTTACATCACTAACAGACCCAGTTTCGGCAAATTTATCCACTAATCTCTTTACAGTTGACTCTTTTGGAGCATTATTGTGACCCCATTTTGGTAAAACAATTTCACAATGAGAATGGGTTGTTCATTCGTGTAGCGTTCCATTTTTACTAACCTCGTACCTTCTACTAGCAAACAATAACAATTGTTCAAATGTCAAACAATGACACTTCGAATGGCGCCAAATTTAAAAATTGCGTTCTTGTTGGGACACCCTTTATATGATGAAATGTAAATCTAAAAAGTAGTTTCAGGATTTTTCAAAACTCATTAGAATTCTTGAGAGAAAGGGTTAAATATCAATATTATGGGTATATATACTTTGAACTCGCATAAATGCTGAAATAATTTAATTTAATTTTGAGGTTTTACACTTCAAATAATCCAGTCTTCAAATTATTTTCTTGGATTTTTCAAATTCGATCTGCAAAGGGTTAAATGTGGTTTTTAATTGTGTCTTAAGATTAAAAATAATTTCAAGTCTATAAAATCCAAACTGCTCTATTGATTCCGTTAAAATTTGTTGCACATATCGTGTGCATCCTAGATTAGATCGTGACTTACTTAATTTTGAACTCGCCTCTTCCGCCCCTTTTTAACTAACGTTAATTTTGTTATTTTTTTCCAATTAAATTTATAAATATTTCTGTTATTTTGACGCTTTGTGATCTTCAAAATTGTAGAAATTTTTTTACATCGACTTTTCCAAAAACATCGTTACCTGAGAATGAGAAAAAGACGATATGAAAATCAAAGATTTGGTTTTTCGATGCCAATATCTCCGCTGTTTTTTAATATATTTTTTCTTCAATTTTTTTTTTATCAAAAGTGCACTAAAATACCTATATTAAAATAGTTTCAACTGTACTGTTAGGTAAGTGAATATATAGTTTTTTCAAAAAAGGTCCAAAATATCAACTCAATATTTCTTGAAAAATTACTCAAAAGTTGTTTTTGTTGTAAAAATAAGAACAAGCAAAAAATGTAGTTCTGAATACATTTCATATGACATAACATTACCTTGCAAAAATTGTTCCATTTTGAAGCTAAAATTTATAAACTCTTTTGTCATCAAAACAACAAAGTCTATATGATTTTTTTTTGCAAAATTTTTTGTCTAAGATGTGGTTTTATATTTTAAAAAATATGATAATCAAGTCTAAAAAATAATTTGAGAATTTTACCCCTGTTCAATCAAAAGTTACAACTATTTAAAAATTTTTTTTTATAAAAAATATAAAAATAAACTTTAAAAATATAGAAAGCCTAAACTTCTGTTGTTGGAGGGAGCCAAAACAGCCCATTCTACTTTTAAACTGCCTCTCAATCTTCTTACCTCCGACATCCCGCTATGCAATATTTTAAAACAGAGCAATATGGCAAAAGTATAACGTGATTAGAAGCTTCTAGTATGGGATGAAAGTATTATGGCAGATATGGGAGATACTGAGCACAACACTAAAGGTTATAGAGGAAACAATAATGCAATGAGAGGAGCCACTGTACTTTTAGCTAAAGATTTTAGGCAATAATTGAAGGTAGTACCAAGAGGAACACGAGGCGATGGGGGCAATGGCATATTTAAAAATATCTTATGTTTCGCCTCTTATTAAAAAAATATCACTCAAAAAAAATATGCGCGTTCACTTAAGAGGCGATGCATCTTCTGGAAAATTCTCCGAACTACTGCTTAAAAAAGAATATGAACAGTATTCTGATTTTTGAAGGTAAAGCGAAAATATCTACTGATTTGAAAATAGTATTGAAAAACATTAAAGAGCATTTTTCCGTTTATCCAGATATCGCTGACATGAAAAACAAAAGCATAGATTGGTTTTGTGAGCGAACTTTTCTTACTCCTAAGAACGATAGGGCTGCTACTATAAACGAAATTATGCTTAGGTCTTTAAAGCAATAGAAATGGCGTACAAATCAGTAAATACGGTGGTTTCTTAACACGTTGAATCCTCCAGCAAACATAATTTTACTTGAAGTAGGAGCTCCTATTATTATGTACCGTAATCTTAATCAACTAAAACTCTGAACTGGAACAAGACTACAATTTAAAAGGCTACAATTTTCTCTAAAGGTATGTCAATAAATAAATCACAGGAACAGTCTTTAAATATAGCAGGTCTTGATTTAACCGAACAGTGCTTTTCGAAGTCTCATAATCCTTGCACCGGACGGTACAACCCAAATGTAGTGTACAAAGAGGTTCTGAACTAAAGAATATAAATATTATTGTGAACATATAAAGCACTTTTATCTAATCGCCAGCAGTCAGACTTTACTAAACGTTATCAACATGGCCGCCACATGTATTTCTATTTGACATACTGGAAATGCTCTCAGGTTGAGAAGGCTCCATTGCTTTAAAAAATTCACATTGCATGTAAGTACATCAGCTAGATATAACTTTATTAAGTTTGACCTCAAGACTATAAGCAACTGCCTTCAATAGAGTTGAGTAAGAAGACAAAATTCTTAAAAATATTTGTCAATAGCGATTACAGCACTGCAAACGACCAGCATATCAATAGTGGGTACTAAAAAAGACCCTTCATAGCATCAGTTAACAATCTTGTAATTCGACAGTGATAACAAACTCAGACAGTTTAAAAAATTTTATGTAAAGTGCGATCACTGATCCACTGGAGCGGTTTTCTTCTACAATGTTGTTTCAAGATGAATTCTGCTAAGCATATGCAAGCAACGACGATCTTACGAGGGCAATTTGAGATGTTAGTGAATTTTTTAATTTCCCGCTTAGTACTTTTAAATGCAACACTGATCCTGTCAACTACCATCTGTTAATAGACTATTGTCAAAATTCCATCTCGCTGCGACGCTTATGGTCCAGTTAGCCTCGCATGGCATAGCAATGCATGGCTTAACAAGCGTCACATCGAAATCGGTTTAGTGGGATTTGTGTGTATCTGATTATGCACATCATGGCAACGCATGGCAATGCTCAGATAAAAACAGAAATGCATCTCTGACTACATAGATAAACATGGAAGATCTATTTCATTTTAATTTCTGTGTATTCTTCTATGTATTTGACGTTTTGGCAAAGCAGATGTGAAGTTGTAAAATTGTTTGGCCAAGTGCGGTTAATTTATTAAAATAAAATCATAGTATGCTTGTTTTTATTGGTTTATTTTGACTACGTGACTATGCGTTGCATAATCACTATTTATTTGGCCGTGTGCTAGCTGCTTATCTGCGTTGCATGCGCTGCTGTGCCATGCGACGCTAATGGTCCAGTTAGCCTCGCATGGCACAGCAGCGCATGCAACGCAGATAAGCAGCTAGTAGCCTACACGATCGGTCCAATTTTTAAGCACATTATCGATTGTGTGCAGCTGTATTTCACCAATGGCTTCACGAATATTGTCCTTTAAAGCGTCAATTGTCTCTGGCTTGTCGGCGTAACACTTATTTTGAGGGCACCCCACAAATAATAGTCCAACGGTGTCAAATCGCAGCTCCGAGGTGGCCAAACGACATCAGCTCTGCGGCTGATAATGCGATCTTCAAAAACAGGGCACAAAACATCGAGTGTAGCTTCGGCTGTGTGGCACGTAGCGCCGTCCTGTTGAAACCAAATGTTGCCAATATCCTCCTCTTCAATTTTTGTGAACAAAAATTTGTTCAACATGGCCCGATAACGATCGCCATTGACTGCAACGGCCACTCCTTGCTCATTTTCGAAGAAAAATGGCCCAATTATGACTCTGGACCAAAATCCGCACCAAACTCGTTTTGGGTGCAGCGGCTTTTCAATGTATGCGTGCGGGTTTTCTGTGCCCCAAATGCGACAATTTTGCTTGTTTACATACCCGCCAAGATCAAAATGAGCTTCATCTGAAAAGATGATTTTTTTGGCAAAATCGGCATCTTCTGTAAGTCGATCGCAGGCCCACTTAGCGAAGCGAAAACGCATTGGATGGTCAGTTGGCTTCAACTCCTGAACCAATTGAACTTTGTATAGCGTCATACCAAGGTCTTTAAGCAAAATTCGTCTCAATGATGTCTCCGAAATGTTCAATTGTTGAGAACGACGGTTGACGGTTGTTGATGGCGCTTCACGCACACTTTCTGCCACAGCAGTAATTTTCTCGGGTGTACGCACTGTTTTTGGCTTTTCACGCTTTGGTTTATCGATGAGGATGACAGTTTCTTTCACTTTTTTCACAAGATAACGAACATACGGAGCTGACGGTGTTTCTCTTCTTCCAAAATCCGTACGCAATTTTCGCACACATTCTGCAACATTACCATGATTTTCAAAGTAATGTCGCAATATTTCCCAGCGTTGTTCAAGCGTATACACAACCATATTCGTTTAGCGGAAGGATAAAACTAATTATCTGTCAAATCAGACATGAGCTAAGTGTTACCATTCAGGAAATAAGCACTAGTTGAAAAAAAAAGTTAGATGGCGGACCCTGTACTATGGGGACCAGGTTTGATATTTTCGGTATAATTGTACTTTTTTGGTACAATTTTAAAGTATTTCTACTTTCTTACTACCAAAGCGTTTTCGGTACATTTTATTTAACTCAATCATTTTTTACTTTATACTGAATTTAGAGCAAGCAGAAATAAAAGAATTAAAACATTAATCTATTTCTAAATTTTGGTACTCTGCAATAATAAAATACAAAAATTTAACTTAACCCATTAACCATGGTTGGGTATTTTAACCTTTTACCCATGAAAAGGCTTCTGTAGAATTGATCATATTTCAGGTTTGGTGACAGCTAAGAGTTTAATTTTTTGTTTTTTGCTTTAAGAAAACATAGAGCTATAAATTGTTTTTGGAGTGTGTCAAGAAATTTTTACGTACACTACTACATTTTCAAAGTCAAAACTGATTAACATTAAAACTGATAAAATTTAGTATTTTTATCATTTGTAAAAAATTTTACAAATGATATAGCCAGTTAACCAGTTATACATGCTATTGATAGAAAATTCCTGATATAAAACTGTGCTGTCGTTGCAGAAGGAATACAAAGTTGAAATTCGATGTGGTAGTTCCTGTGATCAATATAAGAAAGCGCATGAAATTTTAAAAAATCGTACGAAGCATTTGGGAGCTGCAGTTAATGGGTTAAAGAGTCGATTTTCTCAAATAAATATTAAATGACTCAAGGAATTCTTTCAATTTCTCATTCGTCAGCAAATGTTAAAAGACTAATTTCTATTCAAAATTAAATAAAAATCACATGCAGAAAAAGCAAACAGATTGCGATAATTTCTTCTTTAACTTTTAGTTTGTACCATGGGTGCTCAGTGCCCCAAACAATCTTTAAATGTAAATAAACGTTCTAAAAAATAAAGCAAACTCTTAAAGACCAATACCATTCGAAAGATTGAACCTTCAGTATACACTAATTAATTTTCGTATTGATATGTCAATATACTAACAAAATATATAGCCAAAATACTACTGCACATTTCAATTTTTAACCATGAGGTTTAAAATTTAAACTTTCACAAATACTAAACCATAATTAACCATAATCGCGCAATAACGTAAATTTCAATTTTTTACCTAAAAATCTCTCAATCTGTCTAAAAATAAAGAAAAACCACTTTTGTTTTAAAATTAATACTTTCTTTATACAAATATTTGGAAAAAACTTTTTACAGTTTAAAAGATTAACATATTTCAAGGAATATAGCATTGCTTTTAATATAGTATGTCATGATTAGTGTAGTTTAATAACTTGCCACAAAGCTCTTAAACTTTTATTTTAATTATCACTTTTTATAACAGTTTTAGACATTTACAAATATATTAAAAATATTGCAAAACACAAACTGCAGCCAAATTCAAAATCACGCTGTTGACACTAAAAATAAAAAAAATAACTGTTAATTGATTTACTCTCTAATTGAAAAGCTAGAGTTGTTTAGAAAGTTTATGAGTTATTTATAAGAATTCCGACTTAATTTTTTTCTCTTTGAGCTATCTGCAATACGGCGCGATGTAGGGTTAAAACTTTTCTGTACTAAAATTTAAACCAAAGAAATATTGCAATGCTGTAACTCAATATTAGGCTTTTAGGTTCATATGCTTGCTTATTGCTTTTGCGTCATATATCGCACTTGCCCAGTGGTTAACGTAGTAAGCTTACAAAATGGGTATTCCTGGTTCGAGTCTCACTGCGTTTGTTATTTTTTTCTTTATATTTCAATCCAAGCATGTACTAAATTTAAACCAAAGCTGTATTAAATCGATTTTTCTAGTATTTTGCCAATACTAGATTTGTTACCAGAGCTGTAGCTCGTTCCTGTAAAAAAATCGGCAAGTTACCGATTTGTGTGACGTCACGAGTTATCGATCCCTAGTTACCGACTTCGTGACAACTAATGTTTCTGTACGTTTAAATCGGTAAAAACTCGGACCGTGATGAAAAAGAACACAAATCGAGAAGAAAAGTTGCGAAATTGAGTCAAATGACAAGCAGCTGTTTACTCGAATGTATTATTTTAGTATTACATATTATATTTTTTACTTTATAACAAATAGGTGCTTGTTTTGTTAATAAAAAGTGAATATTTGCAGTTTAAGAAAATTAATTATGTTATAATGATGTGTATTAATGGTTGCGGTTGTAAATAATGTAAATAATTTTACACTTAGTTACCGGTTACTTTTTCATAGCTCAAACAAATACTGTTTTGCTAAAATTTTTAACTTTTATGTAAGTAGCAGAGATCTGCAACAAGTAAATTGAAAATCAAGCTACTTGAAAAAATATCAAGCTTTGAGTTGATATGCAGGAACTTGATTTATTTTTTTCCTTACAATTCGCGACTGGCTTTTGAAAAACGAATAATATGTCTGACGTGATTCTATTTTATTTCTACCCCACATGAGTTGGTGGATAAAGTCAAGTTTTCTACTTTTCAACTCTGGTTTCGACTATGTGCGACTGACGATCGTTTGTTTCGTTGTTCGTTTCATTTATTATGCGGAGTTCGTGTAACTTCTTTTCTGTTGTTATTGCCATAATATTAGGTGGCAACCCTATTTCAAAATTTTATAATTTGGAAATTCTGACAACGGATTCGGATTCAATTTCAATTCGGATTTGAATTTTAAAATTCTGACTTTAGATTCGAAATCAGCGACCCCTTAACACTGATAAATGATGTTTAAAAAAAAAATAAAGTGGCCATTTCAGCTCTTGGAAGGACTTTGACCTAGCTTCTATTGATCAATTGTGTTGTGCGTGTTATTAAATGTATTAAAACTCTTAAAAATACATATTATTAGGTAGCAACACTATTATTTCAAAATTTTATAATTTGGAAATTCTGACAACGGATTCGGATTCAGCGACCCATTTTTGGAGTACCATTTTTTTGCCAGCCCCGAATTCATAAAACTACAAAAAAATAAGGTGGCAACCCTATCCACCATCTTGAATTTTAAAATTCTGACCTTAGATTCGAAATCAGCGACCACTTAACACTGATAAATGATGTTTAAAAATACATATTATTAGGTGGCAATACTGTGGTAAAAATTTATGTGGCAACCCTAACCTCCATCTTAAATTTTAAAACTGTGACATTATATTCGAAATCAAATCCGTTGTCAGAATTTAAAAATTTCAAGAATTCGCACAAATAAAAAAAAAATCTAGGTGGCAACTCTATCCGCCATCTCAAATTTTAAAGTTTGACATCATCTTCGAAGTTACCCCTAAAACTTCCAACCACTGAGTCCACAGACACTTAAGCTCTCTCTAAACAAGCTCATTGAATTTTTTAGATACTTGCTTCAATTGGATACTTGCCTTCAATTTTATGCTTTTCAAGCTTTTTGCCAAAGGCATCAAGCTTTCCTTTACTTGAAACTTCATACCGTTCAAGCTGTCGTGGGTTTATTTATATTCAATTACAAGCTATACTTGACTAAAATTATCAAGCTCAAGCTAGCTTGAACTTGTATTTTAAGCAAATACTTGAAATAGAGTTTCAAGTAGGCTTGTGCAGTTCTCTGGTAAGTAGGCATTATTTATAAATTGTATTACCTTTAAAACTAAAACTTTTTTAAGAATAACAAAATATTTCAAATATATTTAATAATACACAACATTACTGTTATTGGATAAATTGGTAGAATTCTCACTTGCCACAAGGCCAGTGATAAAAGTGACACATTTTTATTTTATTTATTTTATTTATTTTTATTTATTTTTTTAAAAACTTGTTGACATATAAGAATATTCTTTTGCATGCCGAATTAACATTGGATAAAAAGACTAAAATTTAAACTCAAAAATTTAAACAATGAATAATTATTCCTTAAAAAGTAATTAGAGAATAGGAGAAGAACAAGAAAGAGTAAGGAGAGAAATTTGAAGTTAAGAAAAGTGTTTGAAAATTAAATGCTTAAAGTTAATTTTATTAGAAACGCTTTTAATACTATTACTTTTAATCCACGACCTAATGACACTGACGAAAAACAATCTACTGGAGTTAAGGAAATTGTATCTTGGGATAATGAGGTTCATATATCTACTTGACCTGCAAAACTCCAACTTCTCAAAAAGATATGTAGGAATACGTGTACAGATAATTCGGCGTAGGAATATGCAATTTCTAGCTTCAAGGTAACTAGGTAAGTCACGACCAAGTAATTTTTTACAATAGACAGAGATATGATCAAACTTTCTAAGACAGTATACATAGCGAGCTGCATTATTAAAAGCTACCAGGAGCTTATGTAGGGACCGAGAGTCAAGTTTGCAGTACACGAGCTCAGAGTATGTTATGATCGGCATAATCAACTGCAATACAAGTTTTCTTTTTGTTTCAACTGGCACAAAACCGGATGTCATTCGGAGATTACGTAGAAGATAATATACTTTTTTTACGCATGAGTTGATGTGATCATCGCAGGCAAGGAATGAATTTATTTGAAAACCAAAATTTTTGGCCTTACTTACAAGTTTCAGTTTAACGGTATTAAGTAAAATTGGAGGCAAATCATCATGGTAATATGGAGTTTTAGATATAGGCAAAACAAATGATTTCGTGGGGTTCAACGTGAGCATATTCTCATCTGCCCATTTAGACACCAAAGCTAAGTCCTCGTTAACTCTAGCACATAGATCTTCAACCAGGCCAATTGGTCTGGATAAGTACAATTGGAGATCATCTGCATATCTGCATGCATAGTGACGTGTTGGCACTTGCTGAAAATATCATTTATGAACATTGTAAATAGTAATGGCCTAAGAACAGAGCCTTGAGGTACTCCGCTAGTAGTGCTTTTTAGCATAGAAAAATGTTGGCCCACACGCACTCTTTGAGACCTGCCTACTAGACAGTTCCTTAGCAAACGGACCGCAGATTTTGAAAATTCAAAATTTTGAGCTAGTTTTTTGCAGAGAATAGAGTGGCTGACGGTGTCGAATGCTTTGGAGAAATCCAGCAAGCAGAGCAATGTCAAGTCAGCATTATCGAAATGTACTCTTTATCATCCAGCATTTCGACCACAGCAGTGGAACAGCTGTGCGCAGGCCGAAAACCAGACTGGTGATGCGACATGAGGTTAAAAAGACTTAAATGATGGGATATCTGTTGCGCCATGAGCGATTCACATATTTTAGACACCGAGGACAAGAGACTTATTGGACGGAACTCGCATGGGTTGCAAGCATTGGGCTTTTTTGCTATAGGAATAATAATTGCCACTTTCCAAATCTCAGGATAGCATGAGGTGGCAAAGCAGTGATTTATTATATGGGCGAGCGGACTAAGAACATGTGGTAAAATAAGCTTTATAAACCTAATGGAGATTCCATCTTCCCCAGATGCATTCGATTTTATTTTCTTTATACAGTTAGCTATATCCAATTCACTTACAGCATTAAACCGAAATACGTTCGAAGACTCAGGATCAAAACTATTATTATTATCATCAGTTTGTTGAGTTTCAGTTGATGAAGAAGTAGTGACAAAATAATCATTCAACTGATAAATCGATTCACTTTACGTACAGAAACATCTTTTTAAAAGATTCTATTGAAATGAAATCGGAACATGTGACAGCTTATCGATTTGGAATGAACGAATCGAACAGAAATCGATTCAGATTCGTACAGAAACATTGAAAGTGAGAATGACGTCAGAGTGACGTCAAATCGGTAATATGAGTCGGTAACTACGATCGCTACGAGTTACAGGAACGAGCCACTGGTGTGGTCAGATGTAAAGTACAGAAAAGTGTCAATTTTATTCCAAGATTTTTAAATGTGTGTATATGTGAGATATTAACGCAATATCGGGTGTATTTTTTTACCTGACCAAATTCAATACAAACAAAAGAAGTGATGAAGAAGATAAAGAAGAAGAAGAAGGTGGACCATCCACAGATGAACCACGAACCTAAGTATCGCGGCGCAAATTGATAATTATCAATAATTTTTTGTTTTATTTTATTTTTTTTACTTGGTTCCGTTGTATTTTTCATTCAATTCTTTATTTAAGAAGATTTATTAAAATAAGAAACAACATTACAAAAAGCATCATTTCACATGTATAATTTCAAATAAATTTATTACATAAAAAAAATCGAGAAGTTGAGTTTTATGTTCAAAATCGTTGAAATACAGAGTCGAACAGGGTACAGACCAAAGGTTAATAAAAACAAAAGATTTTTAAAATCCAGTCAAAAATCAAATGAAAAACTTCAGAAAATATGACTGGAAGTGAAGAATTGCTTAAATGAAAAATTTCCACATTCATTTCTTTCGTTACCTTAATATAGAAAGGCCCTAACTAACTTTTTTAAAAACTATTTTTAAATAGTTATAGAGTAACGAAAGAAATCGCACGTTTATGCCATTTGCTTTACTCATTGTATAAATTTTTGTTTTTTAAATATAAGAAAACCTCTTAACTTTATGTTTATTTGATTTTTTGTATAGATTTTATTGGTCTCATTTTATGAATATTTTAAGACCACTTGTGCTCCTTTTTGCGATTAATTAAAAATAAATAAAAACCTTGTTATTTATTATGTTGATTTTATATGATTTAAATACAAATTCAAAATGTTTGATAGTGTAAATCATACTGGATTTTAAATACAAACTCTAGTTGTTTGATAGTTTAAAATCTTTTTTCCTTTTCATATTGAAAAAAACGTTATTGTTGTTTCTTTGGAAAGATTCGTTAGCACAATTAATTGTTCTAACTTTGACCTAAAGCTCAATAAACGATTTTAAACTATCAAACAACTAGAATTTGTATTTAAAATCAAGTATGATTTAAACTATCAACCATTTAGAATTTGTATTTAAATCATATTAAATCAACATAATAAATAAAAACTTAAGTAATTTTTGCTTATAAGGTGGTTATCTGAGGTTGTAATCTCCTTTAAAATTAGCAAAACGCTGGGAGGTTTCTTCTAGTTCAGGAATTTTTATTTCCGGGGTTTTAAGTAGTGTAGTTTTAACACAATTAGGATTCATAAAATTAATATACTTTTAAGTTTTTGGTTTGATCAATTAAATAGCAAAGTAAAAAATGAATGTAAGGTTTAGTATGACTAACGCACGGAGTTTCTTACACTTTACGACCGTTCAGTTTTGCTGTTGCAGAAGAGAGGCAGAAACCACGCCACCATTGTAGCTCGGAGGGAGCCATGGCGGAGAGCTTTGTTTTGCTGACGGAAAAGTAAAGACACAAATGGTGTAAAAACGTGCCGTAAGACATAAAAAACTCAGTGCATTTTCAATAACAAGAAAAAATTGAGATCAATAAAAATAAGATGGTTACGTGAACATAAGGTTTATGAACTGAATTTTTAACTCTTTAATTTAAACAGGAAAAAAATATATTCCATACTTTCTTTTTTCATTTGGTACAATTTTTTCTAAATTTGTATACCAAAATGAAAAAGTCATTTATCAACCCTGATGGCGACTCTTCACTATTGATTGTAATAATTCACAAGTGGTTTACTGAATTCCGATGCGGTCATACAAGCACAAGTGACGCTGAACGTTCTGGATGCCCAAATGAGGTCACCTCACCAGAAATGGTCACTAAAATGCACGATATCGTGTTGGCCGATCGCAGAGTTAAAGTATGCGAGATTTTTGAGGTCTTAAGCATCTCAAACGAATGGGTGTGGAACATTTTGCGAAATTATTTGGATATGAAAAAATTATCCGCAAGATGGGTGCCGCGTTTAGCTCATTCTCGACCATAAACGCGATCGTGTGACTGATTCAAAGGCGTGTTTGGTGATGTCGAAATAAGGTAAGAAGGATTTTTTTCCATTGATTAGTAACCGTGGACGAAACATGGATTTATCACTACACACCAGAGACAAAGGAACAGTCGAAACAGTGGACTTCACCGAACGAACGTGATCCGAAGAAGGCGAAGACGGTGCTATCGGCCGGAAAGGTTATGGCGACAGTATTTTAGTATAAACGCGGTATAATCTACATTGATTACCTTCCACCGAAAAGAACGATCAATGGCGAATACTCAAAACCGTTTCAACGACGCTTTGAAAGAGAAACGTCCCCATTTGGCGTGGGAAAAAAGTGCTCTTCCATTAAAACAATGCGCGCGTTCACACATTCCCAGCTCCCATGGCAAAATTCCATGAATTCAAGTACGAATTGCTTCCTCGTCCAGCATATTTTCCAGATTTGGCCACTCCGACTGTTTTATGTTTCCAAACATGAAGAAATGGCCCTTGCGGAAAGAAATTCACCACCAGAGAGGAGCTCATTACCGAAACAGAGGCCCTTCCGAAACAGAGGACCTTCCGAAAACGTATTTTTCGGATGGGATCAAAAAATTGGAGTAACGTTGAACGAAGTGTATCGAGCTAAAAAGAGACTTTATTGAGAAATAAAACTTTTTTGTCGTAAAAATCATTCCTTGCTTAATTTTTCAAGGAATTATCAAACGGCCCTCGTAACAGTGTTAGCTTAAGAAATTCTCATCAGCAACGTTGAGATCATCAAATGTGACCACAGCTCCAAGATCAATCTATAATTCTACAAAGTTATTTCGAGAAGAACCTTCCTTAGTGTAAGACAGGTGCATTATGATAGCCAGTGATGCACACACGCTCAATAAATCAACTGTGACAAAATCATCTACTACAAACTTCCCCAAAAACACAACAAATCGTTTACCGCATTTCCAGCGACCACTTTTACAGACAACCGGTACACTTATCTCCGTATCGCCACAGAATCAATGCATAACCTTGCAAACACTCTTAGCAACTAGAGTAATAGCCAGCTTAAAGGTCATTAAGTGAGACTAGGCCGACCTACACTTCTACAGTGTTGTTCCGAGAGAATCGGCAAAATCAATAAGTGCTGAGATGATCAAGTGTTACCACAGTGCCTCCAGTTACCATCACTTCACCTAACCAGCAAACGATAAATGCATCAGTCGAGTATTGTTTCCAAAAACTGTCCTTAGCATCATTGTTTTAGCCAGCTCCAACATCATGTGGGGTCTAACGATGGTTTGCCAACGGACACAATGTTTACATATTTGTCGGCCTTTGTGGAGAAGGCCAGTGGAGAGTGCGCTAGACTATCAACCCAAAGGTCCCTGGTTCGAATCCAGGCTCGGGCATGGTTATTTTCACTTTCTTTGTTCTTTCATACATTTAAGAATTATGGAAAACTAAAAATCCACAAATCAATTGTGGAAAATGTGGAATTAAAGGACAGGAATACACAACTAAGGGCTGGAAACGCTTGCCGAGGTTAAGGCATAACACTAGTCTCGGTGAAAAGCAATTCAAATTGTCTTTCTCGGTTGTTTCGCCTAATCAATAATTCACGAATGGTTCAAATCAATTCCTCTTAATAATCTAACCCTTTCCTTTCAGGTCAAAGACCAAACCTGTTTGTATAAGCATGCCTTGGTTCTTTGATCTTCTTTTAAAAAAAAAAATAATTTTTGTTCCAGTGAAATCTAAGTCAGCTTACTAAAGAACTCTCTACATTAGATAATATTTGGCAACAGCACCACAAATTACCACTTTGCTAATTTTTTTTCATTAACAGCACCACAAGATTAGTCTCACCTTTTCATATTAATATTATGTTAGTATTTTTTCAACAATAATGTGAAAAAATGTTAATATTTATAAAGTTTTTGTTTTTTCAGGACTGTGCGAGGTCGGGTTAATCAGCTAGTATATGATATTATTATATCACGTAAAGTTATGTAAAATGCTAATACTAAGTGCAAGACAAGTGTACAAGCAATAACTGCAACTAACGTGCTTACGTAACTAATGAGGATACGATTTTCGTCAAATGATCAAGATAAATCATCTGGCGTAAGATCAGAAAAATTTTAAAAAGTAAAGAAAATCTGACGATTTTGTCTGTCAGCTCTTGCAATTTTCATCTAAGTAAATTAACAAAAATATTTGGAGCGTAAGAAGCTTTGCTTCAAAAAGTGAATTTTTTTAGATGCTGACAATCATCAAGAAAAACCAAATCACAATAGAGCAAATGATTTGTGGGAACTGTGGGAGTCATTATTTCAAGCTAGGCAATCCGAAACCAACGCCTTTTCCAACTTGATGAAAATAAGGCAAGCAAGACTAGCTCATATTAGAGTTTACCAACATTCCTTACAAACATTTATTCAGAAGCCAAGAAAATGTTGGTCAAACAAAAAAGACACAAAAAAAGGCACGGCATCATGTAAAAAAGGAATCAACACGGAAACTTGGAGGCAAAACACATTCAAAGAAATCCGCTGCAAGCCAAAATGAAATCAGAGAAAATGGGTATTTATAGAATGGAAAAAAAGGAAAAATATACCCAAAAAAAAAAATTATAGCAAAGCTTTTCAGGCGATACATATGTATATAAAAATCTTACATATGTAACTTTATTGTATGCCAGAGTATATTATGTGTTAATATGTACATTCTATATAGACTTGCACTTTATGTGTTCATAAAGCATTTACTGTTGACGCCTAACACAAACCCAACCCAACCCGACCCAAGTCAACCCACAGAAGCTTTCAACTTTAGCAATATAGTACCACTACAGTGCAAAAAAGTTAACTGAGCTTTTTTTCATTTGCAATTTTCACTCGCTCTGCTGGCGCATTATGTCATAGATACAAATACCAGCTTCACAACTATAGTTGTCTCTTTTTCCAGCATTTGTCATCGTCTGCATAGGGTGGTTTTCGCAAATTATTGATTGACCTATTTAATAAAGTACATGTAGCAGGTTTAAAAAAAATTACAATTTTTCATGCATGCTAGGTACATCTTTTAACATGCCGCATTTTTGCGTACTGGAAATAACTTCACACATGTCAGTTAACTTTTTTGTTTCTTATCCTCCCTACGCCTTGCCTACTTCCTTTCCTGTGTGATTTTTATTTAGAGATTGTTTTTTGTAGTGTGTGATTTTTTGCAGATTTCCGATGAAATTTTAATGTGCCAAATTTGCACCACTCAATGTTATGTAAATGATGGCATTTATATGAATAACTAGGTATAGATTAAAAAACGGTACATTTTTGATTTAACACTCTTAACATCTTTGATTTTCACAGTCAACGTTGTCCTACTAATTTTCATGAATAAATAATTTCATAGATATTGTTATTGGATATAACTAGTGTCAGACTGAAACAGGAATTTCGGCCGAAACCGAAACCGAAACTGGTTATTAATATGAAAATTTAAGTTTTTACAAATGATTGTTTTTATTAAAAGAAAACAAAAGTACTACTAGTACAAAACAAGTATTATTTGAATATTGAAGTTTATAATAATTAATTGAAGTTTACTATAATAATAAATGAAATCATTTTTTATTACACACTTCCGTACACATTCAAAATAGTATGCACCTACAATGTACATTTTTTTAGAACCACAAAGCATAGTATTTCTGTTCTTCTTAAAGGTTTAGTATTATAAAAATAGAAATATGTATATCGCTTTCTTTTCCTTTATTCCACACACACAGAATTCGTTCGGAAGTTTAATTATCAATTTTTATCTTCAGTACCTATAAAATTTTAATGGTAATTGCAATAGAGATGATAATATCATAAATGATAGTATCGAACTCATAAAATTAACCAAAATGTTTTGCGCTAACACGATTTATCAAATTACAGACGAATTCATCATTTTTGTTTTGTACAATGCATTGTAAATATTTTTATAAAACCAAACTTATATATTTGAATTAAATGACTGATGCAAAAAATTTTGGTATAATTCAAGTATAGCGAAAAACCTCTTTTTATTTTGTTGGATTATACGGATTTTAACCTCCTAAATACAGATCCAAATTTCAGGCCGCTGGCAATTGGTTTAGAAGTTATAGGCCTCCAAAGTTGCAAAATGGGCTACAAATCTTTCTGTTTTTTTAGTGTTCCGCGTTATGGGTATCAAAAGAAATTTAATGCAAGTGCCTATTCAACGAGGTATCAAACATGATAATCCATTCATAACTTTTTAAGATATACCTCTTATTACATTTACAATTTGTCTGGAAAACTAGTGGTTTCCCTTTTACGAAAGCACGACACTAAAAACGTTTATATCTTAAAAAGCTATGCATGGATTTTCATATTTGAATTGGTACCTTGTTGAATAGGTACTTAAATTACCTTTCTTATGATACCCATAGAGTGTAGTTTTGTTGAAAATTTAAGAAAAATAGCAAGATTTGTAGGCTATTTTTTCAACTTTGGAGGCCTATAAATTCTAAACCAATTGCGAGCGGCCTGCAATTCTTTCAGATTTGGAGTAAGGAGGCCAAAGTCCATATAATCTGCAAAAAACATTCAAAATTATAGTTGTCGCTATTCTTGAAATGTTCCGAAATTTTTATCAAAAGTTTCGGCTAGTTTTGGTTATTTGGCCATATTGAGGCCGAATAGCCGAAACCAGTCGAAACTTCTAAAAGGGCCGAAACTGGCCGTAACCGAAACCGAAACCGAATATTCGGTCGGACACTAGATATAACGACCAATTTGCATTAGGGGTCATTCATAAACTACGTTACCAATTTGGTGGTGGGGAGGGATTTTGAAATGCACTACGATAAGTAACGGGTTTAAGACATTGTAACGTGACCAAAAATAAAAAAAAACTCAAAAAAAATTAAATTTAATATTATTTAAGACTAGCTGATATAAACCCGTTGTTCCTCTGGAATGTTTATATTTTTTAAAATTTTTTACTTTTGCTGTTTTTATTTGAATTTTCTTTAAAAATAGGGTGGGCTTGCAAGAGTGTGTTATAAACTGAGGATAATATGTCTTTTAAGAAAAATATATTTTTATGATTTGAGTAGTTAAAATGTATACTAGTTGTAATTTGTTCCTCGCTGATGGGGTTCTGCATACGAAAAAACCCAGAAATTATTCTTGAATGCTAAGCATTTTTTAATACTTATAAGAATAACATGTTTAAAAATTTAAATCGTTCCAAAATCCAAAGGGGGTACCATTAAAGTTTTCTTAATATAGCATTAAATTTTGTGTCAAACAGAAACAGTTTTTTCTTAAAAATAATACGTCATAAAAAAGATATACTCTTTTGAAATGAAATTTTCAGTTTTTATTGTTTTTACGACAAAAACAACTTTTCAAGAAACAGAAATTTGTTGGGCCTTTTTTGAAAAGATTAAAAATTTATTCAAAACTTAAACTACAAAATTTAGAGCTCGACCAAACAGAAACAGCTGAAAACAAATCAGCAAAAATCTAAAAACAACTTCAGTAAACATGCTTTGTTAGTGGAAGACTAGACTTCCAGCAGGCTGTTGGACTCCATAAATAATAACATAAGCATGAATATATGAAATTTGAGAAAAACTGAAAAATTGACACTTCAAATCTCATCGCCTCTGTGGTGCAGTGCGCGCTTGCACGAGGTATCACAAAGATTTCTGATGAAGCCTTTAGCACGGCCGAAATTGCAATAAAATCAGCTAGTGATTTTTTTCTTTTCATATTGAAAAAATAAACTTTGTTGTTGTTTCTTTGGAAAGATTCGTTAGAACAATTAATTGTTCTAACTTTGACCTTAAGCTCAATAAACGATTTTAAACTATCAAACAACTAGAATTTGTATTTAAAATCAAGTATGATTTAAACTATCAAACATTTAGAATTTGTATTTAAATCATATAAAGTAAACATAATTTATTCAAAACTTTATTGTGCAAGGGCTTTCTATAATTTTCAAGATATGAGAATGTTTTTGGTGTCAAACAAACGGAAAATTTTTTAACTTTATTATCATTTTTACTTAGTTCTGGTAAATTATTATACGCCCTGCACATAAGTAGCGTTGCTTTGTGACCTCTCGACTGCATCTCGCCACAACTAATTAATTTCTGTTTCTAGTATCGAATGCTTGAGTATGTTAATTTAGATGTGTAGTATTATAGTTTATACTTTTTATGCTCTTAAAAACCTGCAGTATCAGATAGAGTATAGATAGTACTATCTAAGGATTAGACATTTTTAAACTCCTCCACATAAAGTTGATAAAGTTGAAGTTGAAGCTGGAAGATGAAAGAGCTGTTATTTTTAAAAGAATTATGTGATAAAAAGTAACCTTTGTCCTGGCTGGAGACGTAAGGAACCTAAATGTCAAGTTTAAAGAAAGTATATCCAGAAATCACATGGTACGCGTAAAGACAGACACACAGATACAAATGCTAAAAATTACATTTTTGGAATCCATATCCTCCCAACAGCAGAAAAAAATCTCCAAATAACATTAAATGTAGAAATTTTTTTACAGTTTTATTATGCATTTAACAGCGCAGGTCCACTGATTATAAGCATAAAAGAAAACAAACAACGCTTAAATCGGTTTATGAAATCTCTCGAAGACCACATGAATTTCTTTGCATTATAAATCAGAATCTAATAGAATCTAATGAAGAATTTGAAAAATCCTCAACAAAGCTTCTAGCTTCTCAATCACTGGTATCGACTCTTGGATCGAAGATGGAATAGCTTTAAATGATGATATAAATAATTACATTTTTTTTAAAATAGTCAGTAATACTAGTGAAAATCCTGAGGGCTATTGTGTAAAATAATATAATATGTTGAAATCAATTGATTTTTTATTTCATATGTCACGTCACTTTATGAAGGGGGAGAGGGCTTTTGAAATGCACTACGAAAAGTAACGGAGGGAGAGGGGGTAAAAAAGTGCTAAAAATAGGCAACGTAGTTTATGAACAACCCCTAAGTTGAAGAGTTGAACAACAAAGTGTTCCTGCTAGCAAACAGAAAATTGCATTTTACGATTATGCATACTGTTTTGGAAACTTCCTCTCTGAGATCTTTCGTTTTAAACATTTACTCAGGTCTTGAGCACGGTTTTGGTACAATTGTACTAAAATTGGTACATTTATTTTAACTTGGTACTTTTTGTAAAAGATTAACAATTTAACAACTTGTTACAAAAAGCGAAATTTGGTGGCACTGGAGAAATGTTCAGAATTAGGCCTTTTCCACATTTGTTCAACGCAATTCCAACGCAACTTCAACGCAACAGCAAAAAAGTTGAAAAGCAATGCAACTATAAACTAAATGCTTTCAGACTTGCTTCAAAAGTCATGTAACATAAATATGTAACATGTATATTAAATTCTTCCACTAATTTAATATTTAACACTTGCTAATGCATCCTACAAACTATTTCTTTTTCTTTCAGATTATATTAATGAAAAAAAAGAACTAATAAATTAACTTATTCACCTTGATTAATGTATAGCGTACTGCACTACAAACAAACAAACTGATGCAACAAGTCGCCGATGAAAATTGCGAAAAACGGCGTTGCGTTGAACATGTGAAGGTTCCGGTATAAGTACACAGGCTAGCAACTTGAGTTGGAGTTGCGTTGACCAAGTGTGGCAAAGGCCTTATGTTTAGTGGAACTTGCGTTGCATTATGTTCTGAAAATTGAAAGCCTACATGCTTTCCTTGTCATATATATTAAAAATCACATTTTTTGAAACATTTTTTGAGACTTTAGAATTTTTTGTGAGAATTTTCACCAAAGCAGAAAAATATTTCCAGAAAATTTTTCTTATTACCTAATATATTCTTAAACAAATTAAAGACAAGTTCGATTAAGGTAGAGAAGATCTAAATGTTTTGAATATCAGTCTTCACAATAAACATCTTTACAAGTTATGTCAGAAAACAAAATTTCTTTATTGCCACAATTCAGTAATTCATATTAAAATATCATCTCATAGAATGCTACCTTGACGTTATTGTGACTCAGAGGAATCTTGTTTAGGTTTCAAATATTAGTTTTTAAAATTGTAATGACTTTGGGAAAAAATTTGGGTATTTTGGGGAAAAGTCAGGTACGTGAAGAATATATTGGGGGAAATTTGTTTTAATGATTCTATCAATTTTGTAAATAGTCTGATGTGCCTTCAACATAGCTCAGCAGCTGCTGAACCAATATTTTTTTTATTTTAGCCTGATTAAAACTAAGCTTAGAAATAAATAAGAATATAAAACACTTAACAACATAAAGATCTCTAAAAATTGTGTGTCGAACGCAATGAATCTCATTATATTCGGCCAGCAAAAGAACTATTTTGATGTACAGTGGCTCGCAACGAAAGTCGGACAGGCATTTCTTAGCACTTTCGCATTGATTTGAGAAATGAAAATGTATAAAGAATATTGCAATAGATATTTTTTTTTTAAAACGTTATTTTTGGTGAACAAAATTAAACAGAAACTTAATTAAAAAATTAGAACATAACGGTCAAACAAATTTAAATCGAAACAAACCTATAAACACGAGCTCAAATTGAAAGTCGGGCAAGTAAAGAAAAAATGCAAATTGTGGTCCTTAAACCGTTATTCCTGCTTAAAACTTTTTACTACTGTTGGAATAATACTGTCAGTCAAACGCAAAACTTAAAAAAATAAACATTTCTCGAAAAGTGAATCAATCAACACTGGCAGGAAGGCAGATCGTGATAGATTATTATTTTAAAGGAAAATCCGAGCGACAAATTTCACAATTCGCCTTAAAAAGTAAATCAACAGTGCACGATATAATCAAGCATTATATACAAGATAAGAGAATATGCAATAAAGAACGTACAGTAGCTAAAAATAAACTTAGCTCCAAAGATGAAAAGTATTTTTTAAGAAAAATAATAAAAGGCCCATTTTTATTTGCACTAAGACTAGAGGTCATGTTTTAACTCAATTTGAAAAAGAGTGTACACTTAGAAACAATTTGAAGAGCTTTGAGTAAAAGTTGTTTAAATTCAGGAGTAGCACAAAAAAAGCACTGTATTAGAAAGAAAAATGTAATAGAACGCCCCAATTTCGTGCATGAGCAGATGACCAAAAACTTTCTATTCTGGAGCAAGGTTAATAAAACAGAAAACATTTGGAACTTTAGCACTTTTAAACAATAAACTTTTAGTACAGGTTTTGTTTGCCGATGAGAGTTTATTTAATTTATAATGTTCAGATGGAAAGCGAAAACCGAATGGAGAATTTTGCAATAAAAATTCTAAACATACGATTAAGCATGGTAGAGGATCAGTCATGGTTTGGGACTGCGTCTGATGTTGGAAGGATTCATTTTATTGAAGGTATAATGGACAAAAATATGTTCCTTGACATTCTCATGGCGCAAGTAAAAGAAAGTGCGGGTAAATAAGGAATTGCAGACAATTTTTAGTTTTACCAAGACAATGACCTGAAACATACGACGCTCTTAGTAAAGAATTGTGTACCTAATATTTGTCCAAATGTCATAAAAACAACCTCACAAGGCCCAAATTAAAATGTTATAGAACATCTATGAAATGAACTTGAACCCTGAGTTCAGTATCAGAGATGGGCAACTAAAGATCCAATCCTAAAAAAAAAGTATGCTAAGTGAAGAGTGGAATCAGATTGGAGCTGAAGTTTTTAAAAATTTGGTTGCACCCATTTCAAAAAGGCTGCAGGCAGTCATATAAGAAAAAGGATTGGCAACAAAATATTAAATTCTTAGTTTTAGCATGGAATTCCTTATCTGCCCGACTTTCAATGTGAGCTCATTTTTAAAGCTTTGGTTTGATTTAATTTTGTTTTACCGTTACGTTCTAATTTTTTAGCTATGTTTTTGTTTATTTTTGCTCACCAATAAAGAATGTTATGAAAAAAATATTTACTCCAAGTTTCTTCTTACATTTTCATTTCTGAAACCAATGCGAAAGTGCTAAGCTTTCGTTGTGAGCCACTGTATTTATTAGCTTATAACATAACTTAATATTTTTGTTATGTTTAATATGTACACAAATATACTCCAGTGAATTATTATAATAAATGTTATCAAATTATTATATTAAAAAAAGAATTGGTACTTTTTTTTCCTATTTGGTACATTTTTTCGGAAAATTTGGTACAACAAAAAATATGCAAGTGGCAACCGTGGTCTTGAGATCCATCTCGATGAACGAGAGATTTTTAAGAAAGAAAATATACAGAAAATGCAAATTCTCAATTCATGCATGAGACCCGATATTTCTTTTATCTTTTTAATGAACAAATGTTAAAAAATTTTTAAACATAAGGTTAGGAAATAGACTACACAGACTGTCTGCGCAAACACGTGTTTGCGGAAACTGTTGAACAGTGTATTTGGCTGTTTTAGGTTTGTGGAGATGTCTGCACAAAAATTAAAATATTTTAATTTTCGGTTGTGTTTGCGCAAACTCTCTGTGTAGTGTGTAGTGAAATTCACACCGACTTGCCATAAGCCCGAAAGTTTTATACAGTCAAGACATGCGTGAAATAAAAATACATAAAAATATATTTATTTTTACAAAAATTAACTAAAAAATCAAGTCTGCGCAAACAAAGTCTGTGTAGTGTATGGTCGTCGCTATGACGAGAAAAAAAGTCTTGTTTGCGCAAACAATCTGTGCAGTCTGTTTGGCCCTTAAGATAAGAAGGTGAGGTTCGTTACTGTTCATTTAGGATAAACAAAAGCAGCGGTCTAGAATGAAATCTACTTTGCACTAAGATCCATAGTGATATCATAGGAACAATTATATTTCCTTCTCAATAAACCACTTGAAGCCAGGCCCGTAGAGAGCCCAGTTCGGGCCCGGGGGGTTACAGCATACGGGCCCCTCTGAAAATGTTTTTAACACAAAAAAAAATTAATAAGAAAATAAAACATGACGAAAATTATTATTTAGTTCCAAGCTATTATTTATTTTCCATAGTTATCTTTAAGCCATGCATCATGACAAGTGAAATATATTCTATTGTCGTTGTTGTTGTATTAATTGTCTCTATCTAACGGCAACTTTTCTATGTGACACTCCAAATAATTTAAATCTACTGATGATTTGTGTTATTATAACAATATTTTTATTCTGCGTTTTTATTCTTTTTATTTACTCAAATTTATTTTTCTTGCTTTGGCAGAGGCAATCAATAATTACATTAAAATTTAATTTTTTTGCTAACTCGGACTCTATACATAAAATTTTCTGTAACTTTTATAAAATTTTTAAAATTAGTTGATGATCGAATAATTTTACCTTCAAACAATTTAAATTTTTTGTAACGTAAAAGATATTTGGTATACTTATAACCAGAAATTTCTGTTATATGCCCAAAGAAACTGTTTTTTAATAAAATACAAAATGTATTTTATATAAATAATTTGAACTATTTAAATATACTCGTATTGCGGATTTTAAGAAACTGCTCTTCTACAGAAATGAAATTACCAAAAAAATCAAACACTTTAAAATGCTACACCTATTTGTCAAAAAATTTAAGAAATTTTAAAAATATGAAAAAATGTAAATTTGGGTAATTATATAGAAACTTGTCACTAAAACAAATGGATTTATTTATTGGAATTCTATTTTCCAAAAAAATGTACATTTGGTTTCTACGCTATAGAGAATTTAACCATAAAAAAGTTATTTTTACAATAGTGTCATTTTTATCATTAACAAATTTCTATGATTTTATGCATAAATATCTTCATTACTTTCAGACTAAGTAAAATTTTTACGATCAGAAATATTTAAGGAATTTTCTAAAAATTTTATACTATATATAGCTCATCTATCAGTGAAATCCTTAATTTATTCGTAAGTTAAAGAGGAATGTTTTAAATAAAACATGGCCACTCTATTTAAAAATAACTCAACTGATGCAATGGTATTTTATTGGATGAGTCGTTTTAAAGTTAACACTGAACGCAATATAAGTGTGTCAAACTTGCAGATACTAGAATAAAAGTTCTACGTATAAAATTTATCCATACATGGTAAAATGTACTCATACGTTTTCAATGTTTAATTGAATAAGGATAACTTAAGAGACACATTATCATTATCTTCATAACATATCGCAATAGAATATTTTGAATAATTTTTATTTGTAAAAACTACGAAGTGGATAGTAAATTTTTTTTAAAATATTAGCTATTTGATATGAATAATTTCTGATAGCTAATATTTTATATTAGTTTAAAATAAACTTTATATTTTATATAATGGATAACTTTTCAAACTTTTACATAAAAAATATACGCATTTTATTTGTCAAATATTCCACTGTGATCAGCTTTGAGCTTTAAGTGTATTAAGTTCTTATGAATGTTTTCATTACTTTTAACGTTGTGCCCCAACAGGAAATGAAAACATATTTCTAAAATGAAATGAAGCATGCAATTTTGTATTTCGAGCAAAGGAAGGTGTTCAAAATTAAAAAAAACTAAATAGAAAAGTATATATGTTGCCAACTCGCTCGGTAGAAGTAAAACCTTCAGAGAAATTTAGCAATTCAACGACGATATATATTTTTTATATATTTTTCAAAAAAAGTCAAAACTATTGAACTTTTTTAAAAACATAACTAAATCTTGATTTTGTGGTAAAAATAAAAACAAGTAAAAATTGCATTTCTTACTACCATAAATAATTTCCCTAACCTCCTTTGCAAAATTTCTTCCATTTGATTTGCATAAATTGTTAAACTGCTTTTGTCATCCAAATATCAAGATGTCTCGGCCAAATATATTTATTCCAAAATCTTGTTTATATATTTTTATAAAATAGCCAAGTCTCAAAAATAATATATGTGAAAAAATTACCCCAATACCCAGCAAAAAAAGTGCTTCCAAAAGAAGCTAAAGAGGAAAGCAAAGTCTTGAATTCCATCCCTTCCACTTTCATACCCAGAAGGCATTCTTTTAACATATGCATGTCATTGGAAGGAATGCTTTCCTTAGTCTTCTCTAGAAGTGCTTCTAGGACTTTTTCAATGGAAGCTTTCTTTGAGCCCTTCAATCAAAGGATTCTAGTAGGTGTTTTTCAGGAGAACTGTAAGAAAGCATTCGACAAGAAGGCTTTTTGTGGTTTGAGGGTTAAAAAATCCCTTGGAAAATATCCCTTTACCCGACATTCTAGCGATTTTGGTGCTGCAAATGAATAGTGATTGGGTTTTGTTGGGGGATTTAAAAAAATTCCAAGGTAAAATATCCTTTTTTCTGAACTTCAAATAATTGAATGTCTTCCAGTTAATAAAAATGCCTCTTGAAAGAACTGCTTTATAAGGCTAAGAAAAAGCAGAGTTTAATCAATAGAATGTCTTCTGGAAGCAGTGCCGCTAAGAATGCATGTCACATTTGTATCAAAAATTTTGCTGGGTATCTCTCTCTAATAAAAATGTGTGACTAACATTTATTCTTTCATACCATCGATTATATCTAGATAGATTGCTGTCTTTATTATATGAATTAAACTCTTTTTTTTTTGTTTGCTTTGTTTTAATAATATTTCTAAGAAATTTTCGTTATGATACATACAAAGGAAAGTAAGAAATATGAAGAATAAGAAACAAAAACACTCCTCTCTTTCAACAACAAATCAGCTTTTTAGTATGTTGTCATCTATGTGGGCTATTTTGGTCAAACAGTTTTTTGAAAAAAATATTGTGTTATAATCAAAAATCAGCTTTTTGTTTCTTTACTAATCCACCAATCCGGGCCCCCTTAAAACTCTCTTCTTTAACAACCAACCAGCTTTTCAGGATGTTGTCATCAATGTGGGCTATTTTGGTCAAGTAATTTTTTAAACAAATAAAGGTTTTTTGTAATCAAAAATCAGCTTTTTGTTACTTTACTAGTCCACCAATCCGGGCCCTCTTAAAACTCTCTTCTTTAACAACCAATCAAGCTTTTCAGTATGTAGTCATCTAAGTAAGCTTTTTTGGACAAACAATTTTTCAAAAAACATTTTTTAATAATCAAAAATCAGCTTTTTGTTGCTTTACTTACCCGCCAATCCGGGCCCCCTCAAAACTCCGGGCCGGTGGGAAACACCCCGTCCCCCCCTTTCGGCGGGCCTGCTTGAAGCTGTTAGCGAATTTAAGGACTCCATGTCCATGTTGGAGAATTTCGGAGAATATCAGCTGGTATTTTTGATAATTTTGACTTTCAAAATCCATGTGATTACCTTAACATATATCATTTTACTAGCTGAAACCTGGCGCGACGCTGACACGCCTTACGTTGGGGAAAATAGAGTCTAAACGCGCGCATAGAGATTATGAAATAATATTTAATGATTGCTTTTTTTCATTGATTTTATGATTTAACATAATTCATGTTATCAGAACACATGAAATATTGTTATAAGTTTATCAAATTTTTTTATTGTCGTGGTTCAAAATCAACCCTCAGATTCGAAATTTTTATAATCAATCAACATTGATTTCATGACATTACTAAAATGTCTATAACTACTCAATAAAATTAAAAAAAAAATCACAGACAATAACTAAACATTATTCTTTAATTAATATAATATTCTTTAATTAATATATCCTTATTAATGGATATATTCCATTTGCTTAATTTTGAGATTGCGGAAATATTTATAATACATGGGCGAACTATTCATAAAACGCGTGCATTAAACCATTAAGCTATTCCAATGTTATGTTATGTTGTATCAATTCCTTGTTTAGTCTCATTTTAACAAAGGTATATGCAACCGATTTGTGCCACCTAGTTACTAATTTTTTGTATTCTTGGACGCAAAAACAGAGGAGAAAGGTTAAATGAAAATCGTTCAGGAAATCGTTCGTACCAGCAATTTTACGACGATTTTTTGCTTTTACTCACTCACTCACACCAAAGTCGGCGAAAGTAGCACGGGCCGAGTGTGCCGTTGTATTAGCTTCAAATATTATTGGGAAAACATTTCATTCATATTGCCTAGCTCAGGTAAGTATAATTTAATTGCTAATATTTAAAGAAATATATATTCTTTTTTTTAATTTTTGATAAAAATTTTAAGCAATTTTAACTCCAGGCTTGTATTTTTAATATACCAGAAGTATAATGGAACTATTGTAGTCTATGGTTATATAAAGATTGAAAATCGAAACTCTGGACGTATATTTTCCGTATAAATTACTAACTATACGGGACAGGTACTTTGAGATTTTTACCTACTCAGGTTTGGTCTAGGTGAGGTTGTCTATTAATCGACCACTGGGCGGTACCGGTATCTGAAAATGAAAAGAAAAAAATGGAAAAACTGAGTTTGCTAGTGCAGGATGCTTTATTTATCGATATTGATTGTTAGGAAATTACAGATTGTAGAATAAACTGAAGCAAAAACCGTAGCATTACTTGCACTTAAATGAAGTATAATTATGACACTGACGACAAAGACGAGGCTTTGGAATATGCTCGTATGCGTGTCTAGTTTTATCCATACGGATACTGTTCAAAGCATTTGTTCCCGTTATCTTAGCGGGGTTTGGGATCTTTAGAGCTCTATCTCTGTCTTGGCGCAGCAAATTTTCAGCGACATACACGAAAAAATTGAGTTGGTTTAGAATTTCAGATAGAAATCGTTCCATTTTATTCCTCTCGTGTTTGCGGAGAGCGCAATGAAATTTGCACGCATTGGGCCAGTACCATGTATTTCTCCGAATGAGGATCCTACACTCAGAAAAAAATTTCCAGAATATCTAAAAAAATAGCACCAACTCGTTAGAAAATCGGGCTTCATTTAGCACCATGGTCGATTTTCTACATATGAAGTATATATTTTTCGTTAAATTGACACTAGAAAGTGGGAAATAGTTTAGGAAAATTATCCAATCATTTACGAACTATTTCGCTAAATTGAAGAAACTTAGCGCAATTGTGTTGAAATCTTATTACATTTGAGTAAGTTTTTCTACCGTTTATTTATCATCGGTTATAACCAAGAGAAACACTTTCTGTTAAAACACAACATTTTTTGTCGTTTATTAATCATCGGCTATGACTAAGAGAAATATTAACTCTGGAAATAAGAGATTTTTCATCGAATTTCTGGAAAAATTTTGGAATTTCTGCAAAGAAAAAACCCTTTTAAGATTTTGAACAGCATCCTGTGAGAATTATTATTTCAATACAGACGAAAAACTACAAACATTTTTCTTATTAACATTAAAAAAAATTGAAAATTACTACTATCCGGAGACTTAAACCTCGGCCGCATGAGTGTTAGTGCTTATCCATTCGACCATAGCCGTTGTTAAACAGTCGACGCTTAAATTTCTTCATTAAGAATCGTTCGCTTTGTAAGTAGTTTTAAGGCATTTCTTCTAGAAATATAAGAAAAGCATCTTTAACTAATAACTTGTGGGTACAAAAAAAGGCAAACTTACATGTATTTCTATGAAATATCCAAGTATTGTAACCAAAGCCGCTGAGAGGAGAGAACGGGGTTTCCCCCGGGCTCGGAGTGGCGCGTAAGTAAAGTACAAAAAGCTGTTGTGTTGATGAGGAAGAGAAGTTTTTTTGTTTTCACGAAAAGTATTATTTTTCAAATTTCTTACCTTGCTTTACATCGGCGATATCAAATTTATATTGACATTTTTTCGTGGCTTGGGAACTTCTAAAATTAATAATTTGATACCTTTGTTCTAAGTTGAATACTTTTAGATACTTTTTTGACTTGAATGGATACTTTTTATATAAATGTCGCAACAACGTTGTATATTAGTGCTTTCACTCATCGGTAGAAATACCCAATAGAAAATTTGTATAATATTATACAACATACAAAAAATGATTGTTGTTTCGCAGCGTATATCTGAACAAAAATTATACTGCTTTGTTATGTTATGTTATGTTATGTTATGTTATGTTATGTTATGTTATGTTATGTTATGTTATGTTATGTTATGTTATGTTATGTTATGTTATGTTATGTTATGTTATGTTATGTTATGTTATGTTATGTTATGTTATGTTATGTTATGTTATGTTATGTTATGTTATGTTATGTTATGTTATGTTATGTTATGTTATGTTATGTTATGTTATGTTATGTTATGTTATGTTATGTTATGTTATGTTATGTTATGTTATGTTATGTTATGTTATGTTATGTTATGTTATGTTATGTTATGTTATGTTATGTTATGTTATGTTATGTTATGTTATGTTATGTTATGTTATGTTATGTTATGTTATGTTATGTTATGTTGTGTTATGTATGAGAGGTTCTTATAACAAATTGATTAGTCAAAATTTAGAGAATAAGGTGGATAATGAATGACAAAAAAATCCTATGTTATGGCAGCTTATGTTTACCTGTATTCTTTTTGATAATTGTTGTTTGATCTTGAACCCTGGACTCGAATTTTATCAGATCGAGGATCAGAACGTTAAAAGTTCTGGAAACTCTCATAAAGTTTATTATAAACCAGTATCGGGCAGCTTTGCACACTTGAGATTGTGTTTGTGCAGTAAAATATCCCACCAGGAAATGTGAGCATTCCCGGATGTTACCAGGCAACATTCCATGGAATGTAGGAAGCATTCCCCTTTGTTGCACACTCCATTGCTTTTTTAATATAGCATGTCATTAGAGGGAAACATTCCTCCCCGCTGTGTTAAAAAGTCATGTGGAAACATTTCTCTCCGCTGTCCTCAAAAGTGAATTGGAGTCATTCCTCTCCCCTGTTTTAAGAATTAATGTGGAAACATTCCTCTCCCTTGTTATGAAAATGGATTCGGCCAGGATTCGAACCCGGGACCACTGAGCGAGAGTCGAGCGCGCTACCACTAGACTATCGAATTCTACAATAAGTGGCAAGAAAACAATGATATTAATATTTTCTATTGTGATTGCTTGACAATAAATAAAAGTTTCCACATGCATTCTTAAAGAAGCGGTTTGGAAACAATATAAATACAAAACTACCCTTAAGCTTCCAAAAGATGCGGTGGGGAAACAATATAAATACAAAACTACCCTTAAGCTTTTAAAAGATACGGTGGGGAATGTTTCTTTATCACTTTAAGATGGAAGCCTTCCGATTTTTCCTGGAGGGATGTATTCATCTCACCTACAGAACGATCAAAGCTTCAGTGTTCAAGCGAATGTCAAGTAGATTGAATATATTATATTATATTATATTTGTGTCGATAAGCAATAATAGCTTAAGTCGGCTTAAGACAGAACTGAGCTATTGTTATAGTTGTGTTCCACGTATATATCATTATGAACACACAAAATCTAGAACTTCTAGCATGACCTTAGCCAAAGATATGACGCAAAAACAAAAGACCCTTTCATATAACTCATATGGCGATGGAAAACTTTGAAGCAAGATTTCTGGAAACTTTGAAACTTAAGCTGTTATTGCTCATCGACACAGATAAAACGTAAGATTACACTGTATAAAATTTTATGTATCCAAAAGTTTTGGAAGTATGTATGAAAATTTTTTTATTTTTAGAAAATAACGGCATGACGCGGCGGCATGAACAAAGTTCTAGCTATAGAAAAATTAAAAAAAATTAGATTTTTCGACCCAACTAAGCCGACTGGACCCTTAACACATACATTTTTATGCTTTTCACAACATTTTGCAACAAAACATTTTAAAGGATTTTTTATGTATAAGAACTAGAAATATCAAACTAAAAGCGCAAATCGAGATTAGTAATTTTTCAAAAGTTCTGAGCGGAACAGCGAGCAATACTTAAATCTTTAAAGGTGTTTTCTAGAAAACTACGTTTTCTGAGCTGGCGACTCTAATAACTCAGTAAATTTTTAACGATTCTTGATGTGTTTTTTTAAATACGAGTAGTTTAAATATCCTTGGAATGGATCAGAATCTTACCAATACATATAGGATTTTTTATCAGCAAAAAAGTAACGAACAATAATAATTACACTTATACTTTACAGAAACATGTCAAATTTACGCGAAAGGCTTTGAGTACCTATATTTTTTGCTTTATAAAAAAAAACATTTGTGAAAATAGCCTATTTTTCTAACCAAATAGTTATCCTTATAAAACATTGAATAGTAGGCGGCATCCATTAATTACGTGAGGCATTTGGGGGGTGGGGGATGAAGCCGAATCTCACTCACTCTCACGTGGGGGAGAGGGGGGTTTTCGCAAAGATGACGTAAATTTTTTTCCGCAAGAAACAGTGTAGTGGTAAAATTGAGTAAAACGTGTTTCTCTACAAAAATATTACTAAATTTTACACAATAATATTTACATCTATATATAATATTTATATTAATAATTCCAATAAAATGAAGCATATTTACACTGAAACCACGTATTTTGAACAATCTCACATGAGATTAGAGAGGGGAAGGGGGTCGAGCCAATTCTCATGATATCTCACTAGGAGGGAGGGGGGTCAAAAAATTGCAAAAATCACCTCACGTAATTAATAAGTACATTTTCCATTAATGGATGACATAAAATTTATAAGTACATATGATTTATTTGAATACTCGTATCCGTTAGTTTGCAACATTCCTTTGTATCTTACGAATTAATTAAAGATTTCATAGATAAGAAAAAAATATAATATACAAAAAATATCATAATAATATGAATTGGTACTTTACAACCATTTGCCTTTGATCCTTCTCAACTTAAAAAAATTGTTAATCTGCAGATAATCTCATAAAAAAATTTAAAAATTTCTCAATTCCTTCTTGTTGATCTTATCCACCTTCAGTGTTGCTATGAAAAAAAATTGCAAATCGTAACTTTTACGCTCCGCTAGCCGGGTTTTCGTCGGATTTGTGAAACTCTAAGAATTAAAATAAAAGTAAAGAAGTTATTTGAATTTGAAAGTTTTTGTATGAAAACAAAATAAAAAAATATTAAAAATATGATTAAAAAACAGCAATATCTTTAATCCGATTGCAAAACTTTTTAATTATTTTGATGCAGATTGGAAGAACTTTTTCCGGCCTTTTGTTTTTGACAGTTTACTTTCTTACAAATAATACACCAGTATATTATTTACGAAAAACATGATTTTTTTCAAGTTTTTGCAAAATGGTTTAGCTCACTGGCGGTTATCATAACAGTTAAAATATATTGGGTATCGACATAAAATGGATGAATGTTCATTTTTATGGGAAGAGAGGGGGAAAGAAGTGGGAACATAAGGAATTTTTCTTCAGGGCACTTAATTTACAATTTAATAGAAAAATCTATATATATAAAAATGGATGTATGTATGTGGGTATGTGGCTATATCACATATAGACTCCAAAACCGCTGAACAGATCTTTATGAAATTTTCAGGGAAACTGAAGCCACATCTTGAGAGTGTTCCTGTGAAGTTTAGTAACTATTGGACAAGGGGACGTGGTACCTCCCATACAAGCCAAATTTATGCTACCGATCACAAACCAAAAAAGGATATATATAAGACGGTTTCAATCGTAAAAAACTAAGATTTGGTTATTTTGTTCAGATGGTTAATGTCGGTAACTGTAATAAAAATGGGCGTGGTCGTAATATAAATACGCCCACTTTTTCGAAATCATGGAATGTCCGGAGTTTTACACATTTTTACAGTGAAACTTGCTGAGTAGGTGATCTAAGAGCCGGTCACTATATGTAAATGTTTTCACGCCCACTTTTACCGCCCACAAATCAATATCTATATATATATAAAGCAAAACGATGTGTGTCTGGCTGTGTGATGTCTATAGACTCCAAAACTACTGAACCGATTGACCTGAAATTTTGGCAGTCGATTTGTTTCAGGTACGAGATGGTTTAGGAAAAAAATTTGCCACACCCCTTTTTACCGACCCCAAATCAATAAAAATGTTATATTTCAGTCGGTTTGGGTCGTATAAGGCTAAAATTTTGTAATTTAGTATGTACGGCTACTCATAGTTATTCTCATAGCAAAAAGTTTAGACAAGATTATTCACTCAAAAATACAATCACTAGAACAATTATTACTTATAAGAATAGTATTGACATTTAGTATTAGAATAAATAGTGTTAAATGCCACTTCAATAAATATATAAAACTAAATTAATTGTGTTAACATAAAAAGTGTTTTGTGGGGTGAATTAAATCAAACAATATAATTTAAAAAAGTTATAAAAATTAACAATTATTATTAGAAGAGAAAAAAAATTATTTCTGTCTAAAAAAGAAAGAACAAACAAAAATTAGCTAATGGAGCGCAACAAAAATTCAACTTCCTAGTGGTCTAACTCAAAGATCCACAATTTTATTTTTCTTAAGAAAATAATCAAATTTCTTTCAACAACTTACTGTTGACAACTGTACTAAAAATGGGTTTCCACGCCCCCTTTTACCGCCCACATATAAATGAAAATGGTTTATTTCAGACGGTTTTAGTCATATAAGACTTAAATTTGGTACTTTGGTTTGTGTAGTTACTGACAGTAACTGTACGAAAAGTTGGTTTCCACACCCCCTTTTTACGCCCACAAATCAGTGAAAATGCTATGTTTCAAGCAGTTTTGACCGTATGAGACTAGCATGTGATACCTAAGTTTGTATGATTACTTTCGGCAGCTGTACTAAAAAAAGGCGTCATCGCTATAAAGCCACACCCACTTTTTGAGAAATCATTAAAATTGACTACTGGGTCGATTGAGCTAAAATGTTGGCTTAGTTTGTACGGTTATTGTCAGCAACTGAACTAAAAATTGGTTTCCACGTCCCCTTTTACCGCCCACAAACCAATGAAAACGTTTTATTTCAACGGTTTGGGTCGTTTTAGACAAAAATTTTGTAATTCAGTTCATATGGTTACTCCCGGCAAGTGCACTAAAAAAAGGCATGTCCCACTTTAGTTAAACTCACTTTTCGGGGAGTTAGCGTCGAGTGAAGTAAAGTGCGCCAGGCTTAACCTAAATTGAGCTGAAATTTGGGCATTCGATTTGTTTCGATTACGAGATGGCTCTAGGGAAATATTTTGCAGCACCCCTTTTTACCGCTAGCAAAACAACAAAAATATTATATTTCGCACGGTTTTGATCGTATTAGACTAAAATTTGGTTACTTAGTTAATTTGGTTACTTTCGGCAGCTATTCAACATTTTCGTATATGGCAGTAAGGCGGTCTATGGCAGAACAACGTCTGCCGAGGAGAGTGAGTGTTCCTGCGAGGTTTGGTAACGTTTGGACGAGGGGGCGTGGTACCTCTCATACAAGCCAAATTTGCGCTATCGACCACAAACCAAATAAAGGATATATATCAGACGGTTTCGATCGTAAAAAACTAAGATTTAGTAATTTTGTTCAGATGGTTACTGTCAGTAACTGTACAAAAATTGTGCGTGGTCGCAATATATATACGCCCACTTTTTCGAAATCATGGCAATTCCGGAGTTCTACGCATTTTTATAGTGAAACTTACTGTGTAGGTGCTCCAAGAGGCAGTCACGATACATAAATGTTTTCACGCCCACTTTTACCGCCCACAAATCAATATCTGTATATATAAAAATGAATCGTGATTTGTTCGGATGCTTAAAACTTGAAAACGACTGAACCAAATTGGATACTTCCTTCAACTGGTTTAGGAAAAATATAATGCCACACCCCCTTTTGTCACCCACAAATCAATAAAAATGCTGTATTTAAGACGGTTTTGGTCGTACTAAATTAAAATTTGGTAAATAAGTTCGTATGATAAAAATGGGCGTGGTCACACTTCATCTACGCTTACTTTTAAGACAATATCAAAATACTTCGAAGCTATTGGTCCGATTGAGCTCAAATTTTGTAAGTACGCTTTGCTTTGAGTACGAGATGGTTTAAGAGGAAATGCCACACCCCCTTTTACCTCCCACACATATATAAAAAATTGTTATCGAATAGCTTTAGAGTTATGGGTCGCACAGCTTAGAAATTAGGTATTCGACCACAATTTAGACGTACCGTTTCAGTGATGAAATTTTATGGGAGTGGACAAGGGGGAGGGGCACCTCACATACAACCCAAATTTGTGATATCGAATAGCTTTGAAGTTATAGGAATTCAGCTTTGGAATTCAGTTTTTGACCTCAATTTACACATGCAGTTTCAATGGTTTTACCCAAATTTGCGATATCAAATTGCTTTGAAGTTATGGGTTGACAGCGTAAGAATTCGGTATTCGACCTACATTTATGCATTCACTTTCATTCCTCTACATTTTATGAGCGTAGGGCAAAGGGGAGTGGAACTTCCCATACAACCCAACTTTGTGCTATCAAATAGCTTTGGAGTTATAGGTCGCACGACGCCGGAATTCAGTATTCGACCTCAATTTACACATGCAGTTTCATTAATTCAATTTTATGTTCATTGGTAAGAGGGGCGTGGCACCTCCCATTTAACGTAAATTTGCGATATCGAATATCAGCGTCAGAATTCAGTATTCGGCCCCAATTTATACATGCAGTTTCATTAATTTACACAGCTCACAGCTTTGGAATTCAGTATTGGACCTCAATGTTCACATGCAGTTTCATTGATTACATTTTATGTGCGTTGATCAAGGGGGAGTGGCACCTCCTATACAACGAAAATTTGTGATATCGAATTGCTTTGGAGTTCAAGGTCGCACAGCGTCGGAACTCAGTATTCGACCAAAATTTACGCTTGCAGATTTACTGATAAAATTTTTTAGAGTTTGTCGGGGGGCGTGACACCTCCAATTTAACCCAAATTTGCGAAATCGAATAGCTTTGGAGTTATAGGTAACTCAGCCTCGGAATTCAGTATTCGACCTCAATTTACACATGCAGTTTCATTGGTAAAATTTTATGGGTGTAATGAAAAGGGCAGTGGCACCTCCCATACAATCCAAATTTGTGCAATCGAATAGTTTTGGAGTTATATGTCGCACAGTTTTGGAATTCGGTATTCAACCTCCATGTACACATGCAGTTTAATTGATTACATTCTATGAGCGGTGATCAAGAGGGCGTGGCACTTCCTATACAACCCAAATTTGTTATATCGAATAGCTTTGTGGATATAGGTCGCACAGTCTCGGAATTTAGTATTCTACTTCAATTTAGACATGCTGTTTAACTGATAACATTTTATGGGCGTTTGACAAGGGAGAGTGGCAGCAACGCGCCGGGTTTCAGCTAGTTAATAATAAATAAGAAAAATTTCGAAAACAGTAGCCGACAGTGATCATATGACCAAAATTTTTAAATTTTAGTTTTTTACGACCAAAACCGTCTGATATATAGTATATTGTTTTTGTTATGGGTCTATGGCGGAAATTTGAATGGTATGGGAGTTACCTCGCCTCCTTGTCCAATCTATACCAAACTTCACAGAAATACTCTTAGTTTTCCTAAAAATTTCATAAAGAATTTCATACATACCACATACATTAACATATACATAGATTTGAACCATTTTACAAGATATTACAAGCATACATTTTATTATATGAGTTTTTCTTCAAAAAAATTAAGCAATAAAATATATTATGAGGACCTTTTGTATGCTAATCACAAAAAACCATTGAGTTGAAAAATGATAACAATTACGAAAATATAAAAAAAAAACAACGATTATGGGCATTTCCACAGAAAAGTCTACCGTAACCGAAAAATTAAAAATTATTAAAAACGTATTATTTGATGATATTATCTAAAATAAACATTTTAATTTAATTCGTTAAAGCAATTTATACATAAATTCATTTATCATGATGGTCTAATCGTCTGCACTGTTTCACAAATGTAGTTTTTCTGTTTCGTAAATGTTTCGTAAATGTTTAGTAAATGTTTAATAAACTGTTTGTTATACTAAAAATGGAAGGCATTGGCTAAGGATAATGAAAAAATGGTTTAGGCAAGGAAAGGACAATACATTTAATTTGTTTTTGAATCACTAATTTATATAATTACTTAACTACATAATTACTTAATTACCCAATTAAACTTCTATGAAATTTTTAGCAACGTTAAGCCAATAACGTAACGCTAGATCAAAAAGCCTAATAAAAAAAACAGAGAAACTTTTTAAATTACCATCACTTGGAAATTAAACTTATAATATTTCACATTCTTCTAAAAAAAGTTGTATACAAAAAATCTTGCCCAATTCAGAGAGTTTTGCAAATTTTGTAATCGAAATCAAATAAGTGAATACAATATCTAATTTTTTTCTAAGTTGTTTCTTAAGACCACTATTTTAAATTTTTGAAAAAAATTCAAAAATCTAAAAAGATACAAATTTAAAAACAAGGTAAGAGCGACGAAAATCACTTTACAAACAACGGAATATATTCAGCAACTATTTTTTTTTCTATTTTAACTATTTTAACAAATGCATAAGAAAATACAATTTAATAACAAAGGCTACACACATGCATACATTATGTGGAAAATCACTGGGCGTAGCAGAAGAAAACCATGGGAAAATAATATAAATGCAAACAAACACACATCTTGGACATAAGCACGAAGCTAAAAGATATGCAGGAAAAAGTAACAAAAACAAAAGCAGCACCAAACAAAAAAGTATCTATGAGAGCAAAACTAGTTTTAGGAAAACAAGAAAACTTTAGAAAAATAATATAACCGAACAACACGTGCAATTGACCCACTTTCCCTACAACAAATACAACAAAAGAAAAAAAAAACACATGCATGCATACATATCTACGCTTACAATAAATGGAAAGGCATAGAAACGAGTAAGTGGAATGGAGCACATCAGCTACAGATACATAGAGCCAGATATGCAGATATAAAAAAATAGAAATAAAGATATGGCAGGCAGCCCAAGAGTCAGAAATGGGGTCTGAGTGTGCAGAAGTGGGTAGCCTTGCATATGTATTGGGAAGAGGCGTTTCAGGAGGTGGAGGTTGCGGTGCGTCAAAGAGGAAATATTTTCAGTCAGCTGAAATGAGAAAAGCACAGTGCAAAAGAGACAAAAATAGTGTCAGAAACACAGTAAAAGAGGGAGATGATTATATAGCAGAGTAAAAGCTTGTCGAAGGAAAGCTATTAATTTGGAAAAACTGTGAAAAACATGCAGCTTAGCTTTTGGTGCTGGCTCCACAAAAGCCATTTGGCACACAGAATAAAGTTTTTTTTCTATTAGCGTCATTTTTTCTGTACACACAATTAATCAACTGCTTCAGAAACGAAGTTAGAAGCAAGCTTTTTAGCCTCTACATTTTTTGCACATCGCATTTTATCAAAACGATACATATGTATTTTAAAAAAATTTACAGTTTGTAAGATTTTGCAATGAAATGTTCAATAAAATTATTTCTAGGCTAAAAATCACGTTGATACAAAAGCGTTTTGTTTAGAGTTTTTTTTTTCTTGATTGCAGTTGCTTTATTGTGCAAACGCTGACATCATAGTTTTTAAGAAGCTTTTTCAGAGCTACTTCGCAATAGGAAGTCGGGGAAAAAAGCACTTTGGAGCACGCACACAAGCACAATCGGCTGAGTACATAGAAAGCTTTTAATGTCATTTCCCCGCCAGCTAGTTTATAAATTTAAAATTTAGCTCACAGCATATGAATACTCTCAAAGACACATAGATACTTGTATACAGCCTTTATATAAACTAAAGTAGTTTCGCCAGCAGCGACCTACTTTTTACAGCGACAGCAGAGAAGCAGCGGCGCTCTCAAAGCTTTCATAATTACGACTATATAGCAGAATCTAGCAGATACATAAAAAAAATACTTAAATGTTCACGATACAAGCAAGCGACAAGCTACAATATAAAATATTTTTCTATATATACATAAGTTGAATAAATACCTATCATATGTGTAGATTTGAAATATTTTTTGCAATAGAAAAGATTTTTTATTTTCGCCCAGCAAAATTTTTTGAACTGCAAAGCATTTGAATTGATACACAATTCTTGTAGTCATAAGTTTAATTTCTAAAGTGCGAACATATGTACATATCTTCAAAATATGTGCTCCTCAAGCTTTTCCCCATACAAACCTAAACTAACCTCCTTATGTAGTAGGTCCTACATAAATAATTTATTTGTTGTTGGTTGTTTCCATCCACGTTTTTTGATTACATCAGCAAATTTTTTCCATTTCGTTGAAATCCGTGCAGTATTGTTTCCGCTGTTTGTTCATTTTAGATTATTTCTAATCGTAAATTTTGCCATATTTCCAGATTTCAGATACATGCATATATTTTATCCATGTGTTGTAGCTGAGGCAGAACACTTACTTGGCTTTACTTATCTTTCTAGGTTTTTTTCATGGCCGACACATGCTTTAGATTTTGTTATTTCCTAAAATTCTTTAATTTAATACCGACTATTTTCTACTGTTGCTAATAATGTTGCTTTAAGAAAATTGTATTCGTATTGGAAATAAATCGTACTCTTTCCTAGGAAAAAGTGCTCGTGTGATTTATTGTTGCATTATTGTTACGTTTTTATATTATTTGCTATACATTAAGGTGGATAAAAAAAATTTTTTTTAAGTAGATCTTAAATCCAAAAGAATATCGAAATCGGTGGAGCCGTCATCCAGCGGTTTTGATTTAAAAAAATCACTTTTTCGCCAAAAATCACCGGTTTTTTCGCCGTAACTTTTTATTAATCTAAAATAACTACCCAAAAGTTGGGTGCAAATCTGGGGCACCAAAGTTGTAAATAGAAAGATTATTAGATTCAAGAAATTTTTTAGTGCAACAGTGTTCAGAATTCAGTCAACATTTTGGGTATTTTTCACTAAAATCGCTATAAATTTGCTGTTCATTCGCTATAAATATGTTAATTTTTGATTGTTTACCACGAAAGGTGAAGCCTCTTCAAAGCCACACTATTTTAAAAATAGTAAATTTTCTAAAATTTACTGAAAATAAGTGGATTTATAGATTTTTGTGAAAAATACCCTTTCAAAAATACTGTCCAAAAAAGTTTAAAAAAAAAATCCACTGTTTTGATTTTTTTTATTTTTTTTTATATATATATATCAAGAGTCTTTTTGAACAATACTTAATTTTTCCAAATTTACTGAAAAATGGCAAATTTATAGCGATTTTAGTGAAAAAATACCCAAAATGTTGACCTAATTCTGAACACTGTTGCACTAAAAAATTTCTTGAATCTAACCATCTTCCTATTTACAACCTTGGGGTTCAAGATACCTTTCATTTGCACCCAACTTTTGTGTAGTTATTTTAGATTGATAAAAACTTACGGCGAAAAAACCGGTGATTTTTGGCGAAAAAGTTAGTTTTTAAAATCAAAACCGCTGGATGACGGTTCCACCGATTTCGATGTCCTTTCAGATTTAAGATCTACTTGAATCCAGCTCCCAGAATATGAGTGTCGAAAAAAGTGTTTTTTTACCCCTGAACAAAACGATCCACCTTACTATACATTGTTGTTTATTATTTAATGTATCGGTAAATATAAATTGAATACATACATACTCATTTATTGCTTTTTTTCCCTACTACTTGTTGGTATTAAAGGAGAGAATGAAAAAACCTCCAGCTTTATACACAATAAAGTTAAGAACTTTGCTGGAAACTTTTCCTTAAAAAACATGGTTTGTATCAGAGATCTGCAACGAATTCATAAAAATAAGTAGTACTCGAATACTTTTCGTTCACAACTCAGTGATTCAAATCAGAGATTTGCAATGAATCACATTTTTAATAGATGGATTGCATCCACAATTTTGCTATAATTCAGCTTCGCTAGTACAAACCAGAGATCTGCAACGAATCAAATTTTTGAATCAATGAGCCACTTACTCAAAAATTAATATGAATAAGTATTAAGTAGTTTCCAAAGTAATACTCATATGTTATTGATTCGAAAAAAATGAATCAAATAAGTATAGAATGAATTAAATATTAAGGACTGCCACCTGATAATATTCATTTTTAAGAATTTTAAACAAAATTGATCAGTGTTAGGGGGTCGCTGATTTCGAATCTGAAGTCAGAATTCGAATTCAGTGCTGGATGTTTAAAATTCTTAAACATACGTATTATTTGGTGGCAGCCCTATTATAAAAATGGCATAATTATAAAATTCTGACAGCGGATTCGGATTCAGCGACCCATTTTTACCTAATGTTCACGACAGCACCGAATTCGAAAAAAATAAAACAAAACAAGGTGGCATTCCTATTAACCATATTAAATTTTAAGATTCTGACTTCTGATTCGACATCAGGGACCCCCTAAAACTGTTAAATTATGTTATTATATTATTACGCAAACAAAAAAATTATGGTACCATTTTACCTGTGCTAACGTCAGCTTATTCACATAAATCTTACATCGTGGGAAAGGTATTTTCGAGTACATTTGCCGAATATAATTTTTATTCGAATAGGTTATCATTAAGATAGGTAAAACTAAGCAAATGTAAAAACCTTTTTTCCCAATGGGACAGTGCAAGCCACAATAGCAACACAGCTCTGTTGAGCATCGTTGCTGTAGCATACACGAAAGAGAAATAGTATAGTAGAGTATAGTATAGTATAGTATTACCCTTTTTTACTAAGTATTTTTTTACGGACGAAGTATATTACTATACTATACTATACTATACTATAGTTTCAGTAAATAGTTTTTATTAAACTTTGAAAATAAGATATTATTTTAACATTTGCTGTCGAATTAGAAATTCAAAGCATTCCGCAAGCTATTTTATATAAATTGGAGAAAATCGACTCTTTAATATAATTTTTTTATGTATTTTACAGAGTACCAAAATTTAGAACTAAATAAATTTTTTCATTCTTTTAAATCGTTTGCTTACTAAGAGTTCTAAATTCTGTGTTTACTAAAAAGTGAATTAAAATATACCGAAAACGCTTTGGCAGTAGGAAAGTAGAAAATATATAAAATTGTACCAAAAAAGTACAATTGTACCGAAAATATCAACCCTGGTTGAAGTATTCTGAGCCACTCTCTTCTCTTTCGTGTATGCTACAGCAACGATGCTCAACAGAGCTGTGTTGCTATTGTGGCTTGCACTGTCCCATTGGGAAAAAAGGTTTTTACATTTGCTTAGTTTTACCTATCTTAATGATAACCTATTCGAATAAAAATTATATTCGGCAAATGTACTCGAAAATACCTTTCCCACGATGTAAGATTTATGTGAATAAGCTGACGTTAGCACAGGTAAAATGGTACCATAATTTTTTTGTTTGCGTAATAATATAATAACATAATTTAACAGTTTTAGGGGGTCCCTGATGTCGAATCAGAAGTCAGAATCTTAAAATTTAATATGGTTAATAGGAATGCCACCTTGTTTTGTTTTATTTTTTTCGAATTCGGTGCTGTCGTGAACATTAGGTAAAAATGGGTCGCTGAATCCGAATCCGCTGTCAGAATTTTATAATTATGCCATTTTTATAATAGGGCTGCCACCAAATAATACGTATGTTTAAGAATTTTAAACATCCAGCACTGAATTCGAATTCTGACTTCAGATTCAAAATCAGCGACCCCCTAACACTGATCAATTTTGTTTAAAATTCTTAAAAATGAATATTATCAGGTGGCAGTCCTTAATATTTAATTCATTCTATACTTATTTGATTCATTTTTTTCGAATCAATAACATATGAGTATTACTTTGGAAACTACTTATTACTTATTCATATTAATTTTTGAGTAAGTGGCTCATTGATTCAAAAATTTGATTCGTTGCAGATCTATGGTTTGTACTAGCGAAGCTGAATTGTAGCAAAATTGTGGATGCAATCCATCTATTCACAGTCTTTTTTCTAAAATTCTACTGACGATTCTGTTTTTTTTTTATTTTGTAAAATAATTATTAACAAAGGCCAGTCATAGAAAAATATATAAATAAAAAAGTTCTAAAAAATAAACTTATATAAAAAAAATGGTGTGAATGAATGCCCACCTCCCATACCTTCCATACAACAATAAAAATTGCTTCACATGGTTTTTTTGTCACAGAAAATAGTTGGTGTAAAAATGATTCAATTCAGTTGGCTAACACGCCCGCCTCCTATATAACCAAAATCTGGAATATGATATATTTGCGTAGAAAATTAAGCCAAATCGACCGATTTACATGACCACCTCCCGTATCACCGAAACCGGTAATCAAGTATGTATATTTCCTAATAAAATATTACAAAGCAATAAATTTTGGTACACATACATATATATTGGTGTCACTATTTGCTTATTTAGAAATTATTTATTTAAGTATTTAAAATTTACAAAATTGTATATACTCTGAATAACTAACTAGTGACTGAAAATTTTATAGTTTTTACCATATTTTCGATAAAATAATTAAAAACATTATATATTTTTTACGAATGTTAAATCAATTATAATATGTAATGAATTTAAGCTTCAAATCGATAATTTTAATTTCTAGAGGCACTAAAATATATAAATATATTTGTTATGCACACTTTCAAAATGATAACAATATTTTTTATACTTCTACAGAAATGATTTTTATTTTAGTTATTTGTTTTCCTAAGTTAATTTATTATAGTTTTACTTGCTAACTTTGTTTTAATATTTTTATTTACAGCGGTATTTTACTCTTTGAAGGTATACCTTTCTCAGGTATAAACGAATTTTAGAGCAGCTTACAAAGAGCTTCAAATTAATGATGACATTAATGATCATTCAAATTTCACATATGCAAAAATTTAATATAGCACATGAACTCGGTGTAGGGTGTCAATAATTTCCAGAATTGCCAGAAGTAAACAAATTTGACAGACAATTAAAGGGCTTATTGCAAGAACATGCTAAGCCACATAAAAAATATTTTGAAATAATCGACTCTAAAGTTTTGAAAAAATGTATTTTTGTATGAAGAATAAAATTGAACAAGGAAATTTTACAAAAAGGTTGGAAAATAATTAAGAAATAGCCAAAATATGTTCAGTGATTGCTGGCAAAAATTGATTTTTTAGATCATGTGGCTTATCACGTTATTGCAATAAGCCCTTCAATTTATTTACAATAATCAAATATATACAGTGGTGGCAAAAATAATATAAATGGCTAGGAAATATTTTTTAACAGTTTAAAGCTGAATCGAATTCGAACAGAATCTAGTTGTTAATAAAATTAGAATAAACATAAAAACTATTGGGGGTTGGAATTAGTTTTAAAGGTTTTCTAAGAGATGGCGTAACTATCAATAGATCGCACGGGCACACCTGTGACTATATTCATTGACTATATTCAAGCACATTGTCTAAGCTTCATTTTTCAGTATGTGTCATTCCACTGAAGTGTAAACAACATATATTTTTTTCTCTGTGAACATGTCGACTTTCGTTCCAACAAAACGCAATTTGCGGGAAGGTTTACTTTTGTGCTTCCATTTGAAGAAAAAAGCGGTTGAAGCACAACGCACGCTTACTGAGGCTTACGGGGACTATGCTCCATCGATTTCTACTTGTGAGTACTGGTTCCGTCGGTTTAAAAGTGGTGATTTTGATACGGAAGACAAAGAGCGTCCGGGCCAGCCGAAAAAGTTTGAAGATGAGGAATTGGAGGCTTTGCTCGATGAAGACCCGTGTCAAACCCTTCAAGAATTGTCAGAATCATTAGGAGTCGACTTATCAACGGTCGGCAAACGCTTGAAGGCCATGGGAATGATTCAAAAGCAAGGAAATTGGGTGCCGTACCAGTTGAAGCCGAGAGACGTTGAACGGTGATTTTGCATGTGCGAACAACTGCTTCAACGGCATAAAAGGAAGAGTTTTTTGCATCGTATTGTCACTGGCGATGAAAAGTGGATCCATTACGATAATCCTAAGCGAAAAAAATCGTGGGGACCACCCGGCCATACATCAACATCGAGGGCCAAGCCGAATATTCATGGCGCCAAGCTTATGCTGTGTATTTGGTGGGATCAGAAGGGTGTCGTGTACTATGAGCTGCTAAAACCTAACGAAACCATCACTGGGGAACGCTACCAACAACAATTGATGCAATTGAGCCGAGCATTAAAGGTTAAACGGCCGGAATATGCCAAAAGACACGACAAAGTGGTTTTTCAACATGACAACGCACGGCCACATGTTGCAAGAACCCTCAAGGAAACGTTAGAGGCACTGAATTGAGATGTGCTACCCCACCCGCCTTATAGCCCAGACATAGCCCCTTCCGACTACCACCTATTCAGATCGATGACGCATGGCTTGGCTGAGCAGCGCTTCACTTCTTACGAGGATACCAAAAAATGGGTCGATTCGTGGATTGCCTCAAAAGACGAATCGTTCTTCCGGCGCGGAATCCATATGCTGCCAGAAAGATGGGAAAATGTTGTAGCTAACGATGGACAATACTTTGAATAATATACATTGTACCGTTGTTTCTAAATAAATGCTCAAAAACCGAAAAAAAACCTTTAAAATTAATTCCAACCCCCAATATTTGCTTTAACGTCACATCGTCGTTCGCAAGTTATAGTGTTCTATATGACAAAAATGCTTTTTGTAAATCCATGTTAAAGTTAAGTTATTAGTTACAAACACTGTACCGAAAAGTTGTAGCGACCTTCTTAACAAGGAAAGTTCTAGAGTTTATGGTTTTTTCTGTCAACAAAATTAATTTTTCTATATTCGCTTTTTTACGAAAATCTTCTTTTTTTATAGTAAGGTGGATCAAAAAAAACATTTTTTCTACACTCATATTCTGGGAGCTGGATTCAAGCAGATCTTAAATTCAAAAGGATATCAAAATCGGTGGAACCGTCATCCAGCGGTTTTGAATTAAAAAAAATCACTTTTTCGCCAAAAATCACCGGTTTTTTCGCCGTAATTTTTTATCAATCTAAAATAACTACCTAAAAAATGGGTGCAAATCTGGGGCACCAAAGTTGTAAATAGAAAGATTATTAGATTCAAGAAATTTTTTAGTGCAACAGTGTTCAGAATTCGGTCAACATTTTGGGTACTTTTCACTAAATTCGCTATAAATTTGCTGTTCATTTGCTATAAATATGTTAATTTTTGATTGTATACCACGATAGGTGAAGCCTCTTTAAAGCTACACCATTTTAAAAATAGTAAATTTTCTAAAATTTACTGAAAATTAGTGGATTTATAAATTTTTGTGAAAAATACCCTTTCAAAAATACTGTCCAAAAAAGTTTAAAAAAAATTCCACTGTTTTGATTTTTTTTATTTTTTTATATATATCAAAAGATTACACCAAGTCTGTTTGGACAATATTTAATTCTTCCAAATTGACTGAAAAATGGCAAATTTATAGCGATTTTAGTGAAAAATACCCAAAATGTTGACCGAATTCTGAACACTGTTGCACTAAAAAATTTCTTGACTCTAACCATCTTCCTATTTACAACCTTGGGGTTCAAGATACCTTTCATTTGCACCCAATTTTTGTGTAGTTATTTTAGATTGATAAAAACTTACGGCGAAAAAACCGGTGATTTTTGGCGAAAAAGTTAGTTTTTAAAATCAAAACCGCTGGATGACGGTTCCACCGATTTCGATATCCTTTCAGATTTAAGATCTACTGGAATCCAGCTCCCAGAATATGAGTGTCGAAAAAAGTGTTTTTTTACCCCTGAACAAAACGATCCACCTCAATATGTATGTGTCAGAGTTACCAATCAATTCAAATTAAAGCTTTTCATTGACGTCTTTTACTAAATAATAAATGTGTCAGCCCTATGTTTGTAATAAAAAATAAATTAAGCTTTAATAAATATTTAAAGCTTCAATACGTTTTAAAGTATAAGAAAAACTGTTTTGAAATTCTTATTTTCATATAAAAAAAATTGTTTTTATTATATTTGGGTAGGGTCATCGCAATTTCCATTATAGGTACCTACTCATTTCTTGGGTATTTCTCGGTAAAATAACAGATATATTTTTTGTTATAACTTCCACTATTCAAATATAAATGAAGATATGAGTGGATGAAGGTGATATGTCACATAATTCTTATTTCGAGAAAATTGAGTTCAAAGTTTCGCATTTGCACTGAAATCTATACTAAATCAAACTTTGTCAAAAAGTTATTTTCTAAAATAGCTACAAACATGGTTGTTTTAATGTTTAAAATTGTTTGTATGTACGTTACGGCCCCTATTATGTAAAATAACTCAACTTAAGTTGACTAGATTCAACTAAATTTTTTTCATATAACGTATTACATTTATTTTAGTTGAACCATGTAGTTTGCCTTAATCTTTTAAGAATTTTCAAACAACATAGTTCAACTGGAATGTATGTAATAAATTATGAGAAAAAAAATTAGTTGAATCTAGTCAACTTAAGTTGAGTTGTAATACATAATAGGGGCCTACATCTTCATCCATGCATAGAACAGCGAAAATCCGAAAATGCGACATATCACCTTCATCCACTCATGTCTTTAAATAAAGCAGTTTATTTTATTTTCAAGTGCTGCGCTTGATTTTATGTTTAAAAATTTAATGCAAATTTGGCATTAGTTTAAAAACATTGCATTTTCGACAAAATTTAATTTGTTTATAAAAACTGCAATTGTTTATTTATGGTAAATGATATAAGAAGCTGCGGTTAAAATTTCGGAAGAAAAAGCTAAAAATGTCCACACTTTCAAAGTAACGAGCGAAGCACATTGACAAAAACTGAAATTGCATGAAGTGCACAAAAGTAGTTATCATAAATTAGAACACACGGTAAGAACTCCCAAAATTATGGTCGCATCGATTTGTTTTTAAGTAAAAGTGTTTTTCGATCTCTTGATTTTTAGGACTGATTTTAGAAAGTCGGCAGCCTTCGTGTGTAACGACGACATGTATATCATATAAGTTACAAATCCTAATTTTTATTAAACATTTTTTCAGAAAAATCAGCAGTTTATCAAAAAAAGAAAATATACCCAATGTCTCTTGCATTCTGACCACTTCTTGACATTTTAATTTATGACGCTCTCTCTCACCCTCACTGTATTACTTGTTTTCTATTCAGAAATCAATCAATGCGTGCGCATCTAATCGATAAAAACGCCTCACAATCTAGAGAATTTATTGCGTTAGTAGAATTCTTAGGTTTTATGCTTATGTGTCTGTTCAATTTTTAAACTAGGTCAATTAAAATAGTATTTATATGATAGACATGCAAGCTTGACAACAGCCTAGGTCTACAAATAGTGTTGTCAATATTCGACAAAATGTTGAAATCGGTTTCTTGAATAACCCGAAAATGGCAATTTATTAAAAACCGGTTTCTCGAATATTCAAATAAATATAACTGATTTTCTACAAAAACATTTGGTTAATATAAAAGCATAGCGATTTGCGATAACGACTAGCAATTGTAATCATTATTTAATCCATGTGGGAGCAGTTTTTTATGAGTATTTGATTACAGTTAAAAATAATAAAAAAATAATTACGATTACTTGAAATTATGGAAATAACCAAAAATAGTCAAAATAAATCAAGAATAAATAGTCAGACTATTTTTATAAACTATTTAAGTAATAAAAAAGAATCAAAAATAATTTCTAAAAGTAGTCGGATTATTTTTTCTTGATTACTTTTGATTCTTTTTGATTATTTTGGTAAGCTGAAGTAATCGTGATTATTATTTGACTATTTGTAATCGTTATTATTAGATTACGAACACAAAATAATTGTACTTAATCAATTATTTCACGTTTTTAAAAAAAATAATCGAATTACTAATGATTACGATTAGTAACACCGTACGGCAGTACTTTTCACTCACGACGTAAACCATATCCACGTGAAACTAATGGATAGGAAGACTGCGTTCTTACTTTTTCTCTAGAACGTCAGTATTTTTTTTACAAGGACCTTTTTAGTTACAGAAAGAATTTTTTAAAAAATTTATTTAAATACTTAAAACCTTCAATCCATGATAATATGGGTATTAAATGAAAGAAGACAATCTCTTTTATTAACAAAAAACAAAAAAATGTTATAAGCTTTTTGGTTCGGTATTAAAAGTAATGGAAATGTTGTTACTTAAAACAAATTGGAAACAATTTTCAAAAAATGTTCAAATAATATATACATATGTGGATCAAACTATCTACATGTTTGGTAAGGATGTTTTGTCACTTCGTATTTCTGATAAAATATATTGTCCTCTTGGTCATGTTTTGAAGGTTTTAAGTATTTTAATAAATTTTTGAAACAATTCCTTTTGTAGCTAAAAAGTCCTTTTAAAAAAAATCCTGAAGTTCTAGAGAAAAAATGAGAACGCAGTTTTACCATCCTTTGCCTCTAGTTTCACGTGTGGACGGTTTACTTCGTGTGTGAAAAATTGTTCCCATAATTGTTGCACTGCGAAATTATTATTTAAAGCTATGATAAAAAATATACTTTTAAATTTCATAAAAAATTTGTACAAAAATGAAAGGCATCGTAAAGTTTTTTATATATAGTCCATTTAAATAAAGGTTTTATTAAACGTATTTAATAACGCATTAAAACAAAAATAATAGTGTTAATATTAAATCCGTGTATATGAAAAAAGTTAGCACATTTTTAGTTATTCTATTGTTTTCAAGCTTTAGGTAAGGTTAAGGTGGCGGCAGGTCTTTTGACGAGCCCACTTAGACTAAATTATTGGTCTGTTGTGATACCACAGAATGGAAGAAGAGAATATAAAAAAACGCATAGTGTAATCGTTTACTAAAAAAACGATAGTAAAACAAAAATTGAAAAAAAATTTTGAGCATTCGAAAATGCCGAAAAACCCGGTTTTCTAATAATCCGAAATTGTTAATTAAAAAAAAGAAACCGAAAAAGCCGAAACATCAATAAAAATCCGGTTTCTCGAATAACCCGAAATCTGGAATGGCAACACTATCTAAAAAGTACAACTAAAAACAAAATTTTTTTAATATTTTTTAAGACAAAACGTGTAAAGAAAATAATCAGAAAAACAAAAACAATTTTAAACCACTCAAAGACACAAGAAAAACCGCAAGAGATAAATTTCAAATGATTTTTTTAAAGAAAACACATGTTCAAACCCAAAGTTTGATGTACAGTGGCGGAAAAAAAAGTAATAGAAACATTTTATATAGTAACACTCTGACTCGGAATATTAATAGAATCACAAACTTAAAGAAAATAACCACTGCTGTATTTTATGGCTATTTAACGGAACTTTATATTATTTCTCTCATTCGTATCAGTTTACTTCCCGTTGTAATGTTAAGCGTAAATGAATTGGAAATAGTACACAATTGCATGGAAAAAAGTAAAAGAAACAATACGAAATTGTGTTAACAGAAAAATGAGATTGAGCTTTCTGATCAAATTAATAACTTCAAGGCTCACTTTTTCACGCAAAAGGGAAAATCAATGTGAGAAATAGCGGAACTTATTGAAATTTCCAGGAGAAAGGTATTAACAGCAAAATATGCAGTCTCTAAATCAGAAACAAGGCGCAGAAAATGCAAAACTACAACATTTTTCGACAAGTAGTTAATGCAAAAATGGAAACGAAACCCATTTCGCACCTCAGAACAACTTACGAATGATTTAGATGCAACAGTTTCAAGCCGTACCGTATCAGGTATCGTTTTAATGAAGTAGGATTAATGGGTAGAAATCCAAGAAAATGTATTTATTTGAACCCTAAGAACAGCAAACAAGGACTTGTTTTTGCGAATAAACATGTCCTTCGGGAAAATTGTCAAAACGTTCTGAGGTCAGATGAAACAAAGGTGAATATGACATGACTAAAAAATACAATGTATGGCCCCAACTTCACCACCAAGACCGTTAACGTGGCGACTACAACGATATGATATGGGCTGCATCTCATCATTTGGCGTAGTTCCTATTTAATTGATTAACGATACCATGTGTGCTGTGAACTACGGTCAAATATTTGACACTGTGATGTTGCCATATGCCGTGGAGGAAATGCCTATAGTATGGGAATTTATGCAGGATAACTATCCAAAGCATTCCTCTAAACGTGAAAAAGATTGGTTGTTATCAAATTAAGTGAATGTTCTCGAAAGTGCCCTCGTAGTTCCCGGATCTGAATCCTATAGTACACCTGTGGGAAGTTCTAAAGCGTCAAATTGGAGTATATATTGCTAAAAATAAAAAGTACTTGTGGATTTCAATACCGGTCGATACTTGTACCAATTTGTTTAATTCTATGAAGCGGAAATGTCAGGAAGTCATTCAAAATAAAAAAAAATAAAATGATAACTTTTAGGCTCGAGAAAAGTTAAATTTTAAGAAAATATACAAAAATATTGCAGAAATCGCGATTACTTTCTATATGTTTATCCAAGGAAAATCAACAAATAGATTGAGATTTTACTATTGTTTCTTTTTTAGCAAATGAATCTCATAGAACGTATGAAATACGTCAGAAAAGAATATATGTACATTAGATGAGTTAAATTTTATACTAAAATCAAAAAGTGCTTCTGATCCATGCACGCGGTAACCATTATGAAAGGTGGTAGTAAGAGAATCAAAATCACGAAATTTCCGTTTTATATCCCAAAAACTGAGACAGCTTAAAGCAAAAGCCGTTATTTTGTGTGAATTTTTTAGAGTCATCTCACATTTGATTATTAAAAGGCTGTTAAAATTAGTCCTTAATCAATTTTATCAAATACTTCCCAAGTAAAATGTACTGCTGAATTTGATGCTATCATTGGAATTTGCAAAATCTTAACTTTCAGATTCCAGCTCTTTGCAAAGCCACAAAAATGTTTTGTTGCAATATTTTCACCGGATCCAACGAACCAGACGCCGATGATATATTAAAACCGAAATAGATTAGGGTTTTAGTAACTTTTATGTAGATAATTTAAGAAACAAAAAGTTACAACCGGATGAGCTTATGAAAAAAAATTCAGTTTGAATCAGTAACAAATTTTAATTATTGGTAAACTTTTTATGGTATGGCAGGGGAAATTTTTTTGGTGATGTTCGACAACTTGTAAACCATTTGTTTTACGGTCTCTATGTTGGTGATTTTACCGTTATACCGAGCAAATGGGATCGATATTAAGATAATCCGTGGATAGGCATTTGTAAAAATAACGCATTGAAAAATGTTCGGGTGTTTGATGTGACAAAACGATCAATTACCAAATCAGCAACAGTTATTGTATCCATGGCGATGTAAGCTTGTCTAAGGTTATTATTGTCGCCAGTTTCCTCCAAGGTGGCGATCATTGAACGTTTGATCTAATTGTCAATATTTCTGTCGGAAAACGCAAAGCCAATGAGCGTTTCCAACAAATACCATAAATGTAGTGTCCAAACGAAACCAGAATTTTCGCCGAAATCGAAACCAAATATTCGGCCATTTTATAATATTCGTCCGAAACCGAAACTGAAACTGGTTATTAATATAAAAATTTAAGTTTTTACAAATATTTTTTTTTTATTAAAAGGAAACAAAAGTGCTTTTATACACATAAGAAAAAAATTCAATATAAAAAAGTATTATTTGAATATGGAAGTTAATAATAATTAATTGAAGTTTACTTTAATAATAATTTTTTATTACAAAAGTAATAAAGTTCTTTATATCTTTCGTAAAGAAGATATAAAGTTCTTTATATCTTCCATATACACTCAAAATAGTATGCACCTCCAATGTACATTTTTATAGAACTAAAAAACAAAGTATTATTGTTGTTTTAAAGGATTAGTACTCGTATTATAAAAATAGAAATATTTCGTTTTCTTTTCCTTTATTTCACACACACAGAATTTTTTCGGAAGTTTAATTATCAATTTTTGGCTTCAGTACCTATAAAACTTTAATATTAATTGCAATAGCAGTGATAAAATAAAAAATGATAGTGTCGAACCCATTAAATTAACCAAAATGTTTTGCGTTAAAACGATAAATCAAATTATAGACGAATTCATAATTTTTGTTTTGTACAATGCGTTGTAAATATTTTTATTAAACCAAACTTATATATTTGAATTAAATGACTGATGCAAGAAATTTTTACCAAAAATTTCGGCTAGTTTCGGCTATTCGGCCTCAATATGGCCGACAAAAAGGGCCCAAACTGGCCGTAACTGAAACCAAAACCGAATATTCGATAGGACACTATATAAATGGCTTTCATATTTGCACAAAAGTTCATTCGCAATTACCACATATATGTTTCGATAGTTAATAAGATTTTCAATTAATTTAATGTCGCGCATGGGAGCAGCAGCAGGTTAAGTGCATTCAAACCAGTAACAAATATGCCCCAAAACGATGAAAACCCTTAAAATTCCCCAAGTCGGTCTTTATAGTCTAGTGAAGAGTGCGCTAGACTATCAACTCAGAGGTCCCCGGTTCGTATTCGGGTTCAGGCATGGTTCTTTTCGCTTTCTTTGTTCTTTACTACATTTAATAATTATTAAAACAAAAAATCCACAGATAAATTGTGGAAAATGTGGAATTAAAGGACAGGAACAACTGAGGGCTGGAAATGTTTGCCGAGATTAAGGCATAACACTAGCCTCGGTTATAAACAATTCACATCGTGTTTCACGTTTGTTCCGCCTAACCTAACGTATGGTTCCAATCAATCCTTACTCTAATAATCTTTTTCTTTCCTTGCACATCTTGGTTCTTTGATATTTAAAAAAAACGCAAGTTCATTAACTTTTTAGCTGCATAATGAGATAAAATAAATCTAATTTTACCAGGATTTTTGAGTTGTAGTAAATAATTCTTGTTAAGTGGAATTTTGCCCATAAAGAGAAGTCTCATGTGTGCCAATTCTTTATAGTCTTCGCTATCATGATGTGCATTTATTTGTTTTCATGCAAATTGAATAAGCCCTACCCTACAATAGCAAAGAAACAATATTTAAAGATTATAAATAATTAAAAAAAAAAATTATTAATAAAATTTGCTACTGATTCAAACTGATTTTTTTACCCAATACTCATCCGATAGTAACTTTTTTTTAAAAACTATCTACATAAAATTAACTACACTCAAAACCTTTATTAGTAAAGTCTACAAATGATATTCGTAAACAAAATATTCGCACATCCTACATATATTCTTACAATGTACAAAATATTTTTATTGTGATATCTTTACAAATTCATTCGTAAGATGTTACTAATATCTACGAATATATTTGTTTTATGTAGGGTAGAAGGGGTATCATTCGCCATTGGGGGAACATGCACCACCCCTTTTTTCCAAAATTGGCAACACTTTCAAATCGAAACAAGCATGTTTTTATGCAAATATCGATAAAGTTCCATCCCTATGAAAATGACATTTCAACACCGTAAGTGATCGCGACAAAGTGCGTTTTTATACTTTTTGGTGTGCTGCAGAAACATTTTTATGTAAGTTCATTCATTTTTAATAATTTAAGTTCTTGTGTTGGGAAATTCGCGAGATTGTATCGGTAATTTTAGTGAATACAATCACATATAGTTTTCAGTAAGCTTTATAGAAAGAATTAAAAAAAAAATAGTGACTACACAGGCTACTCATGGGGCACATAAGCCGAAGTGCATATGGGGCAGGTTCACCGGCGTATGGACCCCTTGGGGTAGTTTCGCTAGCCATTTATCTAGAAACAAATCGAAAGCCTATTAACAATAAAAATAACATTTCAGGAATTTAATGGTAAAAATGGTTCGTAACTAAAAACCCAAATCAGACCGCTCCAAAATTGATGAAAATTTAGTGAAACTCGCCATAAAAGATGTTTTGGGTAAGAAATTTAGCACCAGTCAGTCTGCGCGAGAGCATTGATTAAGCCGTACAAACATTGCGGGGTAGATTAAAAAGGCTCAAAGATCAAAAACGCAATATTTTTGTTGATGATTCTGGACAATCATCAGATAGTGAAACGTTTCCATATTCATCAAAATATACTTCTCAACAAATGGAGCAATATCTCAGATATATCGCAGTACTTTAAGACTTGTTCTAATCTACATCACGGATTTACTAATAACATGGCAAGGAAGTTTGCCTTTGAATAATCCACATTAAATAACATAAAAATACCTGATAAATGGATTGAAAATCAGACAGCCGGAATTGATTGGGTGCAAGGCTTTACGAAGCGTAATATAAACTTAAGTTTGGGAAAACCAGAAAACACAAGTCTAGCTCGCGCAACTTTTTCTAAGAGTGCAGTTATGGAAATTTTCGACAATTTAAGAACTTTATGTGAACAGTTTTCATTCTCACCGTCTGACATATTTAATATAAATGAGACTAGCATTACCACTGTGCTCCCTTAGCCCAAGGTAATTTGTTATTTCATAACGTAAAAAAATATACTGTGTTTTGTCACATTAATATTTATGACTATTTTTTTAATAAATTTTTAATATATTTTTAATTTAAGGTTATTGCAACTAAAGGAAAATGAACAGTTTCACAGGTGGCTTCAGCAGAAAGAGGATTGTTGGTGACAATGGTAGAAATTATTAATGCTGCGGGAAATTTGCTCCCACCAATTTACGTTTTTCCAAGAATCAATTTTCGAGAACACTTTTTGAACGAAGGGCCTAATGGTTGCCTGGAAATTCTTTACAAAAGTGGATGGATGACGGCTGATAGATTCATTGAATATCTGCGTCATATAAAGTCCAATGTCCGTTGTTCCAAAGAACGTGCAATCTTGCTTATAGCAGATAATCATATTTCGAATTGCAGTATAGAAGCGATTATATTCTGCAGAGAAAATGGCATTCACATGGTTACCATTCCACCTCACACTTCACACAAGCTGCAGTCGTTGGATGTTACGGTATTTTGGCCATTCAAGAAATACTTGTCTACTTCTTTCCATGATTTCCTCGTTTCCAATCCTGGAAGAGCCATTACCATTTACGATATCCCATTTTTATCCAACACCCCTTTTTATAAGTTATTTAACTAATTCAGAAAACATAACAAAAGGTTTTGCAATTACTGGAATAAGCCCATTCAACGGGCAAGTTTTTGCTGAAACAGACTACGTTGAAGTAATGGAGGAGCATATAGTTGGTGATAGCGGAGATGCATCAGATACTTCAGAAGGCAATATTCAGCAAATTTCTATCCCGACTAAACCTGAAGATACAAATAACACCACATCAACATACATAACTCCGAAGCAGGTTCGTCCATTACCAAATTAAGGCAAAACAAATTAAGCCGCAAACAGCCGAATCAAAAAAAACTATGAAATAGCACCCAAAACAATCAGCAAAAAAGAAAGAAGTGCACGCGGAAAAAGAAGGAACGATTCCACTTCATCAGTTAAATCATCAGTGACTTACATTAGTTTCGCTGATTCCGATGAGTCGTTTGGAAAATTCATAGACAGTGGACATTCCATGCGACATGCGACAGTGTTTTGGAAGATGAAAATGACGGAAAAGGGTTGGAAAGCTATCAAAATTGCGACGAAGAGGTACTAAAGGAAAATAAATATGTTCTTGTGAGATTCGGATAAAAGGTGGATATTTTTTTTGTTGGTAGAATCATATCGGATTCCGGACAAACGTATAAAGTCGATTTTTTGAGAAAAAAGCAAACAGTTGGGTTTTCTATGAGCCTATATTAAAGGATGTCTCATATGTTTTGAAGAGTGATATAGTGCTAAGACTAACGGATCCAATACATCCTCCAGGAACATCTCGGCAAGCGGCTAATTTTGTTTCCGAAATAAATTTTAAATCTTTAATGTTAACTAACAAAAACTTACATAAAACAAATTCTTCGTAATTTTTTTTTTTTGTCTTTAACGTTAAATTGATCTGAGTGACACATTATTTATTTTATTTTCTTAATTTTATTTTTGAATATATCTTATCTTAGACTTATAATCTAACATTGCAGAATTTTATTTTATGGCGTATGTACCCCATGGTTGGGGCGGTTTCGCCAATTTGACTTTTTTTTAATATCATATAAAAAAGCAAAAAGCAAAAAGATACTCATCCCCTAAAGGCTAAAAAATATTAATGCACAAATATAAGCTTCAGACTGAATAAGAGTTTTTGAGAAAATGTGTTCCTAAATTTTTGTACAACAGTTTGAAAAAAAGGTGGCGAATGATCCCCCTTCTACCCTACTAATGATATTCGTAAACAAAAATAAATCAATTCGTATTAGTGCATTGTACAAATGATAGTGTAAATATAAACAAAAATATTCGTAAATTTCTCGTACGAATAACTTTGTAATTTCTTTCATTACATTCGTAGCATTTACTAATGCTTTTGTACTATTTAAGAATGAAAAATAATATTAGTAGAAAAAATTCATTCGTAGGATGACCGTACAAATTATTCGTAGAATGTACAAATTATTAGTTGAGCTGAAAAAATTTGAAACTTAAATCGTTCAGTTTGACTTTTCGAACAACTACAGAATATAATTAACTGTATCATTGCAAAGTGGTTGTAGCCTACTGGTGGAGTGCGTGGCCCGTAAGCTAAAGAGCCGGGTTCAAGCACCAGCTCAGACAGAATTTTTTTTTTTTCGTTATTGAATATTATGATCATTCGTAAATGTAAGAAATGTATTCGTACACTATACATTTGTTTTTGTACGAGTACGAATAAAATATTCGTAATATGTACTAACATACGTCGATTCTACTAATCCAACTTGTAGCTGAAAACTATGAATAAAATTCGTAGTATGGACGGAATTATTAGTAATATTTACACACAATTATTTTTGAGTGTAAAACCATAATATATTTCGGTTTAACTAAAGGGTCCGCCATCTAACGTTTTTTTTTTCAACTAGTGCTTATTTCGTGAATGGTAACACTTAGCTCATGTCTGATTTGACAGATAATTAGTTTTATCCTTCCGCTGAACGAATATGGTTGTGTATATGCTTGAACAACGCTGGGAAATATTGCGACATTACTTTGAAAATCAAGATGCCGATTTTGCCAAAAAAATCATCTTTTCATATGAAGCTCATTTTGATCTTGGCGGGTATGTAAACAAGCGAAATTGTCGCATTTGGGGCACAGAAAACCCGCACGCATACATTGAAAAGCCGCTGCACCCAAAATGAGTCACTATTTGGTGCGGATTTTGGTCCAGAGGCATAATTGGGCCATTTTTCTTCGAAAATGAGCAAGGAGTGGCCGTTACAGTCAATGGCGATCGTTATCGGGCCATGTTGAACGAATTTTTGTTCACAAAAATTGAAGAGGAGGATATTGGCAACATTTGGTTTCAACAGGACGGCGCTACGTGCCACATAGCCGAAGCTACACTCGATGTTTTGCGCCCTGTTTTTGAAGATCGCCGCAGAGCTGATGTCGTTTGGCCACCTCGGAGCTGCGATTTGACACTGTTGGACTATTATTTGTGGGGTGCCCTTAAAGATAAGTGTTACGCCGACAAGCCAGAGACAATTGACGCTTTAAAGGACAATATTCATGAGGCCATTGGTGAAATACAGCTGCGCAGAATCGATAATGTGCTTAAAAATTCGACCGATCGTTTAGGCTAGTGCATGGCCAGCCGAGGCAGCCATTTGAATAAAAATATTTTTCATTATTAACCGGAAGGATTGTACTTTCAAATAAAAACAGAAATTTGAGAAAATATAAAGTAGTTTTTTTTATAGAATTTTTAAAAAAAAAAGTTATTTGGCGGACCCTTTATATCGTTGACGTCTGGTTCGTTGGATCCGGTGAAAAAAAATATTGCAAAAAAAAAATTGTGACTTTGCATAGAGCTGGAATCTGAAGAGTAAAGTTTTTGCAAATTCTAATGATATCATCAAATTTAACGGTAAATTTTACATGAGAAATAGTTAATCAACTTGATTTAAAACTAACTTTAAAAGCCTTTAAATACTCAAACATGAGACTCTAAAAAAATTCACTCAAAATAACGGTTTTTGCTTTGAACTCTCTTAAATGTGGAGATATTAAACTGAAATTTCAGGATTTTTTATTCTCTTACACCACCTTTCATAATTTTTACCGCGTGCACGGATCATAAACACTTTTGGAATATAACCCATATAATGTATGTTCATACTTTTTCTAATAAAATTTCAACAATAAAATTTTTGTTGATCAAATTATTGAAGAATAATTCTATTATTTCTATTATTTTTCCAGCATTGTATGTTTGAAATTTTCAAAGTTCAGCTAAAAAGCTTAATTAGCTTGGCCAAAAATAATTATTAAGCTTGTCATATTTTTTAAACTTAATGTTTCAAATTCTCAACCAAAAAATTACAAAAATAATATGTAAAAAACTTCTACCAAAAAAGTCTATCTTCCATACAAAGCCGTTTTAGATTGCTTTGCAAAAAAATATTTGGACTTATGTCATAGCCATTTGTTGATTTTTGTGTTGAAAACTAAAAAAAAACAGACTGTTGAAATGGCAACACCTCAAAATTACGTGTTTTACTTAAGCTTTTTTTACCATATTGGCAAAGATATGTTTGAATGACTAAACATTTCTTTCATTTTAAAATGTGGCAGGTCTCTTTAACCCACTGTGATTGTTTGCCTTTTTATCAGGATTTTTTGAATGTTGTGAAAAATTATTTTCATGTTCTATTTTAATTTTTGATGTCATATTTTTTTTTTTTTTTATTACATCCTAACTCTAAACTTACTCAGGCGTATTTTACCCAGATCTTTTCCTTTCTATTTTTTACCCATATCCAATCACCGTTTTCAATCAACGAGCCAGTTTGATAAACTTGTCAACTTTGCTGCTATAAAATAAATATGTGTAGTTTATTGGGTTATTTCCGTTTCCGGATATTTTACTTTCTGCTTTTATTGTTTGTTCCTTTACTTGCTTTGTATGCTGCATAATATTTTTATAGCATCAAAGCTCAACTCAAAAAAAGGTTTGCTAATAAAATAGCTCGGCAGGACTCACTTCAGCGAAAATATATAAACTTTTCTGAGAACAAGGAAATAAAAAGCAATGAATAGGATGGCAATTGTACGAATTTTCGGTTTCACTTAATATGTATTTATACACGGAGAAAATAAATTTGCTTGAATGAAGCAAATATTTTGCTTAAAAGCAAATCAGTACAACTTTGCTCAATCACAATGTGATTTTAGAAAAAAGATTACTAAATTTTGATTAAATTCAACACAAATTTTGCTAAGTTATTATAAACTGAAAAGCAAATTTTTACTTAATTCAAGCAAATGTTTTCTTAGTTATTATAAATTGAAATAGCAAATTTTAACTTAATTCAAGCAAATATTTGCTAAGTTATTATAAATTGGAATAGCAAATTAATACTTAATGAAGAAAAATAGGCGACATTGGTTAACAACTCTGATGTTGGTAATGTTTCAATTTAATATTAACAATTATTTCACTTCAAAAATATGCTAGATTTCAGCAAAAGCTAATCAAAATTTGCTATTTCAATTTATAATAACTTAGCAAATACTTGCTTGAATTAAGCAGAAATTTGCTTTTGCAGTTTATAATAACTAAGCAAAATTTTGATTAAATTCAAGCAAATATTTGCTTAGTTGTTATAAATTGGAATAGCAAATTTCTACTTAAATCAAGCAAATATTTGTTTAGTTATTATAAATTTAAACAGCAAATTTTAATTAGTTTTTGCTGAAATTAAACATAATTTTGAAGTGGCTGAGTATCAAGCGCAAATTTTGCTTTACCACAATGCAAATTTAGCAAACAGTTTTCTCCGTGTAGAAATATGGGTAAGTTGTAGCCATTTTTTCATGAATTTTTACATTCTTTCGTATACTAAGAATAACCTTTGGTATGACGTATATAAATATTTTTTTTACTTTACCACATGTTTTACTATAGCGCCCAAGATTTATTGCCTCTTCAGACTTAATTGCTTATAATAGTCAAAACCAACAAGAAACTCAATGCCAATTCATTATAAAAAAAAGTATCGTTCTTATAGTCTAAAAGCCAGCGATCGCCAGACATAATGTTATTTTAGCAAAGCTACTTAAGATTGTATATAGTATGTGCATAGGTACTATACCAACACGAGGAAAACTGTGCTAAATTTATATTGTGGTTAAGCAAAACTTGCGCTTAAATCTCAACCACTTCAAAATTATGCAATATTTCAGCAAAAACTAATCAAAATTTGCTATTCCAGTTTATAATAACTTAGCTTAGTTATTATAAACTGCAAATCAAATTTCTACTTAATTCAAGCAAATATTTACTAAGTTATTATAAATTGGAATAGCAAATTTTTATTAGTTTTTTGCTAAAATCTAGCATATTTTTGAAGTGAAATAATTGCTAACATTAAATTAAATTGAAAAATTACCATTATCCGGAGACTTAAACCTCGGCCGCGTGAGTGTAAGTGCATGGTCATATCCATTCGACCATCGCAGTTGTTAAGCAATCGTCGCTTAATTTTCTTCATTAAGAATAAAAGTGTGCTCGTGTGCTTAAAAGAAATATGCTTGAATTTAGAAGGAATTTGCTATTTGAGCTTATAATAACTTAGCAAATATTTGCATGAGTTTAGTAAAAATTTGCTATTTGAGCTTAAAATAACTTAGCAAATATTTGCTTAAATTAAGTAGAAATTTGCTTTTGCAGATTATAATATCTTTGCAAAATTTTGTTTGAATTTAATCAAAATTTTGCTTTTTCCTAAATACATAAGGAGTGATTTCAATTTAGCAAACTTTTTCTAAATCACACCGTGACAGAGCAAAGTTTTGCTGATTTGCTTTTAAGCAAAACATTTGCTTGATTCAAGCAAAATAATTATACCCGTGAAGCAACAACGTTTAGAAGTTATGAATTTGAGGTCAAGGGAACTTTGGAAGAAATCAATCACCTTTTGAAAGTACAAACAAAAACACCCAAATCACGTCATAGTAGCAATTAGGGCTTTCAATCCCGGGATCACAAAGCCCAAAATCCCGATATCCCAAACCAATTTATAGTACCAGAATCCTGAGATTACAAATCCTAAATCTCGGGATTTTATTCACAAGAAAATATAAAAATTTTCAACAACCACAAATGCAACTGCAATGTAAACGATGGTTTTTATCGAAATCAACCTGTTATTTTTTATTTCTCTGTACACTTTGAAAGTCTATTTTTAAGATTATTTTGCTTGTGATCTTCAAAGATTCTGTTTACCAGGCTGTTCAACTTTCATGGAATTTTAAAAGCAGCAATAATTTTAGTACTGTACATACTTTTATTACTATACTATAGTTTTTTTACTATAAAAGGAATATTTTATTCACATCATACTTTTTACTAACAACTAACTAATTTATTTGAATAAGAAGTTTTTCATTGCAGTTTATTTTAAAATATATATTTCTATTGTTTGTTTTGTTTAACTTACTAACGTTTATATTAGTGATAGATAGTGATAGATAGCGTTTATATTAGTGGTAGATAGTTTATATTAGTGATAGTAATAAAGTGATTAAATAAATGATTAAATATTTTTAGTTTCCATTCTTAAATAAAGTTTAATTTTTCTAAAATATAAAATATCATAACTTCTTTATTAAATGAATTTATGAAATATTTAATTTATAAATTTAAAAATTTAGTTAATATCGTTAATAAGAGACCGTAAAGGTTACGATTTTTATTTAACAAATCATCATACCATAAGTTATTTTCTAATACAATTTTTTTTTATCTGGTTTAATCAGGTGTGGTATATTTTTTCAATCATAAAATTTGCAAGAGTTTCCCCTAAAAATACAAAATGGAATTTCAGACTCCTACTTTTTCTTCGAGTTATCGTTGAATTTTTACCCTTATATGCTTCTGTGTACATTACAACTCTTTTCCAACCCTTGCCTGCGTTAGTAGTAATGATTTCGACTTTGTGTTGTCTTATAAATTTCGAGTGTTTTTGAATATTTTAAGTAAGAATAAGGATTACGTTTGGATTACTATTTAAAAAAAAATTTATATGCAATTGTTTTTGCTAAAACTCATAAAATTTAATTTTTTTAAATTTTTGCATTTTGGGATCCCAAAAATTACCGGGATCTCGGGATCACGAATTTCAAATCCCGAAATCCCGGGATTCACCAAAACACTTCAGGATTGAAAGCCCTAGTAGCAATGTTGAGTTCGATGTAGCTATCTATATATATAAATATGGATGTATGAAGTGTCCGACCGAATATTCGGTTTCGGATACAGCAAGTTTCGGTCGTTTCGGAATTCGTCTATAATTAGATTTATCGTGTCAACGCAAAACATTTTGGTTAATTTTATGCGATCGATACTATCAATTTCGATTCTATCGTCTCTATTGCAATTAATAGTAAAGTTTTATAGGTACTGAAGCCAAAAATTGATAATTAAACTTTCGAACGAATTCTGTGTGTGTGGAATAAAGGAAAGAAAACGAAATATTTCTATTTTTATAATACGAGTACTAAACCTATTAAAAAAACAAAAATACTTTGTTTTGTAGTTCTATAAAAATTTACATTTTAGGTGCCTACTATTTTGAGTGTGTACTGAGGATATAAAGTATGCAATACTTTTGCAATAAAAAATAATATAAAAAAATGATCTCATTTATTATTATAGTAAACTTCAATTAATTATTATAAACTTCAATATTCAAATAATACCTTTCTTATATTAAATTTTCCTCTTATATGTGTTCAAAATAACTTTTGTTTCCTTTGAAAAAAAAAATATTTGTAAAAACTTATGACGTTTTCGTTTCTCGAAAAAATTTTGCATTTTTTCTGCCCTCTTTTTGCCATCTTTGAGAAATCTGAATTTTTTTCTTCTTTTGAGGTCAACAATTTTGCGAAAAGAACACGATTAAATTTTAGAGGTCACTTTTGTTTTATTCTCAAGAGGGCAGAAAAAATATTGCATTTTTTCGAGAAAACGCCATTAAATTTTCATATTAAAAACCAGTTTCGATTTCGGTCGAATATTATAAAATGCCCGAATATTTGGTTTCGGTTTCGGCCAAAATTCCGGTTTAGGTCGGACACTAGATGTATGTATGTATATCACATATAGACTTCAAAACCGCTAAACCGATGTTTATGAAATTTTCAGGGAAACTGAAGCTTGAAACTTGGAAACTTGAGAGTGTTCCTGTGATGTTTGGTGTCGATTGAAAAAAGGGGCGTAGTACCTCCCATACAAGTTCAAATTTGCGATATCGCCCTCAAGCAAACAAAAAAGGGTATATACCAGACGGTTTTGATCGTAAAAAACTAAAATTTGATAATTTTGTTCAGATGGTTACTGTCGGCAACTGTACAAAAAATGAGAATGGTAACAATGTATCTACGCCCACTTTTTCGAAATTATGCCAATTCGGGTTAAAAATTTCATGACCCTAGCTATTATAGTTTCTGAGATAATGCATATGTCATCCTAAAATCGAAAAAAGCGCACTGTGCATCGGTGTATATCTCAATGGCATTGTTAGGTAAAAGGTTTTCTAGTTCCAAATAATCTCCAGAGGGAATGTATACATCGAACTTCCTGTCAAGGGATAGTTTTTGAGTAATGTCGGTCTATAGGGCATAGGAGAGAGAAATTTCCTAATACTAGAGTGTTCAGGAGTACCTTCTTTCCACTGGGAGGTATTTTCTAGGCGCATGGCTGTGCTAGCGCCCAAATATTTTGCTAGGATATCAATTGATATAAAGTCGAGCATAATGTCTAGTGCGTCTAACGGAGTAGTTCTTAGTGCTCCACTGATTCACAGTTCAGCTAATATTTAACAGTAAGTTTGGCGCTCGCTGGCTCTTAGTCTATTTGTGTTTATCTTCAGAGCATCAATCTAAACTTAAGATTATTAAGCAGTACAAGGAAACATATGTTTGCAACACTGACACATAATTTATTATAAAACATGATATTAGCTAAAAATTTTGTGACTACGACGAACATAAATGGAAAGAGGGAGATTAAAATTCGCAGATGTTCCATTAGAGAACTAACACATTTTAAAAAAAATGCCTGTTTAAAAATGTCAGCCACAAAACCAACATCAAAAATTTCAAAATACACTTTTTCTTTACGGAGTGCTCCTATAACGATCATCTTCCATCCAGAAATACTCATTAATGCCAAATTTTGAGCATGGTATAACTAGAGAAGGTATATGCATTTCAAAAAGATAGACTGTCAAAACGAAGTTGACAGCTAATAGAAAATCTGAAAACGATGAGTGAAAGCGAAAATTGGCCGCATTCAGGTGAGTCAACTGCTGTGAACTGTTATTGTAGCGATACCTTAGTGAGCAATGTTTTTCTCTAAATATGTTGTTCACTAAACGTTAAAAAAAATTGAAAATTATTTAATTTAATTATTATAATTGTTTAATTATTTAAATAATTCAATTTCAAAGGTTTCTCAAGGTATTTAAACACAACAGTCAGTTGCCAACTGTTGACTCCGCTGAATGCGGCCATTGATTTCCTTTTATTCTCATTTGCAAAAAGCTGACTTTGACAATTTTGGATATGAGAAAGGGAACGCAGTCCGAAATGCATCTTCCTTCTCTAGTTATTCCAAGATTTTGAGCTCAATAGTTATTGAAAATTTGTATAGTTTGAGATCATTTAGATATTGAGATTATATACTATTATAATCGTTTCAAAATTCTCAATACAAAAGCGTTTTTGTATTGGTTTTTTTAATACTTGCACTCACAGTACACACTCGATTATCATACCAATTAATGTTGAGCTTGTAAATATAACCGATGGTTTTTTTTACGAGTAGTACCTTTTTTCCGTATTGAGACCCTATTTTCTAAGCAAATAATACAAGTTAGTATACATATCAGATACTGTATTGTATATAAAAATTCGTGGCATACGTAAGAACGCTCAAAACTCGAGAAAGGATCCTCCGATTTGAGCTTATCTTTTTTGTTGTGTTTGTCTCCGCCCAAGGATAGTTTTTACATCAAGAAAATTGGAAAAACACTAGAGGGCGCTATGGTGCGCTATGGTGACTTTACCGCTACAGATACAAACATACAAATTTGTGTATATAAGTTTTTAGATACAGTCATTGTTTCATTGCTTTTTATTTTGATCCATATTGAACACCAGAAGTCGCTGTAGTACAAATTTTTAACAAAATTTCATTAGCCCAATGCTGTACTCATGAAAAGCTTTAACCGCCTCTAAATGTGTCATCTTTTTCGCGCACTTTTTATCAATTACTCATTTGCAGGGCTAGGATTTCGATGACATATCTTTCTGCTGCTTCTAAGACATTTCTTGGTTATTTAAAACGTCCATTTTTGTTTCCTAAATTCTAAATATGAAAAATATATAGGTCATTTTTTCGTAATTTTTCATCGCTTTTTATCGGTATTTGTTTTCAGGTATTTTTAACTAGATTTAGTGCATTTTTTGGTAATTTTTAGTGATTTTTAAGTTATATTATTGTCATTTTTTGACTTTTTTAATTTTTAGAGCATTTTTCGGGGTTTTAAGTCATTTTAATGTTATTTTAAAAGAATTTCTTTTGCACTAAAAAATGTAAAAATGCAAATATTCCTTTAACAATAGAGTCCTTTCAATCAAAAACATTACTTCTCGAAAAAAGAGTAGCTTTGTTAATAGACCTCAATGAAAAAAGGTCTGCGCGTGGTGAAACTGACGAAAGGGTATGTAGAAAGATGAAACAAGTGTTAGATACAAACACAGGATATGCTAGTTTTTATTAACTCTATTTTTATGATCTAATGCTGAGAGCATTATAGCTTTAGCTGAGAGGGGTAAAAATTTTGATACTATTAAATTAGAAAAGGAACTTACATCCGATGACATATCATCTTGTAAATGTGTATGTTCTTCTCGTCAGTGCAGAAGTAGAATGGCATTTTTCTGTTTACAAAAACAATGTGCCAGACAATCTATGTTTTTTTCAATTTTAATAACTTTAAAATGCACCTTGTAATATACCATAACGCTATGTGTAAAAATTATATAAAATAAATTTTAAGTTTAGCTATGTTTTATTTTTAAAGCTGTGTTGTGCTTTTTAGGCCATTTTGTTCAGTTTTTAGGTCATTTTCTGCACTTTTTAGGTAATTTTTGTAGGTAATTTTTTGCAGTTTTTTAGGTCATACAAATCCGAGCCCTGCTCATTTGTATCACTATCCTGGTTTTCGTTACATACAGTATTTAATAAAACTGATCACATAGTTCATTAAAAAGAGAAAGATGGTTTTTTTATATCGTTTTCGTTTGAATACTTATATTTTTATTTGTATCAAAAATATTTTATAAGGCTATTAAGCACTAAAAAATTAAAAAACCAAAACAAAAAAGTCCGTACAAAAATATTGAGCAAGAAAATAAAAAAGGCATGTGATCAATTATGATACAAGTTATTTTTTCAGTCCTTTTTCCATATTTAGTATTTTGTGTAGCCGCCCCTTACTTTTATATTTTTTGCAGATCTTCGCATTGTCCTGCATTAGTATAGAATTCATAGCATTAAGGTTGAATTTCGACAGGGAAGGATGAAAGTTAGATTCTAGGAAGTCAATATAACGTTCGGCATTCATAATCCCATCAATTTTGCTTAGCATCCCAACACCAGACATATTGAAGCATCCCCAGAAGAGAATTTTTCCCACCGCCAAACTTAAGAGTAGGAATAACGTCTCTATCAGTAATGGTTTTTGATGGCTTTTTCCACACCTAACGAATTCCATCCGACCCGTGCACGTTAATCTTGCTCTCATCTATCCAAACAACCTTAGCCCACTGCTCATTTGTCCAATTTGCGTGCTCTTGTGTAAATTTGAGACGCATCTGTCAGTAACGTGAATTCAACAATGGTTTTTTGATTTTTCGGCGGGCTTTGAAACTGATTCTTCTCAGCTGCCGGTTTACGGTCATGCGGGAAACTTCTTCGCTATGGATATTTTTGAGTTCCTTCTGAATGTCAGTCCCAATTTTGATGTACCAGTAACCACCAAGCACTTAATCACTGTGTTGTCGCGGTCATTAAGTTTTCTCCTCTATGATTCTAGGGACCAGAAATTTGGCAATTTTTAGATATTTTTTGGACTGTGCCATAGGAAATACCAACTGATGTTGCAATGGTGCGGATAAAAAGGCCTTCCTTTAGTTTTCCTTCCACAATACTTTTAATGACATCCGATATTTTTTTCATTTTCCTTTAAAAGTTCATATAAGCTTGTATTTAATATATCACGAACAATTTTACTCACCAATAATTGTTTACTTTGTAATTAGAGTTAAGTTCTTCTAATAGCGAATAATTTTATTTTTATGCAATATCCCACAAATTTTTTTAACGAGCAATGTCCATTGCAATGACTGTAAAAAAACTGATCAAGTAATTGATGCTGCAAAATCAATTATTGCAAAAAAACTAACGGGACTATGGTGCCATATGAAATTTGTATAAACAATAAAAACAGGTTTTAGCTTTCTTAATTGATTTCAAGGCTCAAAGAATGTTTAATTACAAAATATACACGAAAGTTCTCAAGTATGAAACTATGTGATTAATTTTGATACATACTGTAGGTTTCAAAGAAGTTACAATTCGTGTGAAAACAAAAGCAATGGTTGAATGCCTTTTTTCGCTTTTTTCTATTTCCTTACAATGTAAGTAGTATAAGCAATGTAAGTATAATTGAGGGCGAAAAATATCCTTTGTGAATATAACTGAGGGTTCATATAAAATTTTAAAAATTTAAGGCTTAATAATCAAGTGTATTCTGTATTCTGATCGTTGCTCTTTTTTTATTCCTCTACGTTTAACTTTTATTCCTCTACGCGTTCTGCTTTAGGTTGTGGACAGAGTGAACGCTGATTCAGACTGACAGGCAGATAGGCGCAGGCAAAGTGTGCGAACAAGCGAGATAAAAGTCAGCTTGGCTTTATTGCTATCTCGTTTCTTCGCAGGTTACTGCCTGCGCCTGTCTCAATGCGGGTGTGTTTTTTTATTTTTGTTTTGAATTGTGATCAGCTGGTTCGTACGCTCCCATTTCCACCGGAGCGGCGCAGGAGGCTATGAGGTAAATAAGGAAAAGCAAGGTCCATCATAGCGAGCCCCAATACCATGGAAGGACCAGTATTTCTCTTTGGTTCGGCCAGGACAGAATGGGGATACGCTAGAATACAACTTGAAACTTGGTGGGCACCATTCCTCAATCCCGTAGTTAAAGGTTAGGGATAAGTTTTTGTTCATTGCTCCACAAAAGCCTATATGACATGGATGACCCTAGCAGGAACCAAGGCTCCCTGGAGCCCAAGACCCCGTCATCATAGCCCGTTGTGTCATTGCAACCTAAGCCCCAACACCACTCCTGGGTAGTTATCCTTATTTAGTAGGGATTATAAATATATGTGTAATTTGTACATTCGATTTATTCAAAATAAATGCTAAAAAATGTGTTTTCAAATTTTAAGATGTTTTCTTTTAAAAACGACGCTTTTGACAGTCTGGCAAGCCTTTCAAAGAATCGAATCTCTTTTGGCTTTGGCTCTTCCATAAGACAAAAGGCGTCTAGTGAAAGTACGGAGAAAGAAAAATAATAAATAAATAAAAAATTTTCTTAAAACTGTTTACCTTTTAAAGGTAGTTAAAAATTTGTGTATTTCTTAATCCTCCTTTTATTGTGGGTCCCATCGATGCTGTAATCGACAATTATATTTTCATATAGAACTGAAATTAGTTTTCTCCTGAGTTGAGTTCCCCCTCATCAGAGTCTTCAGTCTTCGAAAAGAATATACAATTTATGAAATCTAACAATTTAAATTTTTCTGCATATTTAATGGGGTGCCCGTTTTCTATAATTGTATTGTATTTTTACAAGCCGCCCCATTTTTTCAACCTTTTATTATACCCCCACGCATACTGCGTAAGAGCAACCGATCACTACAGACTGTTAGTAGGCCGATAGTTTGATACTCCAATGGTCGCAGCCGACAAACCAACTATTTATTGTTTTAAGTTTTACAAAATTTTTCGCAACTCATATTTTTTGTTGATTTTGGGGCAGGTATGAATATTAAATATTTTTGACGTCTTACAGTGCGGTTTTTCTGGGGGCTTTTTACGATTTTTTTCAAGCGCATTTAGTGTTTTTAACAAAAACATAAAAAGCTGTTATCACAAAAATTTTATTAAAAACATCATGGTTTTGCAGATATCGCCGACATATGAGGTCCTTATTAAAAGTAGCACATTGAAGTATCACTTCGAAACCATTGTGATATTCAAAAGAGTTCCAAAATCAAACTTTAATTTCAGTTATTTATTTTATGGTTACGTTTGAAATTTAATTATTTTAATTTATTAAAGCTTTATTTAGTAACCGAAAATTTAGTGTGTTTTTTTTTAAAATGATTAAAAAACAAATAAATTTAAGAATGTCAATTTTAATTAAGAAATTTATTGCCGACATTTCGCAGCTTGTTTGTCTGCTTCATAACTTTAAAAAACTTTAATTAATATTTTTCAGAAATAGGAAAAAAAATAGAATTAAACTCTTGAAAAGTGCTTTTCAATCTAGGGCAAAAAATAACTATTATATCGGACATTTATTTTTTCCGGCTACTTTAACTTTTATTTTCAACTTTTCTGTTTTAGTTAAACATTTTCTGCCTGCCTGTCTGAATCCGCGTTCACTCTGGCCGAAACCTTATGCATTAAACCAGGGTAAAAATCATGCTTTTACAGAATTTGTTTATTATTATTAACCTAAGGTGAAGGGAATTTAAAAATGCAATCCACGTTTCTTTAAAGTCACTTCTTGGAAGTATATGTAAAAAAGTTCGGAAGGTATTTAACTTTTAATAATACGTTTCCAAATTTCATAACAATCTGGCGTTGAGATCAAGAGTTACCGTGGTTTTTGATAGAACAGATATTTGTCTTTTCATTATCTCAGAATTGATCATCTTAACATTGAATTGAAAAAAAAAACTCATGAATATACAGAGAACATACAATCCCTGTGAAAAGAAAAACAGACATTGAGGATTTGAGCAACAACGACAAGAAGAAGATCAAAAACCAATCGAGTCAAACTAAAATTTTTAAATGTAAACAAACACATAACAACAACAATTACGCATGAATCTCTTACTACTATAACAATCACAACAAAAACAAAACTCATGACCTAGTTAGACAACACCAATAATAACAACTACAACCACATGAGAAAAATTGTTCATTCGACTATTAAATGTGTTCAATTTATAAATGGTGCTGTGGTTGTGGTTGTTGCTGCTGGTATTTAAAAAATGCGTTGCAGTTGTTGTTGGTAGATATTTATTTATTCATTTATTTATTTATTTATTTGGCCAAGCAAGACAATATACTTATTCTAACAGGTTTTTATTTTTTTACTTCCTCACCCCCTTCCTTGTTTTGGTGCACAAGATATGCTGATCGAAGTGGGCGTAATACGCCCACCTGAATGACATGAATTCAAGAACACGTCAAAAATAAAAGGAGAGAAGAAAAGAAAAAACAGAAGGAACTTACATACTAAAATATTTTATAAAAAGTAGTAGAAAAGATGACTATTATCACTACTGAGTTAGCATATGGGCATTTCCACCGCTACTGAAAAATAAAATGTTACTGAAAATTTTTTTAAACCTTTATAACAGAGAAAACATTTTCAAATTTATATTATGAGAGTACTGAAAGCTGGGGCCCTATTCTGTTACTGTGAGTTTTAAAGTGCACACGAGCTGTCACAAAAACTCACTGCTTTTAAGTCGGTGAGTTCAGTCAGAAAAAGTGTACACTTTAAAACTCACAGTTAGAGAATAAGGCCCCTGATCTCCATTTGAATTTTGAAAAACATGATGAATGGCAACAAAAGTAGAAAAATTGTGACAAAAGTTGAAAAATTTTAACAAAAGTAGGAATTTTATACTCGTATAATACAAAGTTTAATTCAATTTTTTTCAGTTTTCTATTTTTACGGACCTGAATTACACTTTATATGATTTTTAAGTTCAATTAAATAAATAAAACTGTAGAAACTTTTTAATTCTTTGAAGGGAAAAATCTGTATCGTAACGTATTATGTTATGGCTTGTATAAAAATAATTAAAAAAGGATTTTCAACGAAACAATTATGAATATATAGCAACATATTTTATATCTGATCACGATTTAATTTTCTGTTCTTTAAATGTCAATCTATCTCGTTTAGTTATACCTAATACTTTCTCGTATCGCGATTTTAAGCACATTAACTGTCCATCTCTTTTTCGTGATGTATCTCTGCTATCATTTAATGATTTTTGGCTTCACACAAACATTAATGATAAGCTTAATTCACTATTGGAGCCAATAAAACATTTGTTTGATAAACATGTCCCTTTACGTTCTTGCAGTGTTAAAAATATGTCCTGTCCTTGGTTTACGCAACATGTTCTGAGTGCATTAAAAAAAAGAAACAAATTTAGAAATATATGGCGAAGAAATCCGTGCTCTTATAACTGGGAAGTCTATAGACTAGCGAGAAATGAGGCTGTTCTTTTAACAAGACAGGCTAAAACTCGGTATTTCTCGGCCAAACTTGACCTATCTCTTCCAACAAAAACGCTTTGGAACAACATAAAAAAACTTGGAGTGTGTAATAAAGATAACACTGACTGCTCTTTAGATCCTGAAGTTCTTTATAACTTTTTTGTAGATAATGATGCTTCTTCTAATTCTAATATTTCACCCCTATTCGGTCACTCCTTGCAACAAACTTTTAGCTTCTCTTCGGTAGTTGAACTTGATGTAGGTAATAGCATATCGAAGATTAAATCTAATGCTATTTCTGAAGATGGCATTCCCATCAAGTTTATAAAATTATTGTTGCCACACATTATTGGTCCTCTAACGCATATAATTAATTTTTGTTTTATGTCGTCTGTGTTCCCTGACTTATGGAAAGTTGCCATTGTTCTTCCTGTAGCAAAAAAGCAAAAGCCAATAAATGTCAACGATTTTAGGCCCATAAGTATATTATCGCCATTAGCTAAAGTCTGTGAGAAACTCATGGCTCAACAAATAACTAATCATTTAGTTGATAAAAATCTGCTATCCCCTTTTCAATCAGGTTTAAGGTCTGGACACGGGTGCTCGTCTGCTGTTGTTAAGGTCATTGACGATATACGACCGGAATATGATGCTGGCAATTTGACTCTACTGTGTTTGCTTGACTTTTCAAAAGCTTTCGATAAAGTAAACCATCAACATTTGTGTAGTAAGCTTAAGTATCTATTTGGTTTCTGTGATAGTGCTGTAAATCTTATGTCCAGTTATTTGTGTAATAGGTCTCAAAAAGTTCAAGTTGGTCAATTGTCCTCAGGGTATAAATCTGTCTTAAGTGGCGTACCACAAGGGTTTATACTTGGCCCTCTCCTATTCTCTATATTTTTAAATGACATATTCTCTGTTTGCAGTCATGCCTCTATCCATGCATATGCTGATGATGTCCAAATTTATTTATCTAGAAGAACAGGACTGGTTGATAACTTGTGTTGCAGAATGAATGAGGACCTCAACAGCATTAATGAGTGGGCAAATAGCAATGGTCTTCTTCTAAACTCTTCCAAATCATATGTACTTCCTATCTGTAGAGGTAAAACTTGTGTTAATGATGTCCCTGATTTGTTGATTGGTCCTAACAAGCTAACTGTTGTGTCGAAAATTGTAAATCTTGGTTTCTATATTAATTCTTCGCTTTCATGTGTTGATCATGTTAATAGTATTGTCAAAAAAGTTTATTATGTATTGCGTAATTTAAGAATGTCTGCAAGCGTAACTCCAGTTAGTATTAGGCGTAAGTTGGTTATACAACTTATTCTACCTGTGATAACCTACTCTGAGGTGGTATATAGTAAACTTGACTCTTCCTCCCAGTTAAAACTTCAAATAGCATTTAATTACGCCACACGCTATGTGTATGGCCTTCGTAAATTTGATCACCTGTCTAGTTTCCGGAATGCAATACTTGGATGTGACTTGACTGCTTATCTCAACGCCAGAAACTGTATGTACCTTCATAAGTTAATTCATGAGAAAACACCTAGATATCTATATGAAAAACTCCAGTTTTGTATGTCCAGAAGAAGCCATGTTTTAATAGTTAATAGCCGAGGCACAACTCGCTAATATCTTCTCAACTGTTCTTCATCAACGCCATTAGGTTGTGGAATTCTCTACCACGAAGGCTTAGGGAAATCAGTGGGAGAGGTTCTTTTAGGCAATCTATTTTATCTTTTTTCTCTTCTTTTTAGTAGCTTTATTCTCTTGTTCTAAGTACTTTCTCTGTTGATTTCTGTGTTTCACTCAGTTTATACATTATATTCTTAACTTTTAACTTATTATAGTTTTTACGAGCATTAAGTCATTATTGTATTAAAATAAAGTTAGTTGTCTTTAAAATGAGTTGTTATTATTATAAGATTTAAGTAAGTTAATCATTTTAATGCTTTATGTTGTACTATAAAAGAGCATAGCTCTTAGTGTACTTATATTTTCAACTATACGAATAAATTGAATTGAATTGAATTGAAACATCATTCCAGAAAACATTAAAATATTTTTAATAAAAAACTCGTGTACACTTCCCAGATTTAATGCAAAGAAAAACCACTTCATTTTTTGTATCGTAACGCGTCCTCTTTTGATTGCTTATATCTTTGGACAATACTTTCGATCGCTTTCACCTTTTACACTAAATAAAGTACTACTAGAATGCTATCCAAAAATTAAAACAGGACAAAAAAGTTTAAATACTGCTTTGCTTATTATTTTTTAACAACAAAAAAGGCGTACGAACGTTACGTGCGTGGCTATGGAAATGCCCATATAGGGAACAATTAAAGAAGCATGAATGCTGAATTGTGATCGTGATAAGGATAGCTACTTAGGGTGGAAAGAGGTGTTTTTATATGGAACGCTTGAATACGTATTTAGACATAGGTATTAGGTAGTGCTCGCTGATACTATTAAATATCATTCAATATCTATTAATGGGTTCGTTGCAAGTGTAGGTGATGTGGTGCTGAGATTTACCCAGAAATCTTGTATGCCTAGTTCTCTTTACTGGGCCATTAATTGTTACTTTGTTGGAAATATAGCTATTCGCTGTCAATGTTTCGGGCAATGACATCGAATATAAAACATGATCAGAGTAGCGATCTTCTTGTTGACAACGGAATTATGTTAATGACTTTCAGTCAGTGAACATATGTATATATAGTGGCAGGTTTCTTTAGTCTCGAGGGTCATACGTTAGGTCTTACGTTTTATTAAAAATATAGGGGAGCTAGTGACTAATTGTTACAAATTAGGAAAAATCTATTTGTCTTTAAATAAACAGTGGCTGTCATAAGCAAGTAAATAAACTCATTTAACGAATTCAAGTTTATATATTTTGCAACACAAGTTTTAATGCGGGATGCATACAAAATTCTAAATAAAGATTTTAATTTAAAATGTGAAAATTTTAATGAGCCATAAAAAAGTAAACACAATTGTTAGTAGCAGCAATAGCTGCCATTATCTTGAAGCATTTTTGCCAATCGAGTTGGTAATGGAAGCACATATGGGCACTTCCACAGAAAAGTCCACCCTGACCGAAAAATTAACCCTCTAATGCCACATTTTTTGTTTGAGCCAACCATTTACTGAAAAAAGACTCAATTTAAAACAATTAGTTGTAAAACTAAAAAAAAAATTAGTTGTAGCGACAAATACCTCTATTTATATGCACTTTGATTTTTTTTGTTTCCAATAAAGTGGGACTAAAATACACAGTGCAACTCGAAAAAAGTAACCATATACGGACACCACTACGTGATAAAAGACCAAAAAAAAAGATCCCTGTATCCCAGTTTTGCCCAAAGTCCTTCTGGTTTTTTTTTATGGGCCCCCAAAGATGTGGGGCCTCGGTGTAATTTTTGCAAAAAAATTATCATTTTCTCAAGCTCATATCTTGCAAATCGTTCGGAATTTTGATTTACTCTCTGAGGCAATGTTGTAGCTCTTATCATAAAGAACACAAATTGTGAACTTATAAAATCAAAAAAACTTCATCTTCAAGGTCAAAATCGCAAAAAACTTTAAAAAATGAGCGAAAAATGGCAAAAAAGCGTTTTTTTTTTATTTTCCGCTTTTACGAACAAATTTACTTTATGAAAAATGCGCCAATTTTCTTTGGCCTGGTAGGGCTTATAGCGCTGATTAAAACCCCAAAGTTTTTTTAAGGAGGCCGATCCAACTTCTTGAGATATAGGCCTTTATAGCTTCAGTATATAATCGCTTATATCTCACCCATTTCTTATCCGATCTGGTTGAGATGGGTATCGTTGAGAAGACCTTTGAAAACGCTATAAATCTGTATATAAATATGTTAATTTTTATTAACTCATTGGGGCAAATTAAAAAAAAAAATTTTTAACCTCACTTTTTTAATAAAAATCTGTTTTTCTCAAAAAAAAGCCCTAGTAAAAAAAACAATTGAAGTGTAAGAAAATAAGCGATTTCTTAAAAAAAAAGTCGATTTCCGAGTGTGTGAGTGCACTGTACCTTCACTGATAGTAAGTGCATTCTAATAAAAATTCTCAAGCTGGTGGGTGAGTTCCCGTGCCTAAACTGTCAAACAACTACCTGGAAGCAAACATCTGCATTGAATTCACATAAAAACAACCCAAAATATAAAAAAAATACCTGGAAACACGTATTAGCTCTTGTCATAAAGATGAAATTGTGAACATATAAAATCAAAAAAACTTCTATCAAAAAACTACCTGGAAGCAAACATCTGCATTGAATTCACATTGTAGCTCTTGTCATGTTTAATGTCTTGTATGTTTAATTAACGCTCAAAAATGACATATGCCTGGCCAGAACCATTTGTTTGTCCAAGGGTTAACACTGTTTAGGTAGCGTTTAGGCAGCAGCACAGGCAATGCAGTAAGCTCAGCACACGCAACAAGGGACGCAGCACACAATATAAAAGCGACACAACGCTCACATCGAGGCATTACACAGCGCGACGGCAACGAGAGCTCAGCGTTGAAAGTTATAAAGTGAAAGTGCTACAGCATAATTCGCACACAACATTGGCAACTGACAATTTCAATATGCAGTGTGAAAATATTGATTTATTTTGCTACATTTGCGGTCATCAAATCAGAAAAAAAGTTCTGCAACATTGCAAAAGGAAAAGAATCTTTTAACTAGTCAATTCAAGAAAGCATATAAGTTGTTTTTCGACGAAGTAAACTTTACCGGTGAAAATTACACACCTAATACAGTGTGTCACCAATTTTATAACAATCTCATGGCATGGTTGAGTGGAGGCAAACACAGTATGAAGTATTGTAAGCCGGTAAACTGGATTAATCTCCCAGGTGATCATGATGAAACCAGTTGCTATGCATGCGTAAATTACACATGTGGTCTAAATCTATATGCTGAGAGGAACAAAAGTTATAAAGCAACTGCAACAGCCACACTACCAGTGCTTGCACCTGAAAATTTTGTATCACCAAGGCCGCCAACTCCTAAATTACTAAATTATTAAATTACTAAATATCTATGCTACTACTCTTTGTTACAACCCTAACTCTAAATGTCAACCCATACCACCTAAGAACTAAGATTAATAAAATCAATAATAGTATAACAATGAAACCTGCAACATGCCTTTTCACTTACGAGAGAAGGCTTTTATAGTATCTCAATGTTGAAGTAAAGAAAAAACAAATTAAATGAAAAAATTTTTGGAATATTTTCACTTTTGCGGCTACCTAAGCGCTACCTAAACGGTGTTAAGAATCATTCCTAGGAAGTTCATATGTTCTAAAAAGATTATTAGAAGAGTTTATTAGAAGAGATTAAAATAAGTTTATTGAGATCTTAGGTTCATTTTTGTAGTTGATTATTTCCTTGAATTTTAGACGATTTGCTACCTATGGACCTGAACAAGGGAAAAAGGTAAACAAATTTAATTTTTTAAAAATTTTTGCGATTTTGACCTTGAAGATGAAGTTTTTTGATATTTTCACAATTTTTGTTTTTAACAAAAATTACACCGAGGCCCCACATCTTTGGGGGCCCATAAAAAAAAACCTGGAGGACTTTGGGCAAAACTGGGAGACAGGGATCTTTTGTTGGTCTTTTATCACGTAGTGATGTCCGTATAAGGTTATTTTGCCATGACTTAAAAAATTACGCTGTGATATCTTCACCCCTGCTAAAAATTACTACTTTTTTTTACGCCACCTAGAGATAAGATACACTTACAAACAAAATATATTAGAATATCGTTTTTTGTATTTTTACGTATAAGTCTCTATGTATTCTAGTATTTTCACAATAAATGCTTAAAATTGAGTCAGTTTTTTTCAAACGTGCAATGTTACCTTAGCTGTAAAATTTTTATTTGCTTTTAATGGCATTCTAAGATAACGTCACGTCGGACAAAAAACATTTATTCTGAAAAATTTGTGTGAAATTTTTACATTTTATCAAAGGTTAATAAAATAACCTAATTATTATAAAAAAACTCGGTTATTAAACAAAGAGTTAATTTTTTATTAAATTTCAAAAGTGTGTAACGTCACGCAACATTGCACAATGAAACAATTTGTACAAATTAAAAGTAACAAAGTGTTTTGTTGACTTTTATGGCTGTATTCAGTATTTTACGCATGGCAAGAACCAGAAAAGCTACGAAAACAAAATTTTGGAGGACACGTGCTAGGCTTAGGCGTCATTGGGCAAGTGGGCGTGGCACCTCCCATACAACTGGAACACATTTTTTGCACTATCAGGAGAACCAGTAAAGCTACGAAACTTACAAAACTTTTAGCAATAATCAAGTTAGTCATTTAAAGGACACGTGCCAAATTTAGGCGTGATTGTACGAGTGGGCGTAGAGTTTCATAGAAGTTAAACACTTAACTTTTGCATGATGAAAAATACATTTTAGAAGGTATTCGCGAAAATGAAACACCAACTAGTCATCATTCAATGTAACTACCTACATTACAAATTTTATCTGATTTGGAAGACTTTTAATTTTTTACACCATAAATACACGTTTTGATGTCGGTATCGCCGCGCAAAAATTCGTTTTCAAATTGTTCAATTGTTCCCCTCCTCCCCCCTTTATAAAGTAACGTGACATATAAAATAGAGAAATAAATTGATTTAAACATTTTATTTTATTAGAATATATATATATATATATATATTTTACTATATAAATTGAAGGTACAACTTAAAAAAACATTATAATTTACATCATCACTAAAAGCTTTTCCATCTTTGATCCAAGAGTCGATGCTTTTTTGAGGATTCTTCAAATTCTTCATCGGATTCTATGTCATCCCATTTAGGTGTATCCTGATTTCTAATGCAAAGAAGTTCACTTGGTTTTCGACAAAGTTAAAAAGTCAGTTTAAACTTCTTTTGTTTTCTTTTATGCTTATAATCAGCGGACCAGCGCTGTTAAATGCATAAATCTATACATAGGGGCATTTCCACCAAAAGGTCTACCGCGACTGAAAAATTAAATATTACTTAAGTCCAATGTTGCCAGGTTAAGGGATTTCCCCCTAGTTTTAGGGGTTTTTTAACTCTGTTGAGGGATTTTAAGGGTAATGAATCTTTAAGGATTTCTTAGGGATATTTAATTTTTTAAGGATTTTTTGGGGTATTTGAAAAATTTACCTTTCGAAATAAAGTTTTCTTACCTTTCATTAAAATTATGCTAAAAATTTAAGAAAAGAAGATATTTGGCCTCTTGGGTATTTGAGCAACACTTTATAAAAACAGCTGAATTGGCAGGAGTTCCAATAAACTACCAATCATTTCCAACTTCACTTCAAACTTGCTTCGCGCTTTACTTGCACGGTTAAAAATGTTGGACTACTTTTTAGTCCAAACTTTGGTTTAAAGGAATTTTTAATCCAAAAAGCACTATTTTTTAATCTAAACATTAGTTTAATTTAGCTGGGTCTCAAACCCACGTTCCTGAAAAGAACTTGCTTGCATTCGTAATGATGCAAAATAAGCGAAACTATGTTAACAACTGAGTTGGACGAGTGTATAAGGTGTTGAACCAGCACAACAGAGGAAATGTGTTCAAATCATGAGCTGGTCAGAAAAGTTTTTTATTTTAAGTTGGTATTTATATTGCTTTTTTTAAACTTTTTGCAGATTGAAAACTAATCTTTCTTGGATTGAAAAATGTTAAACTTCTCCTTGAATTAAAAATTAATCTTTTTAGGTGTTGTCCTATATGTAATCCAAAGAGGTTTAAAATTTAGTCCAAGATTTTTAACCGTGTGCAATTGATTGATTCTGTGTTAAAACTAAAAATAAAGCAAGTATGAGAAAAACTATAGACAAGAAAAGATATGCCCAAAAATATATCAAAAAGTGGGAGACGGAGCCTCCTCTCAAAAGTAAGACTTCATCTTAAGGTCAATTCCACATTGAACAATTAAGAACTATGAAGCAACATTCTGCCCCTTGTTAAAGACGTCGAAAAGCTCAGCCCTTTAAATACATAGGCTTGCATTGCAGTTGCACTACTTTTCAGTTACCCCTATAAAATTTTAGTGTTCTTGGGAAAAAAAATTTTGGGGAATTTTAGGGGATTTGAAATCCAATTTAGGGGTAAATGATGAAAGGCACCTGGCAACACTGCTTAAGTCTTTTAAACCTCTAAAATAGAGTAGTCTCGTGGCTAATCGTGATCTCTTTGACAATACTACCAGAATTGTCAAAATCATTTTTTTTGAAGAAAAAGATAACAGAGAAAAATTAAATTACTCCAATTGGATTTTTTTGTTTTGTGTTTAAAAACTTGAATAAAAGTGAATTACTCATTTTTTTTTAATTAAAATGAAGTGCGTGTTGTGCCAAAAACGTTTGGGCAAGGAAAATGGGCCGAGTTTTCGTGTTCCAGCTGACGAGCCTAGAAAATTTTAAAAAAGATGCTCGTGTTTGCTCTAGACACTTCCACGAAAATGATTTTATGAAACCTCATATAAATTACTTCAACAGCTGCACAAAATCCTGTTTTAATTGATTGGTCAATAAAATATTAAAAAAGCAAAGCAGTTTCAGCCATGACAGATTCTTTTTAATTTTTCCTTTCTCATCGCATTCTCATCGGTTGTTGATTTTTTATGCGCTATCAGATGCCTTTTGACAGTTATGGTAGTTTGCTCTCAGCCGTGCGACTACCTTTATTCTTCTACCATGACATATATATTTTGAGAGTACTGAGAGCTGATCTCAATTTGAATTTTAAAAAAATAACATTAAACATGACAAATGGCAACAAAAGTAGAAAAATGGTGACAGAAGCTGAAAAGTTTTAACGAGATTTGGAATTTTATAAGTATAATAAATACTCGTATAAAACAGCGTTTACTTCAATTTTTTTCAGTTTTCGATTGTTACAGTCCTAAATTATTCAAATCAATTAAATAAATAAAACTATACAATATTTGTATTTCTTTGAAGGGAAAATTCTGTCACGTAACGTATCATATTATGGTTTGTATGAAAATAATTAAAAAAGAATTTTCAACGAAACAATTGGAAATATGTAGCAAAAGTATTCCAGATTATATTAAAAAAACTTTCATAAGAAACTCGTGCACACTTCGCACATTTTTTCGTTTATATTGATGCAGACAACTTCTAGCCACTTCTATTTTTTGTCACGTAACGTGTCATCAAATTTTTTTAGTGCTGCTTTGCTTTGACTTTCCAAGATTTACAAAGTCCCCTTTTACACGTTTCAAGACTTGACGGTCAAGTCTTGCCTTTGTTAATGAAAGACGCAGACATCAACGTCAGAAAGGTGGAAGTTCAAAAGGCAATGACCAAGAATTGACATCAAGTCTTGATAAGTGTAAAAGGGGTCAAAGTAAAGACAAACGAGCAGCATATCCTTGTTTTGAAAAATTTGCGGCAGCACGACGCTGTTCTGCTGAAATCAATTTAAGCCCGCGAAAAGTGCCGCGACATTTAGGGATTTCAGGATTTGAAAAACACAACACCGGTATCCTGGGCTTAGTCCAGTGTTAAACAAATCTAAGAAAACGAATTTTTTGGAAGACGTAGTATGAAGTTTGAAAGTAGTGATGCCTTGTTTTACAACACAAAACATTGCAGAAGATTTTAAAAAACTAAAACACACAGTTTCGATTAAATGTTTGGATAGAATTAATTGTTTATTTCTGAAAAACAAAGTTTAATTCCTTAAAAGAAGGTTCATAAAATTATTTAAAAAATATAGTTTAATAATTTTATAATCTATATAAAATATAGTTTAATAGTTTAATAATTTTAGTATTTCTAAGTAGGAATTGTGTGATATTTTGTACAGCTTGCTTAACCCTTTCAATGGCTAGGCAAAACTAAAAACAAAATAATTTTTTTGAGGTTATATTCCCATTAGGTCATAAAAAGATGAAAAAACGTACCTTTGATTTTTACCTGCTCTACTTACGTTTTGCAAGCTTGTACAAAGAAAAACTTGTTTTGCTCCTATTCGGCACAAATTTTTTTTTTGTTAATACCCTGCAGTTTTTTCAACCCTTTAGATATTTGTTTTTTAAAACCTTTGAATGTTATTATCATTAAAGCCATAAAAAGATAAAAAAACCGGTCCGGTTGATTTTGTCCGGTTGATTTTTTCTTATGAAATAGGCCTACAAAAATTTAGTTTTCTTTTCTTCGGCACAAAATCGAAAAGCCAACTGACTTTAATGTAAAATATCTGTTTAAATTTATTTTTATCATTTTGGTTCATCTTTTTTTCACCAAACGATTTGATTTAAAAAAAACGTTGCAAAACAAAAGTAAAAATTACTTTCTGACGTGTCAAATGTATTGGGCAAATCCATTGAAAGGGTTAAGGAAGTTTTTTTTATTGTTTAAGGTCACGTTTTATTTTTTCTAAATTAGTATATTGTAATATTTTACTGTTAGTTCGAGAAAGGTTTATATCTTAACTTTATCACGTCATATTTTGTACAGATAGTTAAAATATATTTTTATTTTTGTATTATTAAAATCCCATTTCAGTATTTCCAAGGAAGCATGATGTGTTTTAGACATTGTGTTATTTTGTAGAGCTCATTTAAGAAAGGTTTTTATTTAAAATTTTTTTTAAGTCTCATTCAAGGTTTTCTTAGTTTCAAATCATCATTGAATTTTTTGCAAATGTTCATAAAATTATTTTAAAAAATTATATAGTACCTATAATAATTTTAGTATTACTTAGTAAGAATTTTGTGATATTTTGTACAGCTTGTTTAGGGAAAAAAAAAATTTTAATTTTTAAGGTCACATTTTGGTATTTCTAAGGTAGTGTCACGTCATATTTTGTACAGCTATTAAAAAAATATTTTTATTTTTGTATTATAAAATCATATTTCAGTATTTCTTAAGAAGTATCATGTGTTTAACACATTGGGCCATACCAATAGTCGATTTAATGCCTACTCTAAATTTAGTGTGAGCTTTTCTGACATTATTTCTATAGAATTTGTTGTCAAAAAGCTTACACTAAGAGCCGACAATAAAATAACGATTGGTAGGCCTATTGTGCTTTTTTGTACAGATATTTTTAGAAAGGTTTTTATTTTTAAATCATATACTTTTACTCAGGTAGTATCTTTGAATTTTCTGTTAGAATCTTTTGACAATTTTTTGCTATGGAGGCCATCCCGGTATCCCAAAAATCCCGGGACTGTCAGGACTAAGAAAAGTACGGGGTCCCGGGATTGGATACCCTAGTGCCCTCGAATGTTTAAGCAGGGTTTATCATCTTAAATCGAAGGAATAAAAGTTCTATATTTGGGGGAGAGGGTTAGAACCCCTAAAATACCCCCTAAATGCGGCCCTGACCAGAACTAAATAAAAATGATGATTAAGTTAAAAAAATTTCCATTCAACTCCAAAAACAATCTCATTTCTTGAAAACTATACAAAGTCTCAGTACAATAAAGTTTTGAATTAACTTTTAGTCGTTTTTTTTTCAAAAAAAGTCCAAAAAATTTCTGTTTCTTTCAAAAACGTTGCAAAAGTAATTTTTTTCGTAAAAACTGAAAATTGCATTTTGTATACTCTTTCATATGACGTATCATTTTTAAGAAAAAACTGTTTGTTTGACAAAAAAATGTTTGTTCTATTAAGAAAAATGTAATGGTACCCCTTTTGATTTTTGTAACGATTTGAATTTTTTAAAATGCTATTTTAATAAGTTTTAGAAAATGATTAGCCTTCAAGAATTATTTTCGTACGCAGAGTCCCACTTGCTAGAAACTACTGTAAATTTGACCTACTCAAATCAGAAAAATATATGTTTTCTTAAATAACATATTTTTCTCATTTTTTCATTTAATTTTTATATTTGTAGAAATTCAAATAAAATTCTACAAAAATAAGAAATTACAAAAATAAGATATTTACAAAATATTTTTTAGCATTGCAGAGTAACATCAGTTAAATATCAAGAAGAATTTTTTCGAGTTTATTTTTTAATTTTTGGTCACGTTAGAATATCTGAAACCCATGTCCCCCCCAATGTTACCTATCGTAGTGCATTTCAAAACCCTTCCACTCCCCTAATTTGGTAACGTAGTTAACTGCATTTAGCAGTGCATAGTTTTAAGTTTATTAACCAAACCTAAGATTTTCTTATCTCTAGACTGATTTCGTTTAGTTTTTTTTATGATTTCATTGAAATTTTATCATAGCTTTGAAGTAGTTTTTTTAAATAATTCAGAGTTAAAACTTAGAAATCATTCGAGATATTAGTATCAAGGTCTCAGTGTTCAAGTCCGAACATAGAGCATGTTTTATACCAAGTCGTGTTTTTTTTTTATCATCTCAAAGCTTTCAAAAGCTGCTTTGTTGACGATTTTAGCTGAAACTTCAACAGCAACACAATCGACACTGATCTCAGTTCGAGAATGACGCAATTCTTCCGGTTCATCAGAAACCTCTTTAATGACTGTTATTTTTATTGTTGTTACTGCTCAGCTGCTTGTTGTGGTTGCTAGATATTTTTACTTTTATTTTTTTGCTTTTATTGTGGGTAACAAAGCAAAAAAACGATATAACTGACACCTCAGGGACAACTCCAAGATAGAATATAAATATATATCTAAGACTTGAATGTTTATTCGTTGAAGAAAACGCAGCCGCAAACGTGTTTCTTGTTATGTTTTTTTTTTCAACATTGCTTATTGAGTTGGGGCTGAAGTTCAGAGTCGATTCACCGATTTACACTGAAAAAATAGACTGTTTTATAAGTTTACTTACAGGTTGTTATTTTCTAACTTATTTCAACAGCGAATTCAAAGAATATCTAGCCTTTTATATACCTAGCCTTTTCTACACATCAAGCCTATTTTTTATTATTTGCATTGAACTTAATTTTTTTATTCAATTCATCTTATTATAAATTTTCAAAATCATAGCAAAAAGCAATTATTATAAACACAAATACAAAAATTATAAATACAAATACAATAATTAACGATAATTCTCCTCATATAAATTCTCAGTCTTAACAAAAACATCATTGTTAGGAATCGGTTGATCCCAATTCTCAAAGCCCATTGTAAAGTCCTCATCATCAGCATTGACTATATCATCTTTATTCGCTAACGATGCCACACCAAGATTCCCATCTAGAGAGCCGAATCTTCGACGTTTCGTAGAAGTGGAGGGCTTACCGCGCATGGCCTTGTAACGCTTCATGTTGCAGAACTTCACATAGATCTTGCCGCGCTTCTCGGTGCGAAAGGACTCCAGACGCTCATTCGGAAATAGTTTGAGTATTTCACGTTCCATGTTATAGCTAGTCTGCAGCGACAGATGATAGTCATTGTCATCGAAGTAGGTGGCAACCAAGTTGATCAGCTGATGGCGATGCGTACTTGTCAGGCACTGGTGCTCACGATAATAGTCGAGCAATTGCTGACCCTTGATTGAGAGACCCAGTATAAGGGTAACGCTGACATGGGGTGAGCGGTAATCGTCACCGCTAAACACAGGATTTTTGTGTGAACGTGGGTTAGAAGCAGTTTTGGAATCGTTGTTGAAGGTGGGCATTCCCATAGATGTTGAAGCAATAGGTGTTAATGATGGTGTAAGTGACGGAGTTGGAGTTGGTGTTGGCAGATTGGTAGCTGTGGCTAAAGCCGATACAGCAGGTGGAGCAGGTGGAGCAGGTGGAGCAGGTGGAGCAGGTGGAGCAGGTGTAAGTTTAGGTGGCATTCGGGCTTCAAAGGAGGTATGCGAAGGTGCAGGTGAACTTGGAGATAGGGATTTCGGACACGGTGGCACAGTATCTGGCAAGAATGGATCGCAAAATGGCGATTGTGTGGCATGGTTTTGCACGTTGGGCGGCATTGAGCGTGGTATGAAATCCTTTTTGGTGTGATTATTGCAGCAACAGCACCAAGCGTGTCCATCACTTTGTATCTGTATCGGTTTGTCGATATATCGACGCCATTTTTCCAAATGATGCTCAAAACGTATTTGAAGGCCCAGCTGATAGTTGCGCAATAGCTGTGGAATGTGATGTGGTTTCAACATGAGTAAAACCTCAATGGTTATGCCTTCATCTGAAAGAAATTAAATTTATATAAAAAATTTTAGTAGTCATTTTTTCATCATCATTAATTAAATACTCTAAAAATGGAAAAAGCGAATTAATCATATATCATTTGAAAGGTATTGTTACATAAATGTGCAAAAGCATGTTCGACTTTGTATTGGTGGCCTATGACCCGAAATTGAATGTCGAGTGAATTTATTTTTTGCTGCCCAAAAAGTGTTGTAAATAATGAAAAAAGAATTTTGAACAATTCATAGATTTGCAAAATTGAACTCAGAAGAATTTCGCTATCTCTTACGGATACTCTAAAGTAGGCGTATTTATATGTAATATATTCTAACTGGGTAAATTTTTTTACGTACAGTAAACTTTAAAAAAATTCTGTTATTTTGGCGTCAAAAAGTTTACCATATCTTTAAATATATAGGTTTTCTTGGTGCCTCGCACTCTTTATGAAGAATCTTTAGTTAAAAGAAATAACCTTCTACAAAACGTTTTTTAGTAATCAGGGGTGGTTTGGAAACCGTCAATTGTCAGAAAAGGTTTTGAAATTCACACATATTTAATTCTTGTGTCAAAGAAAACGATTACCGATTTAGAAACTGGTTTCATTTTTTAAATTGGTTTTATTTTTCTTAATCGATAAACGGTTTCTATGACACCAGAATGAAATCTGTGTCAATTTCAAAACCGATTCTAACAATTTTCGGTTTCCATAACACCCCTAATTCATTAGTTTCTTAAAAAATAATCTCACGTTTATATGTTATCAAAACTATTACCTTAAACAAAACCATATCTTGAAACCTATAAATTTTCTTAGTACAGTGCATTTATAGCACTCACGTCTTAACTTTTATAACTATTGTTACCACACCATATTCATTTTAAATATAGTGTTGAGAATGCGAAGTTGGCATCTCCGCACTCTCAATAAATCAACGCCATCCAACAGCAGGTAGGCCCCACAAAAGAATAGAGCGAACAGGTTTGTAGCATGGGGAGTTTAATTGAGCAATGTTGGCAATTCTGGGAGTAAGGCTGTTGTTACGGTGGTCGTCATATGATCCCTGGTCATGGCACTTTTTACTTTTGTTTTTCGTTTGATGAGCTGTGTGACGAAAGTATGTTATGCTGGTGGTCATATGATGCCTAAGCACCAGCACACTTTTTGCTACTTCTAGTATTTTTTCAACCGATGAGTGTTGCTATTAAGCAGGTTTCATTACTGCTTTCATACATTTCGTACTAAAAGTGTACTATTTTCTTGCCTAAACACAAATGTTGTGAAAAATTCCACAACGCAACACTGTTTTGATCCCATGATTTCATATTTTTGTCGAATCATTTGGTGACCGTGGTGGTGAAAATTTACTCTCTTGCTATCGCTCTCAAATTTTTAATTAACATTGAAACAACAACAATGCATGACCATGATGAGCCCATGACCGCCACCATAACAAAGGACTAAAGGAGACACACATAATAAGTGTCTTCTTATGTAAAAAAAAAGTGCACAGTAATATAAAAACGGGAAATGAATATAGCACATACTTGAAGAGAATTTGGGAAGAAAAGCGATCACATCAGCACAAGTATAACGCGATTCTTAAATTTCCGTTTTGCAAAAGTTGCGATCAAAAAAAATCTGTGGTGTGAGCCACATTATTATTTTATATAAATGCTTTCATAAAGCATTTTCACAGCTCCAAATATAATTTCTATAATAAGTTATACAAAAATCTCTTGACAGCCAAGAGATATCATCGTCATGATGGTGAATCATTACATTGATACGCAAACATCGAAAGTTGTGGTACACTTTTTCGTATATATAATAAGAGTAGGGGAATAAATCATAATATATGATTCGAAAAGTACTGTGCTACATAAACGAGCTAAACATGTTAGATTTTCTGTTAGTGACCTATGGATGTGACCCAATATGAATATGAGCGTCAAAAGAAGATGAATTTTTGCTTCCCGAGAACTGCTTAACCATATGAGGCACACACAAATTATGTAAAGTAGAATTTTAGACAGTAAATACGAATACAAAAAAGAAGTCAATCTAATTTCTCTGTTTCTTGATGGTTTCTTTACCAACATTTTTCACCTTTCAATTAGGATAATTAGTTTAATTTAAATTCCATTTGTAGAGTGCACACTTGTCACTTACGAATAATGGCACCATCAGACATTTTTTAAGCTTTTTCTAACTTGTTAGATGGTTTTATTATAAAAACCGAATTTGCTATTTAAACCAAAAACATGTAAGAAAATGGCACCATCTGACATTTTATAACCTTTTTCTAACTTGTTAGATGGAACTTCGTAAATACGCTTTGAGCTTATTTTTTCTTATGTGCGATTTTTTTAAACTAATTGTTATTGCCTTCTTCATACTTACCATCTAAAAAGCTAACAATTAAACATGTTAAACTAATTCAGTCAAGTCGAAAATTTGTTTAAAAAATTATCTTAGCATTTAATTTATAAAAATTATATTTTTTGCACAACAGCCATTCCATTTTAAACGTATCAGGTAAATATGAAAACAATAAACAATAATGTGCATCAAAGTCATTAAATACGAGTTAACTCTGTAACTCCTAAGGGTGTGAATATAGACCCCCTGCCATACGATTTTTTGCTCAACTCGACATCACCTTTAACTCTTTAAATAGTTGCACTCTATCACGGGACACCCTGTATATATCAGATTACCGATTTCGGTTACATGTGAGGTGGGCATGTTAGTCAACCGATTTGGATCATTTTTACACCAAAAATTTTTTGCGACAAAATAGCCATGTGTACAAATTTTATTGTTCTGGGACAATTTTTTGGAGTAATATACCAGATTACCGATTTCGGCTATATCGGAGGTGGGCGTGCCATTCATCCGTTTTAATCGCACTTTCTGGAAATAAGTTTTTTAATAAGAGAAGTAAGTTATATTATCTAGTTGTTGACAAAATAATACATTACTAATATATTGGCTTACTATATGGGCGTGGTTTTCTTTCAATTTTGCCAAAATTAAAATTCAATATACGTTGAAGTTATCAAAAAATTACATGTTAAATGCCAAATCAATAAACACATTTTTATTGACACGACTTTAATAGCCTAATCAAGAATTTTTTTGAATTTTAGTTTAAGTTAAATAAAAAAAAGTCAGCCATTTTCATTAAAATTCGCAATATCTTTGGTCAGGCATCAAAGGTTTGAAATTTTTTTTAAATCAGATTGGAAGATCTTCTTTAGTACTACTGATTCCGACCATTTGTTTATGTGTAACTACTGCACCAGCTAATATTTTTACGGAAACCATGGTTTTTATTAGCTCACTGGCGGCTATCGTTACAGCCAAAAAATGTTGTGCATTTGTCTTAGAATAGACCAAGGTTTATTTTAAGTCGGGGCCAATGATAATTTCTTTTGATGAGGCACCCTAATGCATATAAATATTATTTAAAATTAAAATATTTATATCTTTTTAAAATTTCAAGCTGGAATAATTTCTTGTCAGCCCTCAAAATGGATTGCACCACTAAGTCAGTATCGACAGTACTTACTCTCTTTTTATTTTTATTGTTGTCTTTATTTTAATAATATTAGATTCAGACCTAACATATGCATCGGTATGATGAGTTATACAGATTGTGCTTGCATGGAATTCAAACAGAAATATGCAAGCATATTATTAAAATACAAGTATTCTGTATTTTTACTATAAGTTCATTGCTTTACTGATAAGCAAAATTTAGTATTTATTTATTTATTTCTGCTTCCCTAAATTTTTTATTAAATTATAAAAACCAATGTTGAATTACCTTCCTATAAATTACTTAGTATTTAAACTCAGTACTTTTTAGGAACAAAGTACAAGTACTAGCAAAAAACGGCAGCGATAATTCGAAAATGTTTCTTCAAGAACACAAAGGCGAAGAGTGCAGTAACTAGTTGGTTCACAGTAACCACAAGATATCAAAAAAGAAGTAGCCCACATCGAAAAATAAAATAGGTGTAGTAAAATAGATGATAAGAGCTTATCGTATAAAAAAGGCTTAGCCTTAATAATCAATTTAAATTTGTCGAAGCGAAAATATTGTTATTTATGTGCTGTTATTTACTCACTTCACCAATATTGCCTTCCGAGTTATGCTTTAAAAAAATTTCAAAAGACGCTATTGCCAGAGCCTTATTATTTCAGACTTAAAGATTTCGATTTTAGATCACTAACTGAACATTTCAATAACGTGCTAAGACTTGTTAAGAGCAAACAATTAATTAGTTTAAACGCTAGGGCCTTCAGAATTGAAACGCTAGGTCCTTGTTCCCTATGAAACATGAAAACACGGAAAGCAATACAGAGATTTATTAATAAATGAATACTTTTAGAAAATAAAAATAAGAAAAGAAAACAAACACTGAATTTATATCCTTTTATGTATATTAGCAATTTCTGAAAAACGACACACAACTTACAATGTTAATGTCCGTTACTCGATTTTTAAAAAACTTTTTATTGTATACTCTAAAAATTTGAATAATAAAATAGAATCTAATCTAATCTATTATTTAAGACTAGCCCGTTTTTACTCAAGAATGTTAATATTTTTGAAAAAAATTTTTGCGGTTTTTATTTAAATTTTCTTTAGAAATAGGGAGGATTTGAGTACGCATTTAGCTTTCAGTGTGAACATAGCATTAATCAAAGCTGGGTGCGAAAACTGAACAGAACGTTAGAAATTGACTTTAGAAATCAGATAAAATTATAAATTTCTTTCTCATACAAATATTTAATTATAATGAATTTTGAAGTGGTTCCAACTTTGTGTGCGTTTCACGAGATTGTAAAGAACTCAGCTTTGATTAAAGCGATATACAGGAAAAAAGAACTTAATACCTTTTAAACAATAACAATTTCACGTAAATCTAATGAAAAATGTGTCTTTTACAGCGGTTTCAAAAAACTAAATTTTTAGTAGTCAATAAGAGTTATAATAAAACATAATTTTAAAAACTTTTTCATGTCAAAGTGTTGGTATGAGTAAGAAATTTAACATTTTGGCAGATGTGGGTATGCCTTCTGTGAAAAATAATAAGTTACAAGCAAAAAACATGTTTTTTATACCAAAAAGGACCTTCAGGAGAATCAAAACTGCTTCGGCGGATTTTCTCCAATTTGAAAAAAAAATACGCAGAAATCATTTTAATGAGTTCCTCTAACTTTTGAGACCCCGAACGGCTGAAACTTTTTTCTCACTACAAGAACAACAAACCAGTGGTCATGTTGTCACTGCGAAATTTCAATAGGTATGACGCTTATGTTCAAATTATAGAGCACGTTTGGCAAGCAACACTGGTTTGAAGGAGAAAATCAAAAATTTTTGCCAACAGGCCAACAGTTTCGACGAACTGTCGAACTAGGTTCTTAACTATCGAACTAGTTCGAACATGGCCACCGTATGACGAACATGTTCGCTAATGTGCAAACTTTTAGTGTATTTGAACTTTTGAAAAAATATATTTTTTGGGTGACGTCACTGTTATAAGGCGTGGTTTTAATCCAAATATTTCACATTTCAAACTCTGAATTTTTAATTATTAAAGCTGATTTAAGCAATATCAAGCTTCAACATAAATGTTTTTGGAATTTATAAAGGTTTTACTTTTATGATCACGTCGCACGTTGGGGCGAGCCCGTAAAAAGGGTTGGACATCGCATATTGTTTTAAATAATTAATTGTAACTCTGGAACCATTTGATGTATTTTGATCAAATTTTAAACATGTCTTCTTAAAAGAATTTCTCATGAAATCCTTTAACCTTTATTAGCGTATTTAATATCGTAGCGGGTCTAGGAGACCCAAAGATTCATGGTAAAAAACATTTTTTTGTGTTTGGCGATATTTCGTATGTATTTTAATACAAAATGTTTTAAACAAGAATTTATTAGCTTATTACATTTAAAAGATGTTTAAATAAAGACAGCATACATCTCTATTTAAAACAATTATTTGTAATTTTAAGAGCAAACAGTGATTTATTAATAACACACATAGTTATACAATACGCTTAATTTTACACAATATCTGTAAAACTTATGTTTTCACTTTCTTCATCAAAAAGCTCTTTTGCTTCAATCACATAGCTTTGTGGTGATTTTTTATTAAACACCGTATCAATGTCAAAATTTTGGTGCAAGTGCTGCCATTGCTATTTTTTTATTTTTTGTGGGACAAACACTTTGAGAGGAATTTTTGAAGTTGGGAAAGAAGATTCAGCTACGAAACATCACAAGCAGCCAAATTTTAGATGTTTTTTGCTTAATAAAGCTAAGCAATGTAGTTTGGTGGCCTTCTTTTTTTTAAATATATAAAAAAGGGTGTTTTTTATAGAATGATACAAGTTGGCATCACTGCTTTATTTGACCACTTATTTAACATCTGATAGTTGCTTTTTGTTTACTTTGCTTTAACATTTTATTATAGATCGACTTACACCAGAGCAACGCGTGCAAATTGTGGAAATTTTTAATCAAAATAATGGTTCTGTTCGTCAAACTTATCGTGCATTTCGTCCATTTTATGGCGTACATAATCGTCCTTCAGAGCTGCTTATTCGAAGAACAATAGATCGTCTTCTGACCACATTTACTCTTACTGATAATGTGCATCCCGTGAGACGCCGAACAGTGTGCACTGAAGAATCTGTAGCCGCTGTACAGGAAAGCATTGAAGATGATCCTAATCAATCAATTCGTCGCCGTTCTCAGCAACTGTGGTTGTGTCCTTTCACTTTATGGAAGATTTTACGAAAAGATCTTGGCTTAAAACCTTTCAAGATTATTTTCTTTGGGGTTATATAAAGTCACTTGTCTACGTCGATAAACCACAAACAATTGAACACCTGGAAATCAACATTCAAAGAGTTATCGGCGAGATACGGCCGCAAATGCTGCGAAAAGTGAAAATTGGTGTTCCAGATTGCGCCTTGTACGCGCCAGACGTGGCGGCCACATGGCCAAAATCATATATAAACATTAATGTCATGAAATTTTTTATCCAATAAAGCCCGTTTCATTGATATTAAAAATATATTACTATGTTCTATTATGATTTAAACTTTTATCACTCTATAAAAAACACCCTTTAGATAACACAGCTTTTCGGCATATTTTATATTTTTTGTATCACAATATTTTCACACTTCACAAAACAAAATTACAAAAGAAAAATAATACACGTCTTTTTTCCTGAAATCAAAAAGATCAAGTAACAAAAAACGGGATTTTTCATTGGATTGTGGTTCAAAATATGGCAATATTGACTTTTTTTATTTTGACATTGCTACTGTGCCGATTTGATGGACGTCACCTACTTCTGCCACCTTCATAAATACATTTTGCTTGCACTGAACTTTTAAAATACATTTCATATAAATTATTGACGGTTAAAGATACAACAACTGTGTTTATTGGCAGATCACTTTTATGTGGATTTCATACCCTTTATCTGTACTGTACCAGTTTATGCAATTTTTTTACTGGAATTCTTGAAGATATTTGCATCGTGTCTAAAATATATCTCAAGAACCAGACGTCTCAGATAAATGAACAGTATACTAAAATATTTGCATTAAAATTTTCTACACTTATTTAGTAAAATAAATTTACGTCACTTTACTGGTATGGATGCTATGCCGCAATCAAAGCAAAAGATCTATTTTTTCCGTTTACAAATGGTCACGGAGCCGGGCCAGAATGGGTTAAAAAAAATATATGTATCCCAAACTTGTTTTTTTTTTTTATCTATTCGCAAGTTTTCATCGCTAATAACACTGAATTAGTTTCTATAGTTACGCTGTAATAGGCAAAGTTTGTGAGAAATGCTATAAAAAAACCGATTAATATAATTTTGATAGTGAATTTCTCAGAAGGCGCTGGATGGCGCGCGCTAATTTTTTTTTTAAACATTTCTTAGTATCATTATTTTTAATGTAAGGTTCTTTGATCCTGGCCAACCCAGGCTATTTTTTATTTTTCATACATAATAATTTTTTTTAATTTTTTCCCTTATCGCAATAACGGGATAGCAAAAAACGTAAAAACAAAATATCTGGTTTAAAAGTTTAGAGTATACACTTTCATAAAATATAAATATCTGTTCAATCATGCAGTTTAACAAAATGTTTAAGGACTTTAAAAAAAAAGATTAAATATTTTTATATTACAATATATCAACTTTGAGGCCTTACAAAAACAAAAGTACGCACAAAGATAAAAAAACTGCCGTATTCAAATAGCCCAAATATATTTCTATCGAAATGCTTCAAAATATTGTAATAATTTGCAAGTTGCACTTTTTTCTGGATGTCCAACCCTTTGTATGGGATCGCCCACCGTGCGTCGCACAGTGTCTTTTTCAATTCTGGCGTGCCAAAATTCATACCTCAAAAAGTACCATAGCTGGAGACATAAAATTTTGTAAGTAGGTTTTTAATACGAAAATAATAAGTGTTACCAAAAATAGTCGTGATCGGTTCACTGCCACGCCTACCTCCCATGTAAATGGAGAAGTTATAATGGCATAAGTTTGGTTGTAAGAATTCTATAGCTATAAAATTAGATTTGTAAGTTTATCTTATATCTAAAATATGTTTTTTGTAAAATGGGCGTGATCATTGTACTGCCACACCTACCTCTTTAACAATCGGAATATAAGTTTTTGCATTAGTTTGGTTTTATGCCTGGTATTATGATGAAATTTTGTTTCTCAGTTTATGTTATAGTTAAATAGCTTTTGGCAAAATATGAGCCTTATAGGTCAACTACCAAGCTTACCTCACATACAACTGGAACAGTGTTATTGGCATAAGTTTAGTATTACGTCTGCTGTACTTACTTATATGTACAACTTCTACATATTTCACTTAAATATTTATTAAATATATGTAATTAAAATAGTGAGTTTTCTTTGTAAAATTTTTTATTCCGAATCTGAATCAGAATTTTCCTGAAGAAATTCTGGAGACTTTAGCAGTTTTATTACATCTACTGTTAACTTGGACCGTTTATATTTATGTGGATGTCGCAAAGAATTAATGTATGGATCTGAAGAAATTAAGAGTCAATGTGATTTTCAAGCTCATTTTTTTCACAGTTAATTATCAATTAAGTTATTTTATCAATTAAAGTTAAATTGTTTATCGACACAAACTCAGATATTATGAAATTACATTTTTATTGATTATTTTACACAAAAACGGAAAAATTATGTATATTTATTTATTTTAGTTGTAGTTATAATTGATCCAAAGACACATTTCCCAAAGTTTTCGATATCCTATATTTACAATTTAACTTACATATATCCGAGCTTATGTCATATATTTAAACGAGAATTTTAATTCAATAACGGCAGATTAACAAATATTTCTTAAATAAATTATTATATCACATCTTTGTTTATAACAAAGATATAAAGATAAAAATTAATAAAAAAAATGATGCAACTAACATATTGGGAAACCGTGCTGAACAACTGTTTGCCCCTACAACAAAATTATTACAACTTAATTACTGACGTTAGGCAAAAAACCTAAAAAAAATATTTTCAAGATATACACACAATATTGTGTTTACCATTAATACCTTTCATAAAAAAGAAAGTAAAGAATTATCTTCTTTAATTTCGCATCGAAAATGTGCATTACAGTAAGGGATTCACTTATGACTTATTCCTACAACTTTATAAGTAGTTTTAATATATATTTTATTTTGTTAAACTTTTCAATGTTTAATAAGAAACAGTAGGTATTTGTGCTAGCTTGTTTGTTCACTACACGCAGAGAAAAGACATGATTGAGAAATGATTACTGCAATAATAATTTTTTTACTAAAATTATTGTATTATTTCTGCAAACACAAATTTTTGCCTTAATAAAGTCATTATTTACTAATGGTGGTACCAAAAATAACATTTTAGTTCAAATCATAACCATCATTGAAATCGTCAACATACTATGATTGCCTCAACTATTAGTTGCAACAAAAATGTTGTAGTTCTGTCAATCATGATAAATGTGAATATTATTATAGCGATAAACATATTAGAATTTTGAATGTTTGTCTGAACTATTCTTTGATTGTTGGCAAACGAAGCAGAACATAACCAAAAATCGAAAGAATTTATTATGTCTGAACAGTTTGCAGGAAAAACTTTCACTTCATTCAGACACAATAAGTTTTATCGATTCCTGGCTATGTGCCGTTTCGTTTGTCAACTGTTCAATTATTGTGTTTTGTTTTAAATCGCCTTATCCTAAAAACAGCACGCAGAAAAGCGACATTTTTGACTTTAATTGTAACAAACATACTATTTCTATTTACCGTAAATATATTTCGCAATTCTGACCATATTTTGTTTATCACAAATATTGCTATTTTTGTGACAATGCACTTGATGTACCATATTTATGAATGGCATTAGTCAGGCGAGCGGTAGTAGCGGCTGTGTCCTACTGGTAGTGTGTGTGGCTCGTAAGCGAAAAAGCCAAGGTTCAAACCCCAGCTCGGACAGAAAATTTTATCAAAAAGATTTTTCAATTGAATTAATATTTCTGTTCAGCCCAGACAATGGCAAACCTCTGGAGATATCTTAATTTTAATAGTACATGAAAATAAAAAAAATAAAATTATTGTTTCAATAATATTCTGGATCCTAATAATAAATTCATAATATAGTTGTTACAATCATTCTATTTTCGACCCAATAAGAGAATAATGATTGTTTCAATAATATTTTGGCTGCTACAAAAAAGTTCCTTTTCTTAATATAGTTGTTATAATCATTTTATCATGATCAAAGAAAAAATTACATGTTTAAGAACATGTTAGCAACAATCATAATCCGAATCATACTATGATCATCTTAAAACATGGTTGTTTCTCTGCGTGTATGCATTTTTTAACTTAAGCAAATTAGTTAAACATAAAATAAGTCATTGCGTGGAAAGTATAAAAGGTAGAAGAACAATATTTGGAAAATTTATTAATTTTACTATCATTATTACTTATCCATAAATTCTTTAATTTTGACTTCTTAGTTTGCAATAGAGAGACCTAAGAAGTTAAAAACCATAAATTCGGCATAAAATCTGGTTCATGAAATTTAACAACGTTGAAATTAATTTTATTTGCACAATTTGTTTGTCTTAATAATAATTTCAAAAATTAACTTAATGAGATTACAATTACAGAAATTATCTTAATAAGTGTTATGTGCACTAAGCACAGGAATGAAAAGTTTCAGTGTCATAATGATGATATATTTTACTTACTTTCGCAGCTTTTTACAATAGTTTTTTTTTAATTAAAAGGCAATACACCAAATGTTATGTTAATTATATTCTCCAGGTTAGATAATGATAAATACTTTAGATATATTTTACTAAATAAGACCATAAATAAAATTTTATGAAAAAGAAAACATTTTTTAAAACTTTTTTTATATTATTTTCGTAAAGATTTCAAACTATTTTTATAAGATTTTTAACCAAATATTTACAAAAAGAAAAAATATTGCAAAATATTGTCTATATCAAAAGTTACGGTTAGTTAAATATGACTTACTTCTAGAGCGTTGCATTCACTTTATCTTCGTTTATTCACTTTATCTTACTTTCAGAAATTTTAAAAAAATGCAAGAGTTATTTTGACTTTTCGATATTGTTTTTTATTTACATAAATATATTTCTCTAGGGAAAATAAGTCTTTTTTTAAAAATTTAACATTTTATTTTAGCGTATTTTGGCACTCCAAAATTGAAAAACACACATTGTGCGTCGCTTTAAAAAGAAGATGTGGGCGTTATTTTAATTTTTTTTATTTTAAATTGCAAACATCGAGTGCATAGTTAAGATTAAAACAAATTTGCAAAGTTTAAAGCCATTGTACTAGTTTTGTGAAATTTTAGAAGATTTTACTGGTTTCATAAAGTCACTTTGTATGGGAGGTAGGCGTGGTTTTTATTATATTTTTAAAAAATTAAAACTTAAAGTGCATATTACAGGTTTAAGCATATGTGCAAAATTTAAACAAGTCATTATATTAATTTTTGTGGAATTTAAATCGATTTTACCGATTTGATAAAGCCACTTTGTATGGAAGGTAGGCATGGTTTTCATCCGATTTTGCTTATTTTCGAACTTGATATTTATTTTTAAATAAAAAGCTTATATTTTTAATTTTGTTACGATAGCTCTAAATTTACGGCTGTTATCATCATCACAGACAGACAGACGGACATGGCTAAATTGACTCAGGAGGTGATGCTGACCAAGAATATATATACCTTTCTAAACCTGCCAAGCCTTCTTATCGGCATTGCAAATGCGTGGAGGCATAAAAAACAGCAGAATTATGCAAATTAATTCACACGCACCTAGCAAAAATCGGTTTTTGGATATACATAAAACAAAATTTGAGGGTGGATGCAACAAACCTAGTATCTTATGTTCTACCAGGTCAACAATCTGCACCATGTCATATGCAAAGCTTTTCGAATTTTTCTCTTTTTGTAACACAGTGTTGTCACAATCATTATTAATGATTTATATTTATGTTAACAAATGCTTCGAATGATTTATTAAAAAATACATCTTTTTAAAGCATAGATAAACAAACGTTACCGGACATTAATCTTCAGTCATTTATCATCAATCGTAAAGAGGTGACATTTTATAAACGATCATTAACTTACCTTTAAATAGCTGCATCAATGATTCTAAATTCCATGACTTCAATAACTTTCGCAGCATCATAGAATCGTTGGAGTATAACTGACTCATTTCCTCGTTACCGTTCATAATTGTGACTGCCTTCGTGCTATAACTTTAATATAAAATAAGTTTTATTCGTGCCGATTATTTCGAGAAAATATTTTTAAACAAACTTACGTGAATGTGATTTGTAATGTATTTTTTATTTTATATTATTTCCTACGAAAAAAAAAACCAGACACGCTGCAAGCACAAAAGACCAAACGCTACGCGTTCTGTATAACGACTAACCGTTGGCGACGTTCATCATTCATATACGCACACATCTTCATGCATACATACATACATACATTAAATCGATGTATCTACCCTCTTTCCCTTGGACTCTATTGTATCTTCCAGTCTTGGGCATAGCAACCCAACAAAACTTCGTTAACATAACGTTGTTGCCTGTGTTTCTGTGTCTGACTGGCTCTACGAGTTGGTTGATGTACAGTTCCACGAACGACGTCGACGTATGCATTCATTAAACAGGCAAACCCGAACTGAACAAGTATGAACTGAGCGTTGACTGTACGTACGAAGCAGAGCGCATGAGAGATGAATAAATGAATAATTGATGCGAGGTTTTGTGTTCGTTGTTTATTTTTTTGTATTATTGTAGACTGCGTTATTGTTGTTGTTGTGTTGTAGCAGTGCTGCCAAGTGTGGCTTTTGTTTTTTTTAACCCTCATTATGCATAAATAATATTCAGCTTATATACATACTTACAAACATTCTTATATGATATGCTAAAATTATTGTTAGCTGCAGACGTATTTCATATTTTATATTACAAAATGTATTCATAAAAATGTATATAGTATATATTGTGGAATAGAAACTAATTTATGTTTGGGCTCGTTTTGGTTTTCAAATTTCTCAAGGTTTATATGTTTGTAATGTTAGTGGAAAGAGAATGTCGTAAAAATGATTTAATGTCAGCACTTATAACACGGTATAAGCTGTTTATTGGCAATCCGGCACCATCGTGCAAATTAAAAAAATTTATATATTTTTATCCGCTTCACCGATATACTAGTTTCCACAAAATTTTTGTATTTTCTATATAACATGGTGAGAAAAAATCGGACTTTTTTGTTGCAGACATATAAAATTATTGGTAGGTTTGATTGCGAGTTGCCAGACGTTCTGATTTTCCATCATATGCAGTATATGTACTAATCAGGCGCAGATCCAGGGGAGGAAATATGGGGGCTAAGGCCCCCCAGACGCTAATTTATTTTTTATAACGATGTGTAACTCTTTTTTTTCGTTACAAGTTGAAAACGTCTTAAAAGTTTTTCGGGATTAAATCAGTAGCAATTCTTTGATTTTTCTTGTGTAGGAAAACTTGAGTTATTACTCTATGTTTTATAACACAGAAGTATCAACGGAGGTTTTAGGCAAAAACAGTTAAAATCAAGTCACATTTTAAAAGATGTTTTTTAGAAAAGTTTATTATACTTACAAAAAATTGCATTTGCATGCTAATTTTACATCATCAGTTTAAGTAAAAAAATGTTTTTTTACTCTTAACACATCGCATTCTAACTACAATTTTTAAAATTCGACTTTTAGCAAAAAAACGATTCAAAGTGCACATGTCTTTCGACTATAAAAATATCTTAGTCTTATCTCTTCTCTATCGTTTTAAAAACGCCGTTAAGCTTCTTTTAATGCAACGCTTTTAAGTGAACCTGACGTGTGTTATAACATGTATATGGTATTATTTTGACTTGTTCCTTCTTTTGTGAGAAAATAACAGCTTTCGTAAGAAATTATTTACATATTTGTTGCCTGTTTTGTTGATTGCAGTGAGTTAATAAAAATGTACTATTTGGTATTGTGTATTTTTAACTGAAATAAGATAATTGAATTTTTTAAGAAAAGCTTTTGCTTCACAAAAGCAAATTAAATGCACTTTTTAACCGTTATACTTAAGCCTGCATAACACTTTTTTTTTTGTTAAATTTCAAAAACTGGAAACGAGTGGCGCGTTGACAATAGAGTGATCCTTATTTTACGATTTTTGGAAATATAAAGTAGCTGAAATGCTCAAAAGCCCGATAATTGGAGAAGCATTACATGAGTTTTACTTAATATTTAATCAAAGTAGTGTATTTTAAAAAAAAAAACTGCAATGCACTTTGTTCTTTATGTTATTTTTTTATTTAGTTGTTTGAAAGTAGCTATCAAACATAAAAATCCGATGAAAAGTACCAGCGTTGTGATATTTTGCTTTTCGAAAAAAATGTTATTTTCTTTCTGGTTGTAATAAAAACATCGCAAAAATCCATATTTAAAAAAAATGCAATGAAATGTTGCTGGAATATATTCTGAAACAACACTTAATACAAACACAAAAATTGTGTGATTACGTTGGATAGCTTGGTCGTTATGAAATTTTTTACTAGAAGTGCACCATTTTGTAAGTTTCGAGTTTGGGTTTTTTACGAAAAAATTCTTTAAAAATCTAAAATTCCCAAAAACAACACTACAGGTAGCTATGGCATTGCCCTTAGCTATTTTGTACGCAAAATTACAAAAACAAAAATTCAGATACAAAGGTTATAGTTGAAACTTGGTTTGCTTTAAAAAAAATCCTCAAAATGGCTGTTTCTGGCATTTCGAAAACAAAATCTCATAAAAAATTTAAAAAACTATATTTATCTCTTAAAATTACTTTAAAAATTTGTCATAGTTTTGCTTTAATACTTTGAACAAAAATGAAACATTTGTAAATTACAGCCACATTAATGCAAATATTATCTTAATTGCGATTTTTTGGAAACTTTGAACTCGAAGAAAATTTTTTCTTAATCGTTCTTGGAATATAAAAATATAAAGAAAAAATCTAAAAGTTCATCAATCGACACGAAACTTTATAGATTTTATAGACAGTTGTTTCTGCTGTCATTAATAAAATGTTTGTTAATTTTTTCATCGTTTCATTATTTACAGCTTATATGCACTTTATACGGAAAGATTGCAACTTCCTGACATAAAGAAAAGAGATCTAAAAGAACTGGTGAACAAAAATATCATCCCAAAGATTTTCGTAAACACATACTATAAATATTTTACAGATTAATTTGATTTTTCTGTGTAAATTTTACTGCTTACTACTGAGGGTCACGTTTCAAGGTCACGTTAAGTTATATCTGGCGCCCAGAGCTGTAAAATCGGCATTCATATTCAGAATATTAAGTACAACTGCATAACTACATAATAATGCATTCAATAAATGCAAAATTGATTTATAAATAAAATTTACAATTCACATTCATTTTTGAATAAATGATAAATTATTCATTTTCGTTATTCAGAACAATAAATCATTTTTTTATTCATTTAAATGCTATTCACAAAGAATGCAATTCACAAAGAATTTCCGAATTTTCAATTATTCATTATTAATTTTTTATTCGTTATTCATTTTTTTCATTATTTGTTTGTTATTCACTATTCATTTTTTAATTTATAATTAATTTTTTATTCATTATTCATTTGTCATTCATTATTCTATTTATATTCTTTATTAATTTTTTATTCATTATGCACTTTTTATTCATTATTAATTTTTTATTCATTACTCATTTTCTATTCATTATTCATTTTTTATTCTTCATTCATTTGTTATTCAATTTGGTCCCAAGCCATATTTAAAAAATGAATAACAATTAAATAAAGAATAACAAATGAATAATGAATAACAAATGAATAATGAATAAAAAATTAATAATGAATAAAAATGAATAATGAATAAAAAATTAATAATGAATAAAAAATTAATATTGAATAAAAAATGAATAATGAATAAAAAAAGAATAATGAATAACAAATGAATAATGAATAAAAAAATAATAATGTTGTTATTCCCATACATATTTAAAAAATGAATAACAATTAAATAAAGAATAAAAAATGAATAATGAATAAAAATGAATAACGAATAAAAAATGAATAATGAATAAAAAAAGAATAACTGAAAATTCTTAAATTCTTTGTGAATTCTATTCTTTGTGAACAGCATTCAAATGAATAAAAAAATAATTTTATTATTCTGAATAACGAAAATTAATAATTAATCATTTTTTCAAAAATGAATGTGAATTAAAAATTTTATTTATAAATCAATTTTGCATTCATTGTATGCATTGTTATTTCGTTAGTCACTGATTCACTTTTTGTGAATAAAATCAAATTGAATGCATTCTTTTACAGCTCGGATCTGGCCTTACCACTACAAAAAAAAAATTTAACGTCTCCTTACGAACATACCAAGGGAAAAAATAGAATAACCTTTAACTTAAAACATACAAGGAAACTATGTGAATACCCTTACTATAACCTTTAATATAAGATATTTTTTTTGTTACCATAAAGTAAATTAGAATACTTTATGTTTAGATTTTACAGTACAATTTCTTTCATTTTGTGTTTTAAATGAATTTTTTTTTATTATGTATGTCTTTAGTTACATACTTAATTTTATGTTCAACTTATTTTAATTTCTATATTTAATTTTCATTAATTTTACTTAATACATTTGTTTTGAATTTCATATAAATTTTTTTTTTTGTAAAAATATAAATTTAAATAAACTGTCTACTAAAACATAAATTTATTCCTGATACTGAGCTTATTGCAAAGAAAAAAATAATAATGTCTTCAGTTAAAAAGGCACAACATAAAATAAAAACATGTGTTGAATAAAATAATTTCAAGATAATAGGCACAAGTGCTAAATTTGATTTTTTCCACTATCAAATGAAGACATGAGTAGATGAAGTTGATATGTCGCATTTTCGAATTTTTGCTGTTTTGTACATTGATGAAGGTGTAATGTATATACGAACCATTTTAAACTTTAAAACAACAATGTTTGTGGCTATTTTAGAAAATAACTTCTACACAAAGTTTGATTTAGTATAGATTTCAGTACAAATGCGAAACTTTGAACTCAATTTTCTCGAAATTAGAATTATGCGACATATCACCTTCATCCACTCATGTCTTCAAATATGAATGAAAAGAACGGAACAACATAAATACTTACTCCTGCATGGTCTTTCTTGACAATGACTTACCATTTCTATTAAAATATTTCGTTTACATTTAATAAAGCAATTTTTTCCTTTTCCTAAAAATTTGTAAATTTTGAGTTGTGGCCTTCTTGTTGTTAGCGTGCGATATACTTCATATTCATAAAAATGGCGCTGAAGTTAGTGTGCTTAAAAAAATTTGAAAATCGGGCTCGGCTCCTGATCGTCTGAAAATAAAAAACAAACATGCATTCAAAAACAGACCATAAAGTGCACGTACCAAAATGGAATGAAAGTATGAAAAATTAAGAAAATTATGAAAAAAGTCGAAAAATTTACGTTATTCTTGACCATACCTCAAAATAATTATATGTGCAACACTTCAATGCACTTCTAAGCGAACATAACTTCATTTGCTTTTATATTATTTTTTTATTGAAATATCATTAAGGACTTATATGTAAAACAAGATATACTTACTTACTTAGTTGGCGCTACAACCGTATGTCGGTCTTGGCCTCATCTAAGAATTTGCGCCAGCCATTTCTGTCTTTCGCTTGCTGGCGCCAGTTGGAAATTCCAAGCTTCGTCAGGTTGTCCTCTACTTGGTCTTTCCAACGAAGATGCGGTCGTCCTCTTCTGCGTTGACCGCCGCTGGGTACCGAATCGAATGTTTTCTTCACTGGAGCATCGTCTTTCATGCGCTGAACATGACCAAGCCAGCGAAGCCGCTCGATTTTAATGCGCTTGACTATGTCGATGTCAGCGTACAGCTCATACAGTTCATCATTCCACCGTATTCGGTACTCGCCATTGACGCAGATTGGTCCGTAGATCTTACGAAGAATCTTTCTCTCGAATGCTCCTAAAGTCTTTTCATCTAAACTGCTCAGCGTCCAGGTTTGTGATGCGTAAAGTAGGACGGGCATGATGAGCGATTTATAGAGCGTGATTTTCGTTCGTCGAGAGAGGGCTCTGCTTCTCAATTGCCTACTGAGCCCAAAGTAACACCTGTTGGCAAGAGTTATTCTTCGTTTGATCTCAATGCTGATGTCGTTGGTAGAATTAATGCTGGATCCCAGATAAACGAAGTTCTTCACAACCTCGAAGGAGGTATTGTCAACGGTAACGTGGGTTCCAAGACGCTGGGACTGTTTGTTTGTTGACACTAAGTATTTCGTCTTGTCTGCATTCACTGCCAGACCCATTCGACTTGACTCTCTTTCTAATCAAGATATAGCTTATTAAAAAAACTTGTTTTTCAAAAAAATATAATGTATTTAAAAAGTTCATAGAAAATATTTATATGTGCAAAACCTATTTTTATTGATTTTATGGAAAAAAATAGAAATACATATATATATATATTTTATAAAAGAATGTCCTTCTTTCTTATACAGTGTTGCGCAAAACAATAGCAACAAAATCGGTACGCTACTACAAAATCGTGTATTTTTTAAATATAAGGGACACACAAAAATGATTATAGGAACCAAATCATATATTCATACATCATATTAAAAACAAATCATATTCCAATTTGGTTTTGTTTTCTTTATTAAATTTAAAATTAATGTGACTGCATTCAGTTTGTCTGAGAGCAACATAATTAATATTTGGTGTAAGATCCATTATTCTTAATAACCGCTGCACAGCTGAGCGGCAAAGTAGATATGTTAGTATTAGTATATGTTCCTAATTAAGTTTCAGCGCTTCATACAGTGCAGTCTTATTGGAAAACCTTTGACCAGAAACTTTTACCTTCAAAATCCCAAAAAGATTTTCAATGGGATTCAAGTCATTGTGACTGTGCCGGCTAATCAAGGACTTGAATCCCTTTGCCTCTAATGTAATCTTTGATGAGCTTTGAAGTGTGCTTCGGGTTGTGATCAGGGTTGCCAACTCTTGGAAGCTCCCCGCCCGGAGCTTTTCTAGCATAATTTTTTTTTTCTTTTTCTCAAATCAATGATTTTTTATACTTGTTTTAGAATAAAAATTTAATTTTTTACACGTAAATATAATAAACAATCTTATAATTTATTGTTTTAACAAAAAGTGCATAACAATTTGTATATTTAAAAAAAAGACTAAATCTGAGTCAATATAACACATTTTAAAAATTATATTTGAGTTGCGATTTTAAGCTTTTAACAAGTTCTTGCTAATCCGAGTGTTGTCAATCAAAATAAAAATTTATTCGTTCTTTATTTATTTATTCTTTTACCAAACAAGTGGGAAATCAACTTGAATCGTCAAAACTAAAAGTGGTACGCGATTTTTGAATATAGCAAAGATGTTTGTTATAAGTTGATAAAAAATTGTTTTTCATACTTCTATCCCCCACCCCTTTTTTTGCCCTTATTTTTACGTTTATCGAAAATAATTCATTTTAAGCATAGCTGTATTCTGCAAACCATTGAGAAATGTAATATTATGTGTTGGCAAAAAATCATCCCTATTAAAAAACTTATAAGATCTTCCAACAAAAAAATTACCCTAGATCCACCATATCCAAACTATAGTCTCCCAAAATGCAAAATTAATTCAAACTATTGAGATATAGACAATAAGGCGTATCGAATTTAGATTTCTTTCTCGAATTTCACATTCTAAGAGGTCTCAAAAGTTGCATAGGGTTGTCAAGATCTCCCAAAAAAATTTTAGGAAAAAAACAACATGTCTCCCTCTACCGCAAGAACAAAGTTGTTTTTTGAGAAAACCGGTTAAAATATAGACCTCAATATGCTTAGATTTTTGTAAGAAAAGTAAAAGTCTTAAAGTCTAAAAGTAAAAGTAAATACAAACTTTCACTAACAATATCTTGCCAAATACGATGCCACTCTCGTTTTTCACCCACAGTCTCCTGTGAGAAGGATATTCGAATATAAAGGTACACTCGAGATAGCACAATTATTTTGATTGTTATCTAATTTTCTAAATTTTTGTTGTATTGCTTATAGTGTCAACGTTTTCCTTAAATTTGGCGAATTAATAATTTGCATATTTTTCGCATATGTATTTTCTTGTTTTTGAGAAATGTATACTTGATCGCAATTATTCAACTTTTCCAAAAATATTAATATAAGGTGTTATATCTCGGGCATCAGAAGTGGTACCGAAAATAATTTTCTCAATTTGGATTTTTCAAATGTTTTTCAAAGAAACCCTGTCTTAAAATATTTATTTAAAACACCAGGAAAAGGCCAAAAATATTTTTCCTATTTTTATATCTAAATAAAAATATTTCCTTGCATGAAATTTAACTTTATGTTCATATCTCCTTTATGGTAATTATTTCTTTAAACCACTTCTTAAAAACAATAAGTCAATTGAGACCCATCGAATGGCTAATTCAGAAGCTCGAAATTTTAGTATAACATATTTGTCAATGCTGAGGTGAGGTGTTTTGAGGAAATAATAAATTTCATGCTAGAAAGTAACATTTTTTTCAAGTTATCGAAATAGAAAAAAAGGTGGTCTTTATCCTGGTGTTTTTAATAGATACTCTTGGAAAGGGTGTTTTTAAGAAATATTTGAAGAATCAAAATTGAGAAAATTACCTTCGGTACCACTTCTGGTGCTCGATATATAACACCTTATATTCATGTTTTCGGAAAAGTTGAAAAATTGCAGTAAAGCATACATTTCTCAGAAACAAGAAAATGCATATGCAAAAATATGCAAATTATTAATTCGCCAAATTTAAGGAAAACGTAAACACTTTAATCAATACCACCAAAATTTAGACAATCAGACAACAATCAAAAGTTCTGAGCTATCTCGGGAGTACCTTTAGATTCGAATATCCTTCACACCTTACACTCTGGGTAAAAATTAAGAAAGGCATCGTGTTTGGCAAAATATTTTTAGTTAAAGTCTGTATTTACTTTTACTTTAAGACATATGTAGTGTTTCTTACAAAAATCTAAGCATTTTGATATCTATATTTTTACCTGTTTTTCTCAAAAAACAACTTTGTTCTTGCAGTAGAGGGAGACATGTTCTTTTTTGATTTCTCTTAGTAGAATTTTTTGACCTTGAATCACAGTTTTCTCAAAATCTTGATGTGATGGAAAAATTTGGGTGCCAGATTTGTGATAAGGAGTCCGGAAATAATTGAACACATTTTTTGGTTTCTTACTCACGTTTTGGCTGTCGCACTGTGTAATTTTCGAGACCTCTTATACACGTTCGGGTGTGAGTTCGTGCTTCACAATATATAAATAATTTGGAATTTCCATAGAAATTCCTTTTTGAGAGCTTTCCTCAAATTAGTTAAATTTTTTAAAATACACTAACCTTTTTTTATAAAATCCGACCACATCATTAAGCATAATTTTTTGTTGTCATACTTTTAAAGAGCTTAAGTGCATACGGACTTTAGTTTCAAAAAAATTTATAATATTTATAATTTATAATTTAAAATAATTTTATATTACATTTTTATATAATTGTAATTATTTTATTAAAAAAAATTCTTAAAGTGCGAAAGCCGGAGAAAATCTGTGAGGGCCGGAGCCCGGAGATCGACCATTCAAAACCGGAGTTTCCGGGCCAAATGGTATGAGTTGGCAAACCTGGCTGTGATCGGGCTCAAACGTTCACTGAAGCGACATATTCCAATCTGAATGTGGTCGCATCTTGCTTTCTAAAATGTCATTATATATAAATCGATCCATAATTCCATAGATTTTTTGAAATGGTTCAAATTCTTTATAGGAAAAACAAGTCCAGACTATAATGCCATCGCAACCGTGTTCAAAATTTATTTTGCAGTTTTGGGCTTCAAGTCGTGTACCTTAGTGGCGCCGTACCGTTCCCATCTGAATTAATCAAGTTGAACTTTGATTCATGGCTAAAAAAAACGGTTTTCGATTTTTGAGCGGTCCAATTTAGGTGCTCTTTTGGAAGACTGAGTCTAAAAAACAATAAAGTGCAACTAGTTGCCACAATTTCAGACAGAATTGTTTAAATTGTAATACCTCACCTTGTTTTTTATGCTAAGCTGTAAGCAAAGGTTTCTCTGCCGGTCTGTAACTTCTTTAATCGTTCTCAACGGCTCGTCTTCAAACAGTGCTGTGGTGGATATCTAAATCAAGTGTCCGAACAACCTCTTTGGCTGTGGCAAATGCATTTCGCTTGAACACACCACAAATGTTCCTATCATTACGCAGCGATGTTTTCCGCGGTCGCCCTCTTTAATGTACCGTTGTTACGTCTTTTGTAAAGGTATATTTTTTTATTAATCTGCAAACTATTGACCGATTAATATCAAACTGTTTCACGTTATATATTTGCGAATTTTCGTTTTTATATTCGGAAATAATTTGTAATTTAAGAGCTTCACAGTATTTAAAACGTGCCATTTAAAATGGAAGTGTCACAACTAGCACAATGTCACAACTAGCACAAAAAAAACTAAACTTAAATGTTTATGACTTACAAACAACACGTGCTTTACAATAACGGAACTTTTACCAATAATTCTTCGAACTTCTGTTCTCTTTTTACATTTTTCAAGTTTTGTTGCTATTGTTTTGCTCACAGACAAATTGAATGTAGTCACATTAATTTGAAATTTAATAAAAAAAAACAAAACCAAATTTGAATTTGATTTGTTTTATATATGATGTATGAATATATGCTTTGATTCCTATAATCATTTTTGTGATATTAAAAAAGATACACGATTTTGTAGCAGCGCACTTATTTTGTTGCTATTGTTTTGCGCAACACTGTATATGACTTGGTTAAGCGTGAAAGGCATGAAGTACATCAGCGATCAGAGGATGGAGCCATCGATTTTCTGCCATTCATCTTAAAGAACTGTTTTCAGATGCGTCACGAACTGGCGCCCGTTTTTATAAACTTGGGCAGAAAGAATGCCCCACAGGTTATCGATAGGATTCAAATCATGACTAAGAGCAGGTCACTACAGCACGGGTATATTTCAGCTTTATTGAAAGCCATTTGTGGCTCGGGAAGAATTTGTTGGTGCGTTGTCCTACTCAAAAGTCCAGTTATCCTGGTATTTATAGCATGTAAACTCAATAAACACATTATCCAATAACTCAATATACATTTGTGCTTTCGACTTGCACGAAATAAAATACAGAAGAGACTTTCGAAGTATCTGAAACCGGCTGAAATCATCAATGATCCCCGCCCATGGTTATGCGCATACCTAATTTGTCGTGGCTATCGCAAATTGTGCCGGTATTTCTGGTAATCGTCGGGACCTTCAAGGTTGAAACTTTTCTCATCACTTAATATGACATTCCTAAATTCTTTCTCACAAAATTTGTATTTTTCGGCATATGCTAGACTGGCCGCAATGGTAGCCCTTAGATTCAAATGCACAGCAATTTCACCACAACTCATCCCTTTCTCCACAGCAAGACGTCGAATTCATCTTTTGTGCCGTTGGTCAATCACGAATTTCCTTTCACTACGCTTGATTGCCATAGTTGCCAGAGTCTTTAAAAAAACCTGTTATGGTGTTTCGGTGACGATTTGTCCTAGCAGCTATAGCACCTACTTTTATGCCGGCTTCATTTAAGCCTTTTATATTTCAACGATCTTCTTCAGATAAAGTGGTTCCACGTGGCATTTTTATTTGAAAAGTAAAATAACTCTAAAATGTGCTCATATTTTGTTCCAAAGATGTATTACCGTTATGTTTATAGTTTTTCTTACTAAGGTTATAAACAAAATTTTGTAATTTTTACGATATACATAGCAGTTAAAACACAAAAAAAGCAATTGTGCACATATAAATATTTTCTTTTGCACTCGCAAGATTTCACACTATTTTCGGTTAACGGTACTACGAATACGAGGAAAACTCTGTTCGACTAATAAACTTTGTTCATTAATGAAAATTTTGGCAAGCCCAAAAAAATTGTATTGTATTGAAACCAGGGAGAAAAAATAAAAAATATTTGTGCACGTATAAATATTTTACTGAGGTATTGTTGCGTGTAAAAACTAGACAAATTTTGCAAAGACGCTTATTTTGGTAAAAGATGTGTATAATCACAATACAAACACAATACAATTAAAAAAAAATAATTTAAATCGGTCAATTAGTTTGTTTGCAGTAGTGTAGTCAGTTTTGAAAAAGTATGTTTCGAGAAAAACTCATTTAAATTATTCTGACGCATTGGGTTTTAAGCTCTTTAGAATATGTTTTATAAACGGGATTGATTCGCAATTTTTTTTACATTTTCTTGAATAGTTGTGAAACAATAATCAATTTAAAAAAATTCCATTTCCAAAAAATTGTTTGCCTTAAACCTCTCTTAAAAAAGTCCACATCAGCGCTAATATTATTCGTTTGGCAAAGTCAATGAGTTCAAACTTTATTACATTATTTGTAATAAAACAATGGATATAAGTACGAAATAACAGTTTACTCTTTGCATCCGATATGTGAATATCACCTAATGTTTAATTCGTAAAGATTTTGTAGGATTTGATTTAATCTGCAATTACAGATGAACTCGGCAATTTCGGTATTTCTATTGAAAATTTGAGAGGTCAAAGATATGATGTAGGCTCAAATATGGCTAGACTGGAGTTCAATCATTAATATGTGCAAAACAGCCATTAGTTTTTACACTCACTGTGGCAGTCATTCGAAATTCGAAACATATTCAACATACGATTTTTTTTTACACGATCGGATAAAAAAGTTAAGCTTTTAGTGAACATCAGTAATGAAAGTTTAAAAGTAATATGCTCCACTCGGTGAGTTCACTAAAAATGGAAAAAAGCTTCCATGAAAAAGAGAAATATTTTCTCATCAATAAAGACACCTTCTCTTTAACAGAAAAATATTTCTTTATAACAGGCTCAAACGTTTTCTTTATTGTGTTAATTTTTCCCGAAAACAGAGAAATATTTATTTAATTTTAATAAATCTTTTCTTTAAATTGCGCTCATAGTTTCTCACAAAAAAAGAACACTTTCTTCAAAAGAGAGATATTTTCTTAATATTGGTGCAACACATTTCTTTATAGTGTACACTTATCTCTGAAACAGAGAAGTATATCTGCTTGACGATTAATTACGATTAAAAATGTCTTTTTGTGAAACATTTGTTTTAATTCAGTTCTACGCAAAGTACAAATATTTAAAATATTTAAATAGTTAAAAGTTTGTTAAGAAGTAGAGGTAAAATTATTGTTGTGGCATTGTTTTTCGAGACCTCTTATAAATGTTCCAGAAATTTCTTCTGAAAAACGATTTTACAAATGCATCCAAGGAATCAGTGATAATAAGTAACATAGCTTTGGGTAGTTATGTTAAATAAAAAATTCCTTTTGAAGGAACAATCGTCATAATATGCAGAATAAGCAATACTTACTTTCACAACATCATTCAATCGGTCTCATGTTTTCTATTTTTTTTCGTACCAATTTAATTTTGTTCAATATAAGAAAAGATATCATTTTTAGAGAAGAGGACTCTTTTATTTTTGAGAAAGGATTTGTTTTTATTGAAGAAAATATTTCGCATAGTGATTTGTTTATCTACAAAAGACAAAATTTTTCATTTTCTATAAATTTTTCTCTAAAAATGAGAATTTTTTAGTGCGAGAAAAATACTTATCATTTTTAGAGACATGAAATATTTTCATTTCCCACAAGTGAAGAAATATTTCTTCGAATATGTGAAAATTTATTCTAATTGAAGAAAATTTTATTTGGAATGGAGAAAATTGCTATAATCGGAAATAGAAAAATTTTTTATCACAAAAAGACAGGAACTTTTTTCTGAGTGTACCGTTTATGTCAGAGGAACTTTATAGAATAGAGCATGACTGTGACACAAAAACATCCTTCGAGTCAGCTTAATTTTCAGCTTGCATTTTATAATTTACCTACATGTTTTGGTTAAAGTAAATACCTTCACTTGAGCTTTCAGCAGAACTCTTCAAAATCCTAACGTTCAGATTTCATCAGCTTGTAGCCACATAGAATAAATCATTAACAAATATCTTGAAATGAGAGTTGATAAAAACAGTTTTGAAAGTATTTTCCTCTAAGCCATAGAGACAGAATCTGAGCTAAACATTGAAATAAAACTTCCTCGAGTATGTCAACAACAGAAATATCAAAGTAGTCTCCAAGTCGAAAATAGTACACCTGAAGAATATTTTTGGTAAATTTTTGTGGTTTTAATTAATATTGTATATTGTGAAAAATAGTAATTACTATCGATATTCGGATCACATTATTTCCTCCTTGAACCTTAAATTTAAGGCAAGTATCTAGCAATCAGGGCAAATGTTCATTTAATGAAATTGCAAAGGCAGCTTTAATATATTGGGGGTTGGAATTAATTTTAAAGGTTTTTTTTCGGTTTTTGAGCATTTATTTAGAAACAACGGTACAATGTATATTATTCAAAGTATTGTCCATCGTTAGCTACAACATTTTCCAATCTTTCTGGCAGCATATGGATTCCGCGCCGGAAGAACGATTCGTCTTTTGAGGCAATCCACGAATCGACCCATTTTTTTGGAATCCTCGTAAGAAGTGAAGCGCTGCTCAGCCAAGCCATGCGTCATCGATCTGAATAGGTGGTAGTCGGAAGGGGCTATGTCTGGGCTATAAGGCGGGTGGGGTAGCACATCCCAATTCAGCGCCTTCAACGTTTCCTTGACGGTTCTTGCAACATGTGGCCGTGCGTTGTCATGTTGAAAAACCACTTTGTCGTGTCTTTTGGCATATTCCGGCCGTTTAACCTTTAATGCTCGGCTCAATTGCATCAATTGTTGTTGGTAGCGTTCCCCAGTGATGGTTTCGTTAGGTTTTAGCAGCTCATAGTACACGACACCCTTCTGATCCCACCAAATACACAGCATAAGCTTGGCGCCATGAATATTCGGCTTGGCCCTCGATGTTGATGCATGGCCGGGTGGTGGCCACGATTTTTTTCGCTTAGGATTATCGTAATGGATCCACTTTTCATCGCCAGTGACAATACGATGCAAAAAACTCTTCCTTTTATGCCGTTGAAGCAGTTGTTCGCACATGCAAAATCGCCGTTCAACGTCTCTCGGCTTCAACTGGTACGGCACCCAATTTCCTTGCATTTGAATCATCCCCATGGCCTTCAAGCGTTTGCCGACCGTTGATAAGTCGACTCCCAATGATTCTGACAATTCTTGAAGGGTTTGACATGGGTCTTCATCGAGCAAAGCCTCCAATTCCTCATCTTCAAACTTTTTCGGCTGGCCCGGACGCTTTTTGTCTTCCGTATCAAAATCACCACTTTTAAACCGACGGAACCAGTACTCACAAGTAGAAATCGATGGAGCATAGTCCCCGTAAGCCTCAGTAAGCGTGCGTTGTGCTTCAACCGCTTTTTTCTTCAAATGGAAGCACAAAAGTAAACCTTCCCGCAAATTGCGTTTTGTTGGAACGAAAGTCGACATGTTCACAGAGAAAAAAATATATGTTGTTTACACTTCAGTGGAATGACACGTACTGGAAAATGAAGCTTAGACAATGTGCTTTGAAATGAATATAGTCACAGGTGTGCCCGATGCGATCTATTGATAGTTACGCCATCTCTTAGAAAACCTTTAAAACTAATTCCAACCCCATACATATACAGCCCAATTCTGAATGATTTTTCCCGGGTAATCGGAAAAGGGAGTTTTATCTTTAAGATAAAGTTTAAAAACATTTTGGAAATTTTTAATGCCAATTTTTTTCATCAACCGGCAATATTCATGAGTGTAAACAAAAAATGTGATATCTTTATCTGCAGTCAGAGCTGGGTTGTAATGATTCCTTTTTAGTTTTCCTGTAATGTAATTGAGAACTTTTTCCAATTACATTCCTGAGAAATTGAGAGGACCAATTACCAATTCCTAATTCCAAGGAATTGGGATTGAATTGAGTACTTTTTGACCCAGCTCTGTCTGTTGTCTTAAAAATGAAAACTCCCTTTTCCAATTCCTCAGAAAAAATTATTCAGAATTGGGCTGATAATAACAGTTTAAGCGTGTTGAGCATAGTTGAAAGACGAAATAGTTCTGTGACAATGATATTGTTCTAAGCAAGATCTTAATACAGTTACAGTAACAGGACTACGAAAATGTTTTCTTAACATGTTGATACTTCTTAAAACGAAAAAAGTTATTCCAGTGACTTCTGATGAAAGAAGTTTTTCAGTACTAAGGAGACTGAAAGCCTACATAAGATCAACTATGTTAAAAAATCGTGAAGAAGCATAAGAATTTTAATATAATTCTTAGCTACTTCTAAGCAATTAATTCCTACAAATTATATTACTTTTTAGCTTTTGATATACTTTTAAATTATATACTAAAGTCATTTCAAAATTTAATGTAATTTTTAAAAATTAGTGTACTGCATGCATCAATATATATTATAAAAAAAAATTTTTTTATTTAGTCCCCAATTTGCAATTTCTAGATCCGCCACTGGTACTAATTTTTTTGTTGTTACTAAAAATGTTCTTCTTAAATTAAATAAATATATTAGCACTATTTCAAGGTGCTCCAATAATAGCGTACCCGTTCTTAGGCTGCGTTCATAGTAAACGCTTTTTGCTTAGCCGAGAGGTTTATCTTAAAAACACTTTGTCTATGATCATATATAAAAAGCTCAAAGTGTTCATAGTGCAAGCTGACTCCGAGCATAAAGTTAAATTTTAGATGTTTTTCACCACTTATATCTCTATCTCGCTTGCTCACATTATAAACTATAAACACCGATAAGCTCAAGAAGCTACTTTGTGCAACGTTGAATAAGCGTTCACTATGATCAAAAAAGCTCGACAAAGCAGCTTTATGAATCAGCTTCAGCTAAAGCGTCCACTATGAACGCGGCCTTAGGGCGCCCAAAGCGGGCGACTTTTTGCTTTGCCGAGCCGAACTGAAAGCACGTCAAGCTAAAAGCAGCTGGTAGTGCGTATAGTAGTGCACGCTTACCGCCGCTGACTTGTTGCAGGTGATTTTTGACTACTTTGGGTTTGTTTGTATATATTACGTTTCCTTTTTTTGTTTATTTTGCAATAAAAGCATCAAAAAAGTCGCTGGTTTCGAGTGTTCTTTTTGCTTTCCTCAAACAAGCGGACAACAAGTGAAGAGCAGAAAATGCGAAAAAACCGATGCTGAAACGCACCTTAAACCACTGTAAGTCGCTTTAAGTTACTTACTGTACCAGCTAGTTTATTTTTTTTTTTTGCTATTATTTTGTGACAATTTTTGCTATTATTCTATTATGACATAAAAAATAGTGGGGAAAAAGGGTTAATTGTCTGAATAAGCGACTCATCGAAAGGCTTTCTAAACATTTGCCCGAATGCGGACCTTACACGGTCAATCACTGGACATAAATCATTTGTATGTGTAAGTAAATACTTTTTTTATGCATTACACAGACTCGTTGATGGCTGCGGTGACCAACATCTAATTATTTTGATATTTTGAATACACATATAACAGATTGATGTCGAATGATTGATTTTTGCACAACAAATGAAAAAATTAAGAAGAAAACAAAAGGTACTGGTGGCTTATTTTAATTTTTGCACCCACTTGCTTTTAATTCCAAAAACAACAAAACAAATATATGAATGTATTTTATTGGAGTTTTCCTTGATGCTCTACCTTTTTCAAGATATTGATTGAAATAATAAGTAAGCTTCGTGTCAAATAAAACTTAACACATGCAAACCTTAATAGCGAGCGAGAAAGCAACAATCGGCACTCTGAATACCAGTGCACAAGTCGCTTCAAGCGGCTTGTTCGGCTGGCACTATACGCACTTAGAGCTTATTTCATATAATTATATGTGCAGCGTTTGAGGCAAGTCGCCACTGTAAACGCGCCCTTAGATTATTTTCAAAGTTTTTTTGTATTATAGTATTCTTCACGTAATTACGTTAAATATGCAATGATTTGCTTAATAATTTGTTGCCATTTTGAAGGAGATTCATTATGTATGTATTGTAGAATTGTATATCTGTCTTTTTTGAGCGGTTACCACTTCTAACAAAAAAACCAAAACTAAACAAATGATAAGTTGTTTTGTAGCAAATGTTATCACCTGTCAAATGTTTTGCAAAATTGATAGATAGCAAACGTGCTCTAGTGAACAACAACGATGTCATTATTGAAGAACCTTATCAAACACATAAACAAAATTATTTTAAACTTAAACTGATAAATGTAGGATACTACACGAATCCCAGTGGGAAAAATCGCGCGCCTTTTAAATAATTCATGATTTCCTTTAGCTAATGAAGATAAAATTAGTATCACACAAAAGTAAGGGCCAGTTTTTCAGTACGAGTTTAAACTTTAGTCAAATTAAACCTAGCTTAACTCACCAAAATTGGACGTTTAAACTCGGTTTAACTATATATTCAGCATTCGTTGAAGTCAAATTGACTTAACTTATCTTATAATGTGTTTTATTTTTTGCCTTAACCGAGTTTGAACGTCCAATTTTGAGTTAAGCTCGGCTTAATTTGACTAGACTTTAAACTCGTACTGAAAAACTGGCCCTTACTGGATCTTTATGTAAAACTGAACGAAGGCTGAACGTCGTGAAAGAAACGAGAAACAATATTTTTTGATATGGAAAACTGTATTGCTATAGTCTCGCACAACGTTCAGCCTTCGGTTCGATCTACCATACATAAAGATGCAGCTAGTCTCATTCATATAAAACCACCTTAGATTTGTTGATATCTTCTAAAGGACTGGCTGTAAGGTATCATAATGTTCTACTCAAATGAACACTTAATTGAGAGTGAACTATTCCCCTCAACTCGACTTCATATCTGACTAACGGTACATTTGATAGTTAAAGAACAATATTCACAGTGGCGGATTTAGCCATTCTGCCTTCGTGGGCTCGACATTAGCGCCGCCTCTAATATATTACATTTTTTTATTACAATAGAAAAAAATTATAAAAATTGTATGTTTAATTTTTTACACACAATTACACAGTAATTTATACAAAATAATAAAAATAAAGATTTTCATAATGTGCTCATGCAAAATTATTTATTACGTCCTCATAACTTAGTTTTTGTGCGAGATCTGCTTCAATGTTGAATAAGGCCAGTGCATTTCATCGCTCCTCATTCATAGTTGCCTGTAAATACATTTTAATTTGTGTTAATGTGGAAAATGTACGTTTTCCTGAAAATTTGTTTTACTCTTCCTCTCAATCTTCATAGAACTTTGGTGTTTTTTGAATGAGTAGTATGAATAACAAATGTCGTCGGTGTTTCGTTTCATACAAGTTATACGGAAAAAATTACTTTGTGAATTTTTTGCGTAGTTTCCGATGTTTAAGGTATGGTAAAGTAAAAAACCGAAATTTTTAACCAGTGGGCGTGGCAGCTCCCATACAACTTAAACACATTTTGCGCTATTCTACAGTTTCTGTGCAGCTTTTCGTTGAGCAGTTATGTCATTTTAAAGAAAGTGGTGAAACAAAAAATAAAAATAAATAAAATGTAAAGTCATGAGAGGCTTATTCTTTTTTATTATAAAAAACAACATCATAATCTTATGAATAAAAAATTAAAAGATATATACAAAGCTATATTTTCCAAATAAAATAAAAAATGTTAGCTTAAAAAAAATATTTCTTTAAAGATAAAAAAAAAGATATAAATAATGGATAAAATAGTTTTTGGTGTACTAAAAAACTAATATTTACACTGTAACGATTACAAAAAGTGTTCAACGGTTTCTCTGCGGCTCTTGTTCAGAAGTTATATCATGTTTAAGAAAATGGGAAAATCACGATGTAGGCAAGCGAAAATGCTCATTTACCCATACAAATTTGTGTAACTTTGGTTTCAAATGATTTTTCGGTGTTGAATTTTCATGTAAGGAAGATATGCCACTCAATAGCCCAAATCCAATTTTGAGCCATCCCGTGCCCTTAAACCCGAGCAACAGATTTATCTCCGTCTAAATAGGCCATTCGAAACACTGTGTGTCGTCCGTGAATTTTTTAGGTTATGTGTCAACGAAAGAAAGTTGTTTATAAAAATTTTTAAAAAAATTTTGAAAAAATTATAAATGATTAGATCAATTAAAAAAAAATCAAATCTTAAAGAAAAAACAAAAAAAAATTTTTATCCGAGTTGGGTCTCCGAACTCAGGTCTCCGAAATCTAACACATTGTATATCACATTTATGAAAACTTTTATATGGAAAAATTCAAAGTATTTTCTATTATTTTTGTATGAAGAAATTTACAAAATAGTTCCAAAAAATTTTTAAATGAACAGAAAAATATGCAAAAACAAATGTAGATTTACAAAAACCCAAAAAAAATTTTTTTTTTTGTCCGAGCTGGGTCTCGAACCTTACTTTCATTTGTAATGATGCAAAATAAGCTGAACTTTTTTTAACAATGGCGGTGGACTAGTGGATAAGATGCCGGACCGCCAGATGAGGGGACGTTTGTTCAAATCTGGAAATTGTCAAAAGTTTTTTTATTTCAAGTTGATATTTATATTGCTTTTCTTTCTAATGTACATTCTCAAAAGGGCTTCTAGCAGGCTTCTTTAGAGTCGCGAGAGAGGAAGGCATATAAAATTCATACAAAAAAGTTAATGGGCTTGGAAACGAGCACGGAAGGGCTGATTGCTATTCAAGAGAGTGGAATTTTGTGCAAGCAATCCAGCCAATATGTTCGCTTTATCAGCCGAGTCAGTAAAGATTTGGTCATCTTTTAAAAGCATTGAAATAGATGACAATGTCTGATTCTTTACTCTTTAACAAATGTTCAACAATTTTTGCTTAATTTGGGGCAGAGAAGAAACTTTTTTGAATGCAAGCTTCGTGCAGAAACTTTTAGCTTTTTAAAACTTTAGTACCTAGGCGACCGAGCTTAGCTCAGCTTCGATAAAACAATAAATTTTTTTTCAACAACAACATTTTTACCTCACAGTTTAAAAGTACGTATAGCGCAATAAAATGTACGAAAATCTGCAAAAAAATTATTAGTCTGTAAGTAATATAATAGAAACTTTTTTCCGAATAAAATAATTTTGGCCGCCTAAATCGGTCAAATACCCCAATGTGGGCTGCTAGGTGTTTTTGCGCTACCCCATTAAAATACACGGAAAAATAAAACCTTTATACGGAGCCAAAACACAAACAACAACATGCATACGCGACTGACCTCATATTACAAACACCAACATGCAAAAAGTTATGACTCACGCCTCGAAACATAAGAAAAGCAAATTGAAAGCAAAGCAATAAAAATTATTTACTTGAAAACACAGAGCAAACTAAGTTTTTTAGAAATGAGACTTAGTTAAATCGATTTTTTGCCCCCGTAAACTCCTATATTGAAAATTTCATCAGAATCGCTGTTTATATAAATGTTCCTAATGTCCTAATTCGGGATGTCAGCAGTTATTCCAGTCCTGGGATTTTTGGAATCGAACTTCGGGTGCAAGCACTTTTCGAAATGCTCATAAGGGCATTTCACCGATTTGGGCTGCCAAAAATTAATTTTATAAAACACAGGTTTTATAGAAAAAATAATTTTTGCAGTGTTGAATAGTGTTGAATAAGACCCAATTGTCGTACAGGGTGAAAATCAAATAACAGACTTGAATAAAAACTATTTACTGAATAAAACATTGTGGCCGTCTAAATCGATCATATACCCCAATGTGCTGCTAAACAAATTTTTTTTTGCAAAGGGTTAAAATCACATAACCGACTTCAATAGAAACTCTTTTCCGAATAAAATAATTTTGGCTTGGTAAACCGGTCAAATACCGAAATGTGCGCTGCTAAACAAATTTTCTCAGAAATGAAACCTGGTTAGATCGATTTTTCGGCCCGAAACCCCCTACACAGAAGATTTATTCGAATTCGCTTGGACCGTTTTCAAGAACTCATTTACAAACAAACAAATAAACAAACAAATATTGCTCGTTTATTAGTATAAGATATGTCCCAATGGTGTTAAAATCAAATAAAAGACTTGAATATAAACCATTTACCGTATAGAATAGTTTTGACCGCCTAAATCGGTCAAATACCCCAATGTTCGCTGTTACACGAATTTTTTTTGCAGTGTTTAATATGTGACAAAGGTCTTAAAGGGTGAAAATCAAATAATAGACTTCAATAGAAACTATATACCTTGTAAAATTATGTTGGCCGCCTATATTGGTCAAATACCCCAATATGCGCTGCTAAGCGAATTTTCTTAGAAATGAGACCTAGTTAGATCGATTTATCACCCCCGATTTATCACCCCCGTATCATTTGTTGTCATTATTCTTGTGGAAACGCCAATTCTGAAAGGCTTCCTCTGAAGACATGACTGCAATCCTGCAAGTCTCATTAAACCATGAGTGATCCTTTGGCTTAATGTTTCTCATCTTATTGAGAATGAAAGACCGCATATCCAATAAAATATTTATTGTACCATGACAGTGCGGCATTCACATTTCTATTAGAGCAACATAATTTCCAATTGCATTTGTTTTACAATTATTTATTATTATTTATAAATTCACAGTGACATTTCTATAATTGGATAAATAAACATCGCAAAGATTACTTAAATAAAAAATTTTTTTTTTTTTTGATGCAGAATTTATATTTGGTTTCTCTTCTTTCAATAATATTAGAAGAAAACTTTTTAAAGAACGAATAACTTCCGTACACGAAACTTTGAGTTACTTTTTAAATAAGCTAAGATATTGTTCTGTTGTCCTTTATATTTAGAACAAAACATTTTAAAATTTTGGAATTCATTACCCTAATTTTTTATTCAATAATATCTTATAGTAATTCAGAAAAACCAAAAATGCATAAATTGCATTACGCACTCTGAAAAAATGTCCAGAAAATCTAGAAAAATAGTTTTCATTGTCGATTTTCTAAAAATGAAGTTTGTATATTTCATTAAAGTTTTTCTATATGGCCTTGTTATTCATTATGTTGATTTCATATGATTTAAAGACAAATTCTAAATGTTTGATAGTTTTAATCATACTAATTTTAAATACAAATTCTAGTTATTTGATAGTTTACAATCGTTTATTGAGCTTTAGTTCAGGTTAGAACAATTAATTGTTCTAACGAATTTTTCCAAAGAAGCAACAACAACAACAACGTTTTCAATATGAAAATTAAAACATCACTAGCTGATTTTATTGCAATTCCGGCCCTGCAACAGGCTTCATCAGAAATCTTTGTGATACGCCGTGCAAGCGCATTAGCGCAATGCACCACAGAGGCGATGAGATTTTAAGTGTCAAATTCTCAGTTTTTCTCCTATTTCATATTTTCATGTTTGTTGTTGTATTTTTCCTTTACTTTAGTTTTTATGCTTATGTTATTATTGTGTATTCCAACAGTCTGCTGGAAGTCTTCCACAAACAAAGCATGGTTACTCAAGTTATTTTTAGATTTTGCTGATATATTTTCAGGCTGTTTCTGTTAAGTCGTGCTCTACCATTTGATTAAAGTTTTTCTATATGACCTTGTTATTTATTTTGTTGATTTTTATATGATTTGTTCTAACCTGACCTAAAGCTCAATAAGCGATTTTAAACTATCAATCAACTAGAATTTGTTTTTAAAATCTACTTTTAGAATTTGTATTTAAATCATATAAAATCAACAGTTTATATTTTTCGTTAAATTGACAACAGAAGTGTGAAAAAGTTTGCGAAAATTAGCAAATCATTTGCGAAATATTTCGATTATAGCAATTGTTAATTTAAATCTTATTACATTTGAATAAATTTTTGGAACCGTTTAATAACACAGTGCAACACATATTTTCGGGGGTGAACCAAACCAATCTCAAACGATAGTATTTGACATCAATAACAAAAGCCCAAGTCGCTTTTGCTCTACTACGTCACAATTTTTTACAGTGGTTTTGAAATTAACTTTTTTTGGTCAAAATGCAATTAAAAAATATAAAAAATTATATTTTAAACTTAACATAGGGTGGTTCTTGTCTTCGGAAGCCTTAATTAAAATTTTCAGGGGAACACTTTAACCCCCTAGCTCCTTCCAATATGGGTCAATTTGACCCTTTTTTGGAAAAGACTCTATAAGTGAAGTTTGGAGTGAGGTCAAAGGTTAAAAACTTCCAAAAAATATTATCCAGAAAATTTCCCTATGGGTCACCTAAGACAAGCAACTTCTACGAGTTAAAGGTTACACATAACATACGAACCGAAAAGATAATGCAAATATTTAAGGGAATCAGTTTTTTTGAGTGCGTTATTCATTGATTTTTGAAACTACCGCCGATGGCATGCCCATGTATTAAATAATATTTTCTGTAAAAAAGTAATCGAATGCACGAAATTTCTGCAATATATTATTCATTGCCTGTAAGTGAAGTTTTTGCTGGTGTGTTTTGCTTAAAAATTTTTAGCTCAACATTTGGCCGTCCAAAAATTTGCAGCACTCTCCAAACTGGTTTATTGATTTATACTGAGTTTCTTTATAAAATAGCTACGAAAATATTTTGCGGCCCTGTCAGTTCTGCTGCAACCAAATTGGTTCCCTTCCTAACTTTTTGTTTTCCTCAAAAACTCTGCCGCCCCTAAAATCCTGCCGCCCTAGGCCCGGGCTACACTAAACTCTCTGTGTAGACATAGCATTAAGCCTCATGGATTCTGTTTACGTTTTTGAGATCACTGACTTCAAATCTACTAAAGTGAAAAGTTTATAAAAATCAGACAACATCTTCTGTTTTACTTATATGGGCTCAACGCACTGTGCGTGGATTGGAATGAAATAAAAAAACGTTCTCGCCTCAGCTCAACTCCAGCTTGATTCGCCATTGCAACAAAGTCCAAAGCTGCGATAATAATTTCAATTTTATAATAACCTATTTTAAACTCTGCCCCTCTGCATTTCCATTAAAACAAAATCCAAACCACAGCCACCACAACAAAACAAAACCATAAGAATATTGACCGCTGCCTTAACTGATTGGTACCGCATCCGTGCCAGCCATGTCGACACGTGTGTGGCTCACATTTTTTTCCATTCTGATGGCCCAACGCCCGTTATTTTTGTTTTTTCTTAGGGTAAGCCCCTAGGCAATAAAGGCTTAAAAAGGCAATACAGTGGAACATAATGGTTCAAAATAGAATATAAAAAATTTATAATTTTGTACAAGTATTGTTACTCTATTATGAAAGAAATGAGGTAACCATAGAGGAAATGATTGATAATAGCACGGGAAACTAAATAAAAAACAAAAAATTATACAGCAATAGAATATCCAAACAATATTAATTCAGCACAGTTGAAAAGAGAAAGAAATAAAAACAGCTTAATTCGAGAATAAAAAAGCATTTATATAAATAAACTTACATATGGTCATTTTCGCCAAAAGGTCTACCGCGAAAAATTAGGCTTGGGTAGTTCACGAACGAACTAGTTCAATTGAACTATTCGCACTCAAGAACTATGTGAACAAGTTCGTAGATTCTCGTTCTTTTAGTTCTTTTAGTTCAATCGATTTTGCAGCGAGTTAGATCGAAATGAACTAGAAAAAATTTTGTTTCACTCAACAATGGTTTGAGTCCGTGCTGATACAGTTTTTCACTAATGAACGGTAAAAAGAAACTTTTTTGCAAAAACAAATTTTTGTGGCACATATTGTGTGGAATGCCCCATATGTAGTATTTTTATGTTAATTTCATCTATGTCCGCAGTTAATAATTGATTCGGTCATATAGTTCGTTTCATTTTATAGATCTGATCAGGAAAGAGCAAACAAAACAAACTAAAAGACCTATTGATCTAAAAAATACATCGAGCTAATATACCTAACGATCTAAAACACCAAACGAACTATAAGACCTAACGAACTAGCAACATGAACGAGTGCACGAAACAAACTAAAAGAGCGAACGAACTAAATGAACTAAAAGAACTATATGAACGAATTAGTTCATTAAACTCGACTGAACTAAAAAGAGCGATCTTTTTCGCGAACTAAAATGCCCAAGCCTATGAAAAATCAAATGTTACTTAAAATTCTTTTAAACTTTCTTTCTGTAATGGAGAACAGAGAAAAAAATGTTTAAATTTTTATTGTGAGAGTACTGAGAGCTGATCTCAATTTGGATTTTAAAAAAATGTCAGCAAACATGATGAATGGCAACAAAAGTTAAAAAATGGTGACAAAAGTCGAAAAACTTTAAGGAAAGTTGAAGTATAATGAATAATCGTATAATACAAAGTCTTATTAAATTTTTTCAGTTTTCTATTGCAAGGGTCCTGAATTACACTGTATATACCTTTCTGGTCCAATTAAATAAATAAAACTATAAAATATTTGTACTTCTTTGAAGGGAAAAATCTGTCACATAACGCATATCACGTAACGTATCATATTATGGTTTGTTTAAAAATAATTAAAACAGGTTTTTCAACGAAACCATAACAAATTTTTTATTTTAAAATAGTTAATTATAATAATGAATTAGTATAACAAACAATTATGTTATACTAATTATACAAACGTATCAACGAGCCGAGCTTTTTACAACCTTGTATAGAACACTTATTAAGTATTTGAAAAATCAAAATAAGAAAACTGTAAGTTTAATTTTTCTTTGTTTTTCCACTCATTAATGTCGTACGGCTGTCACGTGCGTAGCCACGGAAATGCCCACATACCACGCACACAGAATTCGTTCGGAAGTTAAACTATCATCTTTTGGCTTCAGTACCTATAAAACTTTAATATTAAATGCTATAGAGATGATAAAATCGAAAATAATAGTATCGAACGCATAAAATTAACCAAAATGTTTTGCGTCAACACAAGAAATCAAATTATAAAGGGTATTCACAGTTTCCTTTTAAAGTTAATATGTGGTAACTTTAGAAAGATAACTCATTAAAAGTGTGAGCACCGCTTTACATAATAATTCTAAAATTCACATTTTGCAAACGCTTCTGCTTCACCTGAGAAGAAAAGTTCAATCAATTCAAAGTTTAACAATAATTTATGTCACTTTCCTTTCCATTTCTTCTGCTTCCACTTTCTGAACAATAAAATTAATCAACTGTCAGCATTGCCACATTACCACAAAAGACAAACACGCTTCAAAGCATGGCAATTGTAATATTTTGTGCTACCTTTTTTTGTATGCAAAACAAAAACAAAAATAGTTACCAGATGGCAAAATATTTTAAAGTCAACAGTCGGCAAAGATACCACACCAGATAAAACGAAACTGTGAGCAACCTAATAGACAAATGCATCATTTTTGTTTTGTACAATGCATTGTAAATACATATTTTTATATTTGAATTAAATGACTGATGCAAGAAGTTTGTACCAGAAGTTTCGTTTATATAAAAGCTGAGGCTATTCAAACTATGGGCCACATTGAAACTAGCCCCAATATGGCCCAATATGGCCCAATATGGCCGAAACTGACAAAAAGGGCCGAAAGTGGCCGTAACCGAAACTGAATATTTGGTCGGACACTAGTTATCACCATTCTGTACAAGGGCACATATATTTGTTTATGACGAAATAATTTGCCTTAGTACGGAAAGTTGTTAAATCAGGCATATTTCCCTTACTTAAACACTTAAGTAAGTACAATATACAAATTAAACATTACTTATTTTTTAATAATAATCAAAAACAATTTATTAATCCAATTTAAACATAATAGTAATATATATATATATATGTATATATATGTCCTCAAAAAAAGGGGATATAATCTCAAAAAGAAAGAGGACATATTCCAAAAATGAATTTGGGATTATGACCGCTTCAAAAGAGGACATAGTCCCATATAAAAGTTTTGCATTCTTCTTTGTAAAAATGTATATATATTGCACAACTTCTTATAATTATATTTCTTATAATTGTACGATCGTACATTTTATAGAAAAAGCCTTGGTGCCAGAATATGTTGAGAAAAGTCCAAGAAAGGCGTAGAATATGATTTGTTCAAAATTATAGGTGCCTGTGATATTTATCAAAAGCAGCGAATATGGACAATTTAAAATTATGTAACATTTAAATTCTGAAAACACCCGTAAATGAAACTCACAATTATAAGGACTCAAGTGTATAAATCTTAAAAATTTTTAAATTCGAAATTAGTTAAACCCTTTTTATTAGCTATAAATAGTTTTTTATTAATTTCATTCACTAATTCTATGCTTAGAATAATTTTGAATGTAGTGCTACTGGGTGTAATCCACCATACTTGTGAAATCTCACGTATACGTTAGTTTAGTCAGATTTTTCACATCATCATCCTAAAACTAATTGAAACTTTATTCTGCAAACTAACCTAAGTTTCTTACAGCAATACGTGTTTAGTAATGTTTTATTTTTAAGGCTTTTTTTCTTTATTTTTTTATGTAATTGTTTGCGTTTTTTATATCACTTATGTCAGTTTTTAGGTCATCAAAGTACGAGCCCTGGTTATGAATGTATTTATTATATTTTTCTATGATATGCAACTGTTTTATTGTTTCTATAATAAAATAATTTTTTAATAAATAATAAAAAATAATAAAATAACATTTTAGATACAATATAAATATCTTGTAAAAATATATATATTAAATATTTTATAAGAATATTTAATAAAATATTTGTTTCATTCGCCACATAACTCATTATATTTTATTATATATTTTATCTTTGTGCGATGGATATTAAAGGCTGAAGGTTAAGTTGTTTGTGTCAGTTCCTCAAAAAAATCCTTGGTTGCAATAGCATTTATGAAGATTCCTTAAATATTTCGATTCTAGTGATAGCCATTCGTGTGATGGAATGGTTTGAAATAGCCTCTAAAAATAAAGTTTTTTATCAAAATATTGGTTAGTGTAATAGTTTTAAAAAAAGAACTGCCAGAAACTATATGGCGAAAAAACTCTTTCTATCTGCATCAACAATTGAAATGTATGCAATCGGATAAAAGATAATACTTTTTTTATACATAATTTTTATATATTTTATTTTAACATTTTAATACTAAACTTTCCTGATCTAAGGCTCGCAATCTAATTAATGTGATTTATACAAAACTTTTAAAATTAAAATATCTTCATAAGTTGTATTTTGTTTTTTAATTTCTTACAATATTTTTCAGTATGTGCTTATTTTATAATTTATATTTTAGTTTTAATATATATCAATATACGGAATTCTGACCAGGGATCAATCAATAAACTGCAGCCACTCAAAACCTTTTCAACGATATCTTGAAAGTGAGAATAGCATTTGAAATAATTATGTTTTTTCTATGTAATTAAAAATATTTAATAAGTAATTAAATAATTAATAAATGCACGAAAAACTGCATTTTCATTCATCTGAATGCAAAAATTTGTTGATGCTGATTGGAAGAACTTTTTCATAGCCATTATTTCTGACCGTTTATATTTTTTAAACTACCACACCAGCCAATATTTTTACAAAAAACTTGATTTTTAGAGGTGATTTTAAACCATTCCAACTCACGGATGGCTATCGCTGCAGCCGAAATATTTGGGGAATCATCTTTACTAATATATAAAATTCTTGACTACATTTTATATGACATAGCATTCTTTTGCAAAAAATCGTCCAGTTTTGAGCAAAAATTGTTAAACTGTTTTTGTCTTTTTTTTTTGCCCAATGATTTTTTTGGGCGAAATTTGTTTATACCAAAATTTTGTTTTTATATTTAATGTCTCAAAAATAATTTACATGAAAATATAACCCCAATATCTCTTTCCAATCAAAGGTTATGGCTTCAAACAAATTTTTTTATACCATCGGCTATATTAATATAAGTAATTTTCAAATTAATCGTATTCAATTCCTGCTATCCACCTCGCAGTTGAATTAGCATAGAAGTTGATTGTTGACATATTTTTTCGCCAAAGTGTGCGATAATAACTCTAATTAAAATTTTATATTATAATATTGCAATTTTTTGTGTCTGGTAACAACATTCGGAGAATAAAAAAAATGCAACACTGCAACTAATATTTTTCCTTTGTGCGAATGAGCATAAAAGCATGAATTTTCCTTGCTTTTGGCGATTGTTCCTCATGTCTTGCCTTGTTTGCCATTCTTGTGTCGCAGACGTTCGTAATCGCTAGCGCTCACACTCTAGGCATTCGTATCAACAGCGATTGGTAACATGCATTTGAGCATTAATTTAAATGCAGGAAACACATTCGGTGCTCGTTTATTGACGAGACAATCGAAACGCCATTTGAATGCACTCAAGCTGTTCTCTGATTTACACCAACTCATAACTGGTGGGTTCGATTCACCAGAACTCCTAACTCTTATAAATTTTAACAGTAGCCGCAGAAGCAGTAGAAACGCTAACAATTTAATTTACTTATCTTTTAGTAGAACAAATTATATGGCTACTGCTCCTTTAAATAGCATCCTTTGTTAACAACTGCAGCTTTTTTGATGTTTACTTATCGAAAGGTCAACTCAAAAGTAGATTGAAAACTAATGTATGATTAAATTTTTGCAAACGCATGGTTAGTTGTTATGTCTTGTGTTGTCCGTGAGCCCAACCCCTATTAGAGTGGGCAAATTTTTCTCACTTTAGATTGTTTTGGACCACTCTTATCGATATCGTTGAGATATTTCAATGATATTTAGGTTGGTTCTTAAGATGATCTAATGCGGAGAAAGTGCGAAAAGATGTAGTTGCTGAACTCTATTGTTATTTAACATGAGTTGGGGTATTTATTTTCGATAAGAGTTTAAATCATTTTTTGAAATTTTGTATAAATGACTGAAACTATTTCTTTTAACTAAATGTACATCAAAAATATATACATATAATTCATATCATTTATTTAAATTATTTCATTACGGAATTAATTTAAAAATTTTAATCTTATTTATATCTTTTTATATAATAACACAATATATATGCACTCTATATATAGATTGTGTTGTGTATTAAAATAAGAATATACAAGAAATAGATATAGTATATAAATGACATATAATTTAAAATAATAAATGTACGTATACAGTTTAACCGCCTAGTGTTGTAAATTGAAAACGCAAACCAACGACAAGCAAGACACGAGAAGCAATAGAATTTAGTATAGAAAAAGTTTTGCCTATCGTGTCTTACTTGTCGTTTGTTTGCGTTTTCGATTTACAACATTAGGCGGTAAAAAATAGAAAGTTTGTGATAAGCAGACTGTAGTTGTTCAATTACAACAGTAAATATAAATTTATATTGCAGGTTTTTTGTGTAAGTGTTTTAATGTACATATATATAAACTGTTATAAAAATACTTCGATTGTCATATGCCGACTGTAGCTACAAAAAAACATCTACAAAAAAAATTCAAACTAACTGCACAACAACAATTACCAAGCAAATCTACAACAAAAACGCAGAGAGAATGACATGATCACCGCTGTTGCGCAGCGTTAGAGGGGATGAACCGAATTGGCGGCGAAAAATAAATAGCACTTTTCTTGCTATTTTTTCTGTTTGCCTGCTAGCAAGATCTAAAGTGGAGGCATTAAAAGAGACTTCACGACAGTCAAAAGCGGGGTTCACATTATCCTACATGTTGTCACGCCTGGCGTGATGGGTGAATAACTGTAAATTTTGCTTAGCGGCCAAACGATCACACATGCTGTCAAACCTCATTTGTCTAAAAAATTTCGTGTAGACAACATGTCGTAGATTTGGCAGCAGCTGTACTACCAACATTTTTGTACTACTGGCTGTACTACTACCAGTAGCTAAAAACACTTTTTATGCTTTATTTTTTGCATTTCTATTTTTGTACACTTAACTTCTTATGTTATCTCTTCTCCGCCATAAGTTTTTAAATGGCGATGCTTGGCGTGTTCGTCCAACACGTGTTCACAATGGCTGAAAAATTTCAAATTCAAGCCAACATGTTGTCAGTCGGCTGTATCGAGCGTTCGAACGGTCAAATACGAGGCTTGCCCTACCAGGCTACCATGTAGGACCATGTGAACCCCCCTAAACAAAATACAAATATGAAAAATTGAAATTGCATTTTATTTCAGCAGTGACTGTGAAAAAATTTTCTTATGTCTGGCAACATTACTGTTTTTGTTTACATTTTAAACATATGGTTTTAAGCTTATCATAAAAGTAAACACTTAAATCGAGATACAAATTTTTAAATATTCAATTTTTAAAAGTGCTTAAAAAATAATTTTGAGAGAGATTGACTATAAGTTTTTCACGAAAACATCATTAGAAAACTGCGTTACACCAAATCCAAAAATTCTTGCTAATACTTGCTAATGCGGAAGGTATAAATTTTTTTATGGTGACCTGTTTAGTTAAAATTTTTAGATATATTTGATGTATAGCAGCTGACTATTTTTCAAAATTTTGACTTATATACAAGCACAAAAAAAACTCAATTTTTAAAATTTCCTTGCTGTAATCAAAAAAGCTTACAAATATAAACAAAAACTTAGTTAATTTGTGTTGGTGGTATTTTCCAAAGCTGAGTTAATTTTGAATTTTAATTCTTTTGTTTTTTGTGTTATTACTTGTTGCTATCTTTTTCTTTTTTTTTAATTCTAATTTTTAATTTTAATTCTTACGGGTTTTGTTGTAATACATATATTCTAATTTGCGGCATGCACAAGAAATCTTTTCTTATATGCTAACATATAATAAATACAAATACTAAAATATAATTATTCAAAAAAGAAATTTATGTAGCAAACTTCATTGTTTTGAGACAAGATTGAAGTTTCAGGCAAAAATGGGTTTCGTTTACATAGGAGGTAGGTGTGGCAGAGTTCGGATTTTTATAACTTTTTTAAGATTTCTTCATTTTGTCATGAAAGATATTCGTGCCATTTTTCATAGCTCTACGATCACTCCTTCTTTTTTTGGCCAAGAATTGGGACGTTACACTGTGCGACGTTTGTGCTTAAATAAAATTTAAGTCCCGTACATACGATTTCTCAGGGTGCAATAATCGACGTCAAAATAAACCGACTATTTTGAGCAAAAGTCGTCGATTCACCCGTTTGCTTTCATATTTTCAGCAAGTCAGCAACTGATGTTATTTTAATCACTCAGTTGGTCATATTTTGTGACATTAGCAAAATTTTAGGTTTACAGGTAACGTCAACTAAACATCTTAAACTTATCATTTCATCTATAAAAAAATTATTGATCCCATTAATACAAACTTTAAGCCTCTTTTGTTCTCTTTTTTTGTCAAGAGCTCTGTTGTTTTCTCCTACGCTTCTAGTAACCTAGTAATAACATAGTTTTACTTTAAAAGTAAATACCAGGGCGCTATTAGAAACCTGCGGGCGGGCACAAAAAACGTAGTTACGCTGCTGTTGGAAGAAAGATTGCACAATGTGGTTGTATATCAGATTGGTGACCTTTGACTTGAAAGAAAACGTTCCTTGTAAAATCCCTTGCACTAAAGCTTTTTTTGGAATTTTTTTTAACGAAAAGTTTGAAAAAAAATCCCTATCTATTGACATCAAACTTCTTGAAGTATCTTGAAAACTATAGATTTTCTAAGTACAACGTATATTTTTATGCAATCTCATCAGGTCAGAGTAAGAAATATACGATTTTAAATTTAAAAAGTTGACTTTATAAGCTTATATTTCCGCTATTTCCCGAAAGATTTAGCTAATATCTTTTTGGTCTGAAATTTCAATGAAATCACAATAGAAAAAGGAAAAATTTACTGCTGCTTTACCATTTGTATTTTTAATATTTTTTCAAAAAACCTGTAAAGATTTACATAACCCTTCAAAAAATAGTGTAAAAGTTTTTCACTCTAACCTCAACTCAAATTTTTTTACCTTTTTACGTGTCATCATTTATTTGTAAAAATTTTTACACTTTAGCACAAAAATTGAGAAACATTTTATATCATTAAAAACCATGGGCCGATTTCATTTTAATTTTTTTCAAAATGGTTTTTTATATTTTTTATACAGTAATACAGCTACAAAATAAAATAAAAAATGGCTGATAAAATTTCTTAAATATCTCTTATCAATTAAAAGCTATAAATGGATATCATTATATTAATACGCTAAGAAACAAAGTTTATCGTAAATTTTTTAGTATTTATTGAATAAAGAAGTTAGTGAATCAGAAAGCATTTAAAAGGAACTGTTACACAGATGTGCAGAAAAAAGTTGGATTTTTGATTTGTGATCCAACACCAAAAATATGAACGTCGAAAAAAATTAGTTTTTGCTGCCCGAAAAGTGTTAAGCCATATGAGATACAAGAACATTTTGTAAGATAGAATTTTAAACAATGATTTTACAAAAAAGAAGTCAACCGTGTTTCTTTATATTTTACAGATGCACAATAAAACCCACTCTTCTGTGCAATGTATATTAATAGAAGATACTAACTTGGTAACATTTTCTACGGAGAGGAATAAATAATTGTTGACATTTTTTTAAATATTTCTTAAGGGATCCCAGTGTAGTGGCAGGTAGTGGTATTTTGAAAGAAATATTGCTAGTAAAAAATAACAGGATCAGCTCACACATTTGAGGCCTCTAGGAAGCACTTCGGGAGAGTTATAAAATAGATATAAGGTGGCAGATAGATGCCTCTAGGAGTTTATTGGGGAGAGAAATAAACTATTTTTACGCTACCAAATCACAACTGCACATCTTAGCTACAAAAACACAGCTTGACACAAAAATTTAACCCATAGAATGACCCATGGAATTGACCTATTCTATAGATTCTACAGTGCTTCAAGCCCGGTGCGCCAGAGTAACTTTAACTAACCAGATTACTTTAAACGCGTTTTTCTCGAAACATACTTTTTAAAAACAGGCCTCACTCCTGCAAACAAACTAACTAACCGATTTTAATATTTTTTTTAATTATTTATAAATGTAATTCTTTACCTCATTTACCGAAATTAGCGTCTTTGGAAAATTTGTTTAGTTTTTACATGCAACAATAGGTCTAATCCCTTACTAACTTCAAGTCATTGTAATAGAATAGAGAGGAACATTGTGCATGTTATTCTTCTTTCTCGAGCTTCAATAATTTGTAAAATAACGCTTTCAAGCAACTTCAAGTTACTTGAATCGAGTACGGATACAGACCTATTATGGTCAAAAATAACGGAAATTTTTTAAATTCTCTTTCACGCTTCATAATTTTCCATATTTCCATTCCATTTTGGTAAATTAAGTATATTCAAGGGTCCACTTTCGAATGATTTTTTTCAAACGATCGAGTGGCCCGATTTTGTCCTTTTTTAAGCACACCAACTTCAGCGCCATCTTTATGTATAAAATATTTATTATGTTAAGAATATAAAAACATAATTTTACTTAAACTGATGATGTAAAATAAACATGCAAATGAAATGTTTTGTATATAAGGGTCCGCCATCTAACGTTTTTTTTTTCAACTAGTGCTTATTTCGTGAATGGTAACACTTAGCTCATATCTCATTCGACAGATAATTAGTTTTATCCTTCCGCTGAACGAATATGGTTGTGTATACGCGTGAACAACGCTGGGAAATAAATGTTCGTTATCTTGTGAAAAAAGGGAAAGAAACTGGCATTCTCATCGATAAACCAAAGCGTGAAAAACCAAAAGCAGTGCGTACACCCGAGAATATTGCTGCTGTGGCAGAAAGTGTGCGTGAAGCGCCATCAACATCAATTCACCGTAGTTCTCAACAGTTGAACATTTCGGAGACATCATTAGACGAATTTTGCATAAAGACCTTGGTATGACGCCATACAAAGTCCAATTGGTTCAGGAGTTGAAGCCAACTGACCATCCAATGCGTTTTCGCTTCGCTAAGTGGGCCTGCGATCGATTTACAGAAGATGCCGATTTTGCCAAAAAAATCATCTTTTCAGGTGAAGCTCATTTTGATCTTGGCGGGTATGTAAACAAGCAAAATTGTCGCATTTAGGGCACAGAAAACCCGCACGCATACATTGAAAAGCCGCTGCACCCAAAACGAGTCACTGTTTGGTGCGGATTTTGGTCCAGAGTCATAATTGGGCCATTTTTCTTCGAAAATGAGCAAGGAGTGGCCGTTACAGTCAATGGCGATCGTTATCGGGCCATATTGAACGAATTTTTGTTCACAAAAATTGAAGAGGAGGATATTGGCAACATTTGGTTTTAACAGGACGGCGCTACGTGCCACACAGCCGAAGCTACACTCGATGTTTTGCGCCCTGTTTTTGAAGATCGCATTATCAGCCGCAGAGCTGATGCCGTTTGGCCACCTCGGAACTGCGATTTGACACCGTTGGACTATTATTTGTGGGGTGCCCTCAAAGATAAGTGTTACGACGACAAGCCAGAGACAATTGACGCTTTAAAGGACAACATTCGTGAAGCCATTGGTCACACAATCGATAATGTGCTTAAAAATTGGACCGATCGTGTAGGCTACTGCATGGCCAGCCGAGGCAGCCATTTGAATGAAATAATTTTCCATTATTAACCGGAAGGATTGTACTTTCAAATAAAGAAAGAAATTTGAGAAAATATCCAGTAGTTTTTTTTATAGAATTTTCAAAAAAAAAAAGTTATTTGGCGGACCCCTTTTTTAGAAAACATCTTCTAAAATATTCCTTAAATTTTAACGGCTTTTGCCTAAGGAATCTCTTAAGGAAAACTTTGAAGAGAACTACATGATCTATAATTCTCTTCACATAACTGTCTGGCAAACAGGAGCAAAAATATTTCCGAATGACCCGTTTCGGAGAACATTGAACCCAAATATCTTATAATAAACCCGAATACACTTATAAAAACCTTGAATAAATTTTACCGTAAAGGATTTTTTGCAGGTTGTTTATTATACATTAATACAGGTGTTTCTCAACAAAAAAGTTGTGTCCGAATTTTCTCTAAGTTCAATACTTATTTCACTGGAATGTGCAAGTAAAAGTGTAGAGATTTGTAGGTAGCTTTGAGAAGTGAGCCACAGATCCCGATATAATAATCGAATTTGCATTAGGATATGTCAGAGAGGATGAATTTCGAAGGGACACTTTTTTCTCAGCTAATTTTCTTAATAAATGAGGTGCCAAATTGAATTTAGCCACAAAAGAAAATTTTTCCCCATAAAAATCGTATGGAAAAACAAGAAAGCGCCACCTCAAATTCATCATGCAGAAAACTTGGTAGAGCTTTTATATCTACTGCATAAAAAAATACCTTTCAAACTTACAGAGTAGAACCCCTCTCCCGAACAACAATTTGCGACCATACCAAACTACTCGCGCGAAAAATTCCCGAATGTTAGACTCAATTTTATTTTTAAAATCTACGTTAAGTAGTAACGAAAAACTGCGAAGCTTATGAAAAAATTAACTGCACATTAATATTAAGCAGAATGCTAACGAGCTTCAGCAAACAGGACCCGAGAAAAAATTCTTATATTGTGTCAGTAAAGTAGCTGATATGTATCGAAACTAGCCCCAGTCTTAACTATAATGTACCCGAAAGTATTATAAAAGTATCTGTATTATGTCAATAGAGTGTTAAAAAACGAGCGACTATATTCGGACAAAATAAACTGACGAGTGTCCGATAAAGTCTTCGTTCGTACAGTGTGCCTGCCCTAAGTTGTTCCAGAACTAGCACTTCTTTCGGTGATGAAAAATATGAAATTGTATCTCCGGTCTACGACATTTAAAATCTGAAATATGATCATTTAAAAAAAGTATAGTTGACTATTCTTCAAAATGCAGGGTGTTTAACTCGTACAAAAGTTTCCAAGGAATCAAAAAATATGCTCCGATTGTTATTCAAATCCGTTCGATATGTAAAAGAATGTGCCCATATTAATTAAGAACGTAAATTAAAAATAATTGAACTCAAACGGATTACATATTTTTTTGACAAATTTTTTTTAATATTTTCCTATATAATATTTTTTTCACCCCACTGTGCGTGATTAAAAATCCCACACGTAACAGCAACTACCTCCAACTTAGCAAAATGAAAAAATTCAACACATAGTTACATCAGAAAAATAGAACCAAGTCAAAATGAAACCAAAACCAAATGCAACAACAGTAGAAGAATAACAGAACCAGCAAACAAATTACTTCACCGAAGTTTTATTTGTGTGCTGAGCCTTTTGTTGACCTGCATGTGTTCAGGGAGAAAAAAAATCAAGCATTATATGCTGTAGCCAAGGCTATAGGTTTTATTATGCATAAGGTTCTTAATTAACTATAAGAATTACTTTTTGAGGAATGGAAAAATATAAAACGAATGTTATTAAGAAAAAACTGCTTTTACTTAATTCTACTCAATTATTTTCTTAAAATGAGAATATATTGCTTGATCCAAGTAGATCATTTCCTTACATAGGGTTTTCTTTATAATACGACACACACTTAGGATGGGGGGAGGGGGTAAACATTTGTGACGATATGTGACGTGGAGAAGAAGGACGTGCGTTACTTAACAAACAATGGTTTTCTTTCAATATCTTGTTCGATATTTTTAAATATTTTTCAGTTTTTTCGAAAAAGTTAAATATTTTGGGACACCGCGGGTCTTAATCTAGTATTGAAAATTTATTGTGATTTTTAATATTGATGTATTTATACGTAAGATGACAAAAGTAACAACAAAAACAACGTGAACTAATATCTTTTTTATAACAAGTTTATAAAATGTGTAAGACTCAATAGTTCTAGAAACTTGTTAGAAAAGTATTTCGAGGTGGGAGGTGGACAAGACTGTGACAAGGTGTAAAAAGGAGGCAGGTGTATGTCTAAAATTGGCCAAAAAGGAATGATAATAAATGATAAGAATGGAATAATTTTATTTTAATTGAATAAAATATACTAAATTGTTTTCGAAACAGACTGTCTAGTCAGCTAAGTGATTGACTCTCTACAAAGTTGTCGTTGTTGTTGTTGCCTTCTTTAAAAACTTACTTGATCTAAAGCTCACAATTTAATTCATGTAATAATTTCATAGATCATAAAACTAATTAACTAACTATGGCGGAGCAGGGCCAAATAAGTTTAATTAATGTCAAATTGATTAAATAATCTAATAATTGATCGATTTCGGTCAAAGTCATGTGTAATTGAACCTTTGGTTGTGAAAATAGCCACCTTTCAGTTAGAACACTAGCTTCTGGCGAAGCAAAAAACTCGTTTCATTTTCTATGGTGCATTTCGACAAAATATCGAACACCAATGAATATTGAAATAAATAAAGAAGCAACTAGAACAGATGGCAACCCTTGATAGAGTCTATAAATAGCCTACTGCTTTGAAATGTCATATGATTAGCAGCCATACAATTCAAAGGAATGAATTCCAAAATCTGCGCACTCATATACTAGTTTAAACAGTGAGTTGATCACAGCTTAATCACTACTGAAGAGGAATATGTAGCGATTTCCGAAACAGACTGTCTAGTCAGCTAAGTGATTGACTCTATACACAGAGTTGTTGCTGTTGCCTTCTTTAAAAACTTACTTGATCTAAAGCTCACAATTTAATTCATGTAATAATTTCATAGATCATAAAACTAATTGTACTAAATTAAAGTTGAAAACATTATTCAAAATTTTTCAAGCCAAATAATTTCACGATACAAGAATATTATTTCTCTCTGTGTTGAACTGCTTTGACCAACTTTATTACAACTTTTTGATTTTATTTTTCTTTATTCATCTGCACTCTGCTTTGCCCTTGCTTCTTTCTGCAGCCACATTTGTTGTCTCAACAAAAACTGCATCTCAGCGTAGCACGCACTCGCAGTTAATGCCGTGGAGTAGGTGCTACAGAACTCGTCGGTCGCTATGCACTGAGGGTCAACGACCTGTTAATTTGGGGCAACCTCGAGTGCAGCGTGCAGCATGCGTTCATGCATGTGACGTTTGCAGTGGCCGGCCTCCCCGACCATACCACGTGCACAGCACCAAGAGTTCGATGCCCGCATTGTGTTAAGACAACAACAAAATACAAAAAACAGGAATTTTGGAAAAATAGCCACTAAGGAACGTAATCAGCATTAAGCCACAAAAGCAACCTGACTTGGTTTCGGTCTGTTTGTCTCTTCGACTTGGCTTCGATTTTCCATAAGGAATTCCCGCTTTTCCCCTCGCATGGGAAAATTTCTTCACTTGAATATGCTTTGGCTTTTGTATCAAGTTGACAGAGTCACAATGCATTTCCTTTATTTGGTTGCACATTGTTTGTTGTTACTTTTTTCTCTCCGATTCCTTGGTGTTCTAGGTCGTTGTTCTATACTTGAGTTCATGTCCTGCTTATGATGCTTATGACGATTGTAGAGTTTTTCACTTTTTTTAGGGTTGCTTAAGCGTGCATTGAACTCAGCTGGTACTTATGTTATTGATTTATTATCGTTACATGTTGGGTTCATCATTTTCATCATCATCATCTTCATCATAAGAATCAACAAGTTTCCACACATCGATCGTGGCTAATCTATTAGATCTTTTAATGGTTAGAAATTCAATTCATACACACAATGAGGCAGCTGTTGTTTTTGTTGGGAAGAATTATGTATATTCAAAACGCGATTGTAAGTTATGGGAACCGATATTGCTATTATATTAATAAATCTTAAGAATGAGAATAAAAAAACCTAGCACAGAGTGCGTTTTAAGTTGATTCTCTTATCAAAGTGACAAAAAAAATTTTCTTAACCAAAGTTACTAAAATTTGTATGTGAAATGAGTATTTTCGCTTCCCTACATCACGATTTCCCCACTTTCTTTGAAATGACAGAACTCCTTAATGCTGTTTTTTTTTTGCTTTATATTTTAAAAAATATATTTTGTAGTGCAAAAATTTTTTATTTTTCAATATTTTGGAAAATCTAAATGTGGCTTTACTTTGTCTAGGCCTTTAAATTTTAATATGTACAGCTGTGGTCAAAATAATAGCAGTACTCTTCAACAAGTCATATATGTAACACTTTATGTAACTTTTTAACAAATATCTTTATATTAAATAGAACTGCACTAAATTGTAATTAATGTACAAGGAAAAAACCAATGCTAAAAATGCTAAAGAAAAAAAAACGTCAAAATAATAGCAGTCAATACAAAAACTTTAGTTTACGTAATAACAATAAGAAAGTAATTCAATGTTGTTTGTAAAATAAATTATATTAAATGAAAAAAAAAATATTTATATTTGATATTTTTAATTATAATAAAATTAATATCTTATATGCATATATTACGCAAGCCCAAATTTTGTCCGGCGTAAGGCCTTTTAGGCGGAGAACGTTTGAAATACGGTTGTTCTCAATTATCGTTCTCCTCATATAAAATTGTTCTCGCAAATTATCACGAACGAATGGGGAACTCTCTGCTGGCGTCGTATTTTTTATCTCTGAAAAATTTGTCAGTTTCAAACTTATTCGATCGAATTTTTCACAAAAAAATAATAAGCAACGAACGTTCGTTTTTAATTTTTCATAAAAATTAATCGCTCAAAGAAAATTTCAGGAACGTTCGTTTCCTAAAAAAAGTTATGTTCCGACTATCAGCATCCACATCATCGAGCGAGGATTCCTTTCAGTTATGTATGCGTCATCGAGTTTGGTATGTATTTGAGACCAACATTTAAAACATTAACGAAGTTATAGCCTCATAACTGCGCGATGCATGTTATAAAAACTCTAAAAACTCAAGCAGATTGAATTGAAATCTTAATACTTTATTATATACGCCAATGCCTCTCGCAGGTAGTAGAATTGTACATTGTTATTAATTTTTTCCTATTTTCCCCCCGCTTTTCCACAAAAAAGACGCGATTTTTTAGAATTTTGTTATTTTTTAATGAAAATGTTTAAATTAACTACCTGCCAGAATGACAAGTCTACAAAAAAGTAATCTATTTAAATTTTTTTTTTAAATTACTTCAAGTGCCGTTATCACCCGGGCCAGCAAAACACCTTCTTTTTTTGTCTTTGGACGTACAAATTAAAAAAAAATGTAAAATAAAAAAAAAGTTTTTTGTACAGTTAGAGATGTTTCTAGAACCATATAAAAATATTTAAACGATGCATTTTATTTTCTTATAAAAAAATCAGTCCGAAATAAACCTTGAAAGTAAGGGCTTCATCCTTAATTCAACACTATTATTCGAAGCTATTTTCAATTTAGTTTGAATAAGATAAATGTGCAGCTTAAATGTGGTTTCAAAAAGACTAGAAAAAAACGACTACTAGCATACAACTAAAGGTGGCTTAAATCATACCAGTAAAAAGCCTAGTTTTGATTATACTTGTACTTTACTGGTTTAAAAGTTACTACTATCACAATCGAGAATAGGACAATTGTCTTTTCCTTTGGCATCAACACAGGAAAATAACCAGTTTGTGCAATTTAAAAAGCATTTGAGCTGAACTAGTACTGGTATTTTTTGACCTAGTTCATTTACTAGTATTTTAACTAGTTGGCTGCACTGCAGGGTAATTACTGCGACTGGAATCGCCTTCCAGCATCGTTCAACTACATCACATAACTCCCGAACATTCTTTGGCTTAGCGCCTGATACTGCTTTTTTAATGTCCGCCCAAAGATTTTCAATGGGGTTCAAATCGAGAGACTGTGCAGGCCACCCCATGACATGTACAGTTTGTCAACTAATTCTTTGCAAAATGAAAAATAATCATATATTTCATACTTAAATCAAATATTTATTAACAAAAACGCGTTTTCTTTCACTTTTTCTTTCTCTATATTTTAAATATAGATTATAACTATTAATATTAATAATAAAAATGATAAATTTCAATATAGAAAAGAACAAAAAATAACAAAAACAAAATAAAAGCAAATATTCTCTTGTCAATTAATTCTTTGCAAAATAAAGACACGTGGTAGATTTGTAACAGAAACTTAAAAACTAAAATACTATTGACATTTAATATTTGGTATGGTGGCCATTAGCATCCAAGACAGCCTTCAGCCGACGCGGCATTGACTGAATAAGGCCATTTATGTCGTAATATTCCGGTATTTTGTCCCATTCTTCTTGAATTGCTTTAATTAATGCATTTTTATTGGTTGGACCCCGTTTAGCAACCTTTTTCTTTAATAAAGCCCACAAATTTTCAATGGGATTTAGGTCTGGGCTTTGGGGAGGTGCGTCGATATCTTTGGTGCAATTATAGAGCAGCCAGGTCCTGCATAGAAACGATTTGTGTTTTGGGTCGTTGTCCTGATACAGCTTATACTTGAGTTTATTTGGTTTTTCAGGATCAACAAACCCAAAACGTATCGCGCTCCTTGATAATTCATTTCTAAGAATATCCAAGTAATATTCCTTGGTCATAGTTTCATTGAAAATACGCACCTCCCCAACGCCCTTGGAAGATATACAACCCCACACCATTACAGACAGCTTGCCAAACTTCACTGTTGGAATTAAATTTTTCTGCTGGAGGGCAGTGTTTGGCTTTCTCCAAACTTTGCTGGGTCCATCATGATGGTACAACATTATTTTAGTCTCATCACAAAAAATTACGTCATTCCAGTACTCTGCAGCATTGTTAATATTAGCAATAGAAAAGTTTAGCCGCTTTTCAATGTTAATAGCAGAAAGCAATGGCTTCTTTCGGGCTACATGCGATGAGTACTTGTGCATTTTTAGAACTTTTCTTACAGTCTCGTGGCTCACTTCCTTATGGCAATCATTTTTTATGTCCAATGCCCACTGCCTCAAGCTTGTTTGCGGGTTATCTTCAATCGTTTTTAAAATTTTGGACTGATCGCGTCTGCTGAGCTTTGGTGGTCTGCCGTTAGAATTGTTTAGGTGCAAACGATCTTCTTTTTCTACACGTCTAATAATGTTGTAAATGGTCCTTAATTTAATATTAAACATTTCTGCCAATTCTTTTGCCGTTTTTCCCTTATAATAATTGTAATAAACTAACTGAATTAAATTGTCACTAACTCGTTTTCCAGGCATGGTTAAATTCGCCGATTCCAGTTAAATGTGCACTTCTCTAAATAACAAATCGTAATGATAACATTAGAGGAGAGCAAACCAAAGAAGAATTCCAAAGTGTATTTTTTTTTGATGTGCCGTTATTTAGTTTTGCGTCCCTTTTCGACGTGTGTTTTCATTTTGCAAAGAATTAATTGACAAAAGAATATTTGCATTTATTTTGTTTTTGTTATTTTTTGTTGCTTTCTATATTAAAATTTATCATTTTTATTATTAATATTAACAGTTATAATCTATATTTAAAATATAGAGAAAGAAAAAGTGAAAGAAAACGCGTTTTTGTTAATAAATTTTTAATTTAAATATGAAATATGTGATTATTTTTCATTTTGCAAAGAATTATTTGACAAACTGTATATTGTTGATTCGCAACCAGTTCTGTGCCTTTTTGCTGGTATGCTTAGGATCGTTGTCCTGTTGCATTATCCTTATTAGTTTCAACTCGAAGTCAGCATAAGGGAGCATTACGTTCTACAAAATATCTACATAAATGTGCTGATCCATTACGTTTTTCAGCCAGTATGTAGCTCCAACACATAATATAGAAAACATCTCCATATCATATTGCTGGACCCACCATGCTTCACAGTTTTTTTAACAAAACAAGGATTGTATTCAGTGTTTGGTGGGCGTCTTACATATTCTCGTGAACCTTTGCCACCAAACAAAACAATTTTGCTTACGTCTCTAAACAGAATGTTGCGCCACTTTTGACTTGGCCATTCCACGTGTTCTTTAGACCCCTTTTACATTGATCAAGACTTGAAGTCAAGTTTTTTTGACGTTCTCTTTTGAACTTGACGAAAGCTTTCACATTGGTCAAGACTTGAATTCAAGTTCTTGTCTTCTTTCCTTGTTTTCTAAAAATAAAACGAGATGGGTAGCAAGCAAATGAATTATAGTTTATAGAAATTTGCAAACTGAATTTAATTTTTTTACCACGATGGAAGTTAATAAAATGTTTTTGCTTAAAAATTTAATGCAAAATTAAATTATATTAAATGCAAAAAAATTTTAATGCAACCGAAGTCTAGCAAACTCACATTGATATGCGAAAAATAAAATAAAAAGCACTGCCAACAACGCGAAAATAGCAAAAGGAACACGAAAAAACACGAAAAATTGCCGGTACAGCTTCAAGTTTCTTTTTCCCTTCCGTCACTTCCGATGTGCGGCGAATTGCCCACAAACTCTGAAACTTGACTTCAAGTCTTGACCAATATAAAAGGGGTCTTAGCAAAGCTTAATCTACAACACACAAAGTGGTACCTTTCGGGGACTTCGGGCACACAGTGCATGATCTCTGAGTATTCTTTGCACAGTAAAAATGCTTGCAGATACATTAAGTTCTTTTTTTATTTCTATAGCCGGTGCTAGAGGATGATTCGTGGAAAACCTTACAATGCGTCTGACTCCTTAAGGTGACAAAACTCGTTTACGACCACGTGTTTCAGGTTTTTGAAGGTATTTTTTGTATTTAAAATCATTTTTGCAGAGCACCCCACTAGTGCTTGGATTTCCTTGTATGTTTTTCCTGAATTTAGTAACCGTTTAATTGTTTGGCGTCCCACTTTAAAAGCAAAAGTCACATGATTTTCAAAATAAAGATACATTTCAAGACTACACTTACTTTCAAACAAAAAATTTTAAGAAACCTCAAAAATAGCCGATTTTTGTATCGAAATCGATGAACACTGCTATTATTTTGACTTTTCAAAATCACTGACCACCAAGGTTGCCAGCCAAAATTCAAAACAATTCCCACAAAAAATTACCTTTTTCCCAAAGTAACATAAATTAAATACCACCAAAATTCCCTTGGTAAAGGTAAATAAAAAAATTCCCACAGCAATTAAAAAATGCCAAAAAAATCCCACGATCATTAAAAATTACCAGAAAAATACCAGGCGTTTTAAAAATACCACCAAAAATTCCATATGCATTTAAAAATACCACAAAAAATCCCATACATATTAAAAAATACCACGAAAAATCCCATATGTATAAGAAATTTTAAGAAATTTAGAAATACCAGAAATTTTTGTATTTAAATAAGCAGAAATAAATAGACATAGTTACAAATTTTGCATATATTGTCTTTGTTTCAAAAATATATATAACAAATATATAACATACAAATTGTTTCACATAAAGTTAATTGTTATACATATCACATGTTTTAGTCTTATATTTGAGATCGTGAATTTTATGTGTTTGTTTCCATTTAATAATTTCTAAAACGAAATTATGCTTATAAAAATAATATAATAAAAAATAAACAAAATAAAATATAAATATTGTTTCCAAAAATATTTGTGGCTTGTGAGGTAATAAGCTATTCATTTTAACACAATATGATTTTTCAAAAATTTAATTACTTATTTCTAATATCAAATAACAAAAGAGATAAACAGTTAATTTCAACACAATATGGTTTTTAAAAAAATTTAGGTACTTATTTCTAATGCAAAATAATTTAAGTGACTTCAGAAATAAAAAATAAACAAAATAAAATAAATATAAAGTTTTCAAAAATATTTGTGCTTTGTGACTTCAGATAAAAATATTTTTAATTCATTAAGAACGTTTTAGAATAAAATTACTTTTGTTTTTTGTGTTCGTATATATCAGGGATGGAAAACGTGTGAACACATTTTTAACACTTCTTTTACACTAACTATTTACAACTAAAAAACTAAAGAAATAATAGTGGTATTCAATGAATGCCGTATTTGTGATGTTAAAAGCGTAAGAGCGATATTTTTACAGAAGCTCATTTTGCGACGTGCGCATCTTACGACACAAAATCGTGGTGTAAACAGAGCATAAAATGCGTATAATGGCAACTGTGATTTAATTTTGATTTTACAAGATAATTGCTGACCAATGGATTCGATAAGAAAACTTGCAAATATTGTCTATTATTGTTTTGGTAGTACTTATATATCTGTGGTCACAAGAAATAATGACTTAACTCAAAATATCGTAAAAAAGCGATATAGAATTAACTTTATTGTCAATTTTTGGAAGTATGCAGACATCCATTTTTTACCCAGAGTTGATCATCACTTATGTCTGCACATATTTTGTTTGTAACGATTCATATATTTCAAAAAAATGGGTCGTAGTTCGTGAAATTAAAATATCGTTTTTGACGATTCTTTGAGTTTAGTCGTTATTCCTTGTGACCACAGATATTTCACTTTTTTCTGGAATTTTAAAATAATTTTTGCAGATAAATTTTGCATGCAGAAAAATGTAGAATTTTCAGAAAAGCTCTGAGCTTTGAGGTCAGAATTTTGTTCAGAAAAGAATGCGCTATTAATTTTTATGCAATTTTGTGATGTAAACGTGTTCTGTAAACAAATATGCAATTTAATCATCCACTTATTTTAAAATAAGTTCGAAGAAATGTACAGCGTAAACTTATAGCTTTTCTCTTCTGTATATACGTCGATCATCGAATACTATGATTAAAATTTTGCTTAATAAAAGTGAAAAAATTTTTAAGAAAAAATTCCCAAATTCCCATACAATTAAAAAATACCACGCTGAATTAGAAAATACCATGGGAATTCCCAAAAAAATCCCAAGATCAATTAAAAATTACCACGAATGGGATTTTTCCCACAATACTGGCAACCTTGCTGACTACAACAATTAATGAACGACTGAAAAAAAACCCGTTTTAGCTTTCAATCGCCTGATTATATATATTTAAGCAACAACATTGTAGTAACGGTTTAATACAGTAAAGAGAAAAAACAACATAAAAATATAACGATATTGCAAACGACTCAAATTGAGTTAGATCGCTGCTATTTTTTGACCGCAACTGTATAAGGTTATGATGGCTATTTTCATAATAAAATAAAATAGGCTTCTAATAGGGGGTTTCAGACGAACGTACTTGTACGCTGACATGTACGACGACAAACTAACGGGACTATTTTGTTGAGCTTTCAAACAATCGTACATTTGCGACGACTTCATTTCATTGCTGCCTCTCAAATAGAACACATCGGCGTAATAGCTAAACACTTTTTTGATGACCTTATGATTTAGCAGTCATTTTTCATATTTAGAGAATTGTTTCCCAATTTTAATTAATTATAAACAATTATAAAATGTTTCAAACGATTTTCATATTAATTTTCTCTAATATTTTTCCGCTTCGTTGCTGTTCACCCGCTGACGTTTTTAATGAAATGAAAAAATGCAGCGAGTCGGACCGACATGCGTTCATGTACATGTCGGTCCGACCGGCAGAAAAATCAAAAATTTTTGATTTTCGTCCGACATGTCGGTCCGACATGTCGGTCCGACGGTCTCATTTGCTTTCGAATGATCGTACATGTCGTCGAGCATGCCCAAGTCATCGCACATGTACGATGGTCTGAAAGCCCCTAATGACTTTACATCATATTTATTTTTATTTTTTTCGTGCGGTACCAAATTATAACCTCCATGGAAATCGCATATTAAAATGTTTTGTTTTGTATGGCTAGCGTCTGTAAAGCAATGTAGGCCATTTACCTTCTACGAAGTTTACTAATGAAAATACATATATGTCTTTACAAAATATTTTGCACTGTTAGCGGGGTCATTGAAAGTTAAATGATAGGTAATTTTTACACAAAAATTAGTTTTATTACCTGGGCTCAGATTTTGATGACCTAAAAAACTGCAAAAAATTACCTAAAAACTGCAGAAAATGACCTAAAAATTGACAAGAAAAACCAAAAAAAAAAAAACGCAAAAAGTAACTTAAAAAATAAAACTTTAAAAATAAAACATTGCTAAATTTAAAATGTATTTTACATAATTTGTATACATAGCGTTCAGTACATTACAGATTGTCTGACAAAATATTTTTGTAAACAGAAAACATATTTCTACTTCTGCACAGACGAGAGGAACAAATTTAAAAGACGATATGTCATCGGATGTAAGTTCCTCTTCTAATTCCATCGTATTAACATTAGAAATTTTATACGGTCGTATACGAAGAACCAATGAGGGTTAAGGCCCAATTTCTTCACAGTCCTGTAAGCTCACAACTCGCTGGAAATGGAGGTATGATTTTCCAGCAAGTTGTGAGTTTACCGGGACTGTACGGAAATTGGGTCTAGAAAGTACCAGAAAGTAGTTGTGAGTTTACCGGGACTATAACTTTTACCGGACGGTACGAAAATTGGGTCATTAAATAATGTCGCTTACTTATGGTTTCGAGATAAAAAACCAGTTTGAAAAAGGTAAAAGTACGTATTTCAAAACTAATAAAAAAGTTTTGTTCTTGCCCATAAATTAGATTTATGCTAAAAATATATAAATATACATATAAAGAAAAACAAAAACCAGAGAGCAATAAACCTTCCATCAACAAACTTAAAATATTTATAAAAAACAATCCTATCTTGACTTGTTTTTCACGGGGAATCGGAAAAGGAAATTTTAATTTTTATGATAAAGTTCAAGAACATTTTGCAAATTTTTAATGCAAATTTACCGATAAACCGTTGCTGAACAACTTTGCATTAAAATTTTTCAAAATGTTCTTGAGCTTTATCTTAAAAATTTTAACTCCCTTTTCCGAGTCCGCGTGAAAAATTATTCACGACAGTTCTGAAAATCTTATTAATTTTACCGGATTCTCGAATAGGTTTCTTTTTATCACAAAATTCTTTAATAAAGATTTGGTTTGCAACTAAAACTGTTTGCAAACCGTTTCGTTTTTCAGATTTAATATTTTTCATTATGGAAAAGGAACTTTTAAGTTTATAAAAAGTATTTCATAGAAAAAAAAAGACATCAAAAGGTTTTATGATGGTGCTAATAGTGGTAGATTTTAAGCCTTCGGTGGTAAAAGTGGTAGATATTAAAAATTTGAAAAAATGTGGTAGATCTACCACAATAGTGGTAAAGTCCGTGCCCTGCCTCAACCTTATTAAGAACTGTTGGGCGCTCCTTAAATCAAAGGTAAATGCTCGCAAAAATACAACCTTGCAAATTCTACGCAAAAACATTGAAGATTTTGGAAAAAAGTCGAAGATCTTAGCAAAATTATAAAAAATTGCATTAAAAGCTTTAGAATTAGTAGAATTAAATATGTTATTAAAAACAAAGCAGTTCTTACAAAATACTAATTACTAAGCAATTTTTCAAACTATTTCTAAATAAAGATATTCAGGCATGTTCTGCATTCCACTTTAGAGTGGAAGTTAAAATAAATCATAATTGAATTCGATATTTGGTGTTCTATATATACATTTTTTTGTAAATACAATTTATTATATTAATATATTAAATAAAATGCAAAACGAAAAAAAATATATGCAGAACAACAAATATCGAATTTAATTATGATTTATTTTCACTTCCACTCGGAAGTGGAATGCAGAACATGCCTGATTATGTATAATAAAATGTGGTAAAAATAATATTAATATTTCTTTTTAAATTAGCACTAAGGTACTGAAACATTAAAAAATGTCTGATTTTGTGTAGTGTTCATAATATTATGGCGGGGTACTTCACATATTTTTTCCAATAATTTTCGTTAACAAAATTTTTGTCGATCAAATTGTTGAATACGTTTCTATTTTTTTTTCCGCCACTGTATATTTTTTTTCAGAAAACCACTCTCCCCTTATGAAATATCCATCAATTGCGTTGAGTTTAACATCTCCTAAGGTAGAATGCATTAGAAACGCATTTCACCGCTACTTCATTAGCACGAAAATTCTTGCAACGCAAAATATATTATAGGAATTCATTGAAGCATTCCACATGAACTTTCCTCATGCTAGAACCAACCAATTTAACTGCAGAGAATGGAAAAAGCAAAAGGACGTTCATGAGAATGCTGGGCACCAAGGATGATGGCATTTTTCTAAATTACAACGCAGATAGCAACACAAAACTGTTGGGGGAAAAAAATCGAGAGTTGGATATAAAAAATATTCAAAAAGCAACATACAGAGGAAAGAGGATATACGATAAAACGTATAATAAAATAAAATTTCGGCACATGCGCAGCAATGACGGGGTTGAAATAAAGGACGAAGAAACCTTAAACTAGAACGACGACGATCGAAGGAACAACTAAAAGAATGTTAGCGTGTGTGTGTGTTCGTGTGTACACAGTGCTGCAAGGAAGTGATGTCAAATAAAATCATGCCACAACACAATTGAAAGAGCGTAGATAGGTAATGTTTAAAAAATTTATAAGAAAATACACTTTTTTCTCTACGGGAAAGAAGTAGAAGAATTACGCAGTAACACGCCTGATTAGACGGAATTAATAATATTGATTAGAAACTTATAGTATTTAGCTAGATGGGCATAATGCATTGAATTATGAGTGCATTAAAAAATATCATTAGCACTATGCGCTTAGTCGATTTGCGTCGAATTTCCATTACCACTAACCAGCTAATGGTAATGCAAAAAAATTTTCCATTGCCACTACCACCTAGTGGTAATGCAAAATAAATTTCCATTACCATTAGTATGTAATTTTGTAATGTAAATTAAGTGGTAATGATAATGGAAATCTTAATGCTAATGCAAAAAATTTGCTTTACCACTAAATTTTTAATAATAATTACCGTTATAATCGAAGAAATTTAAATTACCACTAAAATTTAAAAAAATTTCCACCAGAACAAAATTTTTCAAGTATAAAATTCTGTAAGTGACGTGGTTTCTTTTTAATTAAAAATTTGCGGATTAAAGAAAATCATTGAAAGGGTAACTAAAATATACAATATAAAGGGTAGTTCAATTTTAAGGGCCGATGTTGATTTTGAATAAAACACAAATTATTTAGGAAATTATTGTCGTTTATTTTTATTATGATAATATTGGTATGGTTCAATTGTGTATGGAACAAAATATTGGCCAAATGGCCGCCGCGACCCCGGCGGCACACCTCCATCCGATGGTCCAAAAGAGCCATTGTTTCGTTAGCTCTGTGGCAAGTGGCACCGTCCTGTTGAAACCACATATCGTCCACATCCATATCTTCCAATTCGGGCCAGCCATAAAAAGTTCGTTATCATCTCACGATAGCGAACACCATTCTCAGTAACTGCCTGACCGGCCTCATTTTAGAAAAAATACGGCCCGATGATGCCGCCAGCCCACAAACCGCACCAAACTGTCACTCTTTGTGGATGCATTGGTTTTTCGACAATCACTCTTGGATTTCATTCGCCCAAATACGGCAATTCTGCTTATTGACGAATCCACTGGGTGAAAATGTGCCTCATCACTGAAGATGATTTTTTTCGAAAATTGATCATCCACTGTTGACATTTCCTGCCACCATTTTGACCATAGACGACGCTTGAAATGGTCAAGAGGCTTTAGTTCTTGAGTCAGTTGCACCTTGTAAGCATGTAAATGCAAGTCTTTATGCATAAAGTTCATCAACGACGAGCGTGAGAGGTGCAATTGTTGGGCACGACGATGAGTTAAGGTAGACGGCTCTATCGCGAACAGCAGCAATATTTTCTGCGTCCGAGCTGTACGAGCATGCACTGGTGTTTTCACATCTCCTATAGACCCGATTTGCTCAAATTTCTGCTGGACTTTTCCGATTGTACTCACATTTGGACGATTAAATTGGCCGAAAAAACCACCAAGTGCACGATATGCATTTTGATTTGAACGTCCATTTTCATAATAAGCCTGAATAACTTTTACGCATAGCTCGATTGCGTATCTTTCCATGGTTCAAATTGAATTAGTCTGAAATTGAGAAATGTCAAATGAAATGCAGAAAAAACTTGACGTTTAGGTGTGGTTCACATTCAACATTGGCCCTTAAAATTTAACCACCCAACAAATTTTGATCGAAAATAACATTTATTAGCTCTATTTAATACTAGCATATTTAAATTCGTGTCGCTAAGTTTTTGTTTCGAAACCGATTGGTGATGTTTTTTGCAATTCTAGTGGTAACGTAAATTTCTTTCATTACCATTTAAAATTTAGTGATAATGCAAATTTTTTCCATTAACATTAAAATTTTCAACTATCATTAAAAATTTAGTGGTAACGCAAATTTTTTTTTTCTATTACTATTACATACTTTGCATTATAATAAATTTGCATTACCACTAGGTGATATGTGGTAATGGAAATTTATTTTGCATTACCACTGGTGCATTACCACTGGCCAAATAAATTTCCATTACCACTGGTGGTTAATGGTAATGGAAAATTAATGGTGATGGAAAATGCCCATCTATATTTAGAAACTCAAAGAATATTGTAAAATTAGTCCAACTTAAACTATATGGAAAGTTATAATAACACGCTGCAAGCCATGGGAAAAATTACTACACAATCCAAAAAGAATCAATGTCATATTGTCGTCCGGGGACTTATGTGCTCCATACGCCATTTGAGTCAACGGTATAATTTTTAGTCAATGGTACGGTAAATAGGGCAAGAGGTCATCAAACATTTTTGTTTAAAGGGATATAGAGTAAAATGGACTCGGAATATCTCGATTTCTAGAAGAGATAGCAAAAAACAAAATAGCAAGTGCAGATTTGAAAAAACTATTACTTCAAAATTGTCAAAGTGGTGTTTGGAGCATACGAATCCCCGAACGACGATAAGTGACAAGATGGAAACACTTCAAAGGTTAATTAATTTGAATATTTAATTTTTTTGGACACACATTTTAAATCTTACTTCTAATGAGGAATGTTTAAAAATATTACTTTTTTATTTATTTCAATTCACCTACCAGGTTGGAAACCTTCACAGATTACATAGTTGAACTAATAGTAAATATCTTATAAATAACTGCTGTGTACAGAAACAGAATAATGATCGCATAGATTTGATATATTACAATGCTTAATCAAGTTCCATCAGAAAAGAGAAATTTAAACAACGTGATTAATTAAATAACTTCAAAAATTTAATAAGGTTAAATTAAATTCAATGAATACTTTATAAGATAAAATTAACAGGATTGATAAGGGGAAGTATTTAGTAATTATATTAAAGAAAGATTACATATTTTCAAAAATGTCTAACAGCTGCCTTTTGAACTTATAACGATCGCTGGAGAAGTGCAGCTGAATTACAAATACAATATTGAAGTTAGCGAAGGAGATATGCTTATATAGTCTACACCAGCCCAAAACCAGTGAATTCGATTCTCCAGAACTTCTAGCTCTAATAAATTTTAACTTTAACCGAAAAAGCAGAAACGTTAACAATTGAAATTACTTACTTTTTCGTAGAACAAATTATTTGGCTACTGCTCCCTTAAACCACATGACTGCCATTTAGACCGTCTTGCCTTAGGCCTTTTCCACACTTGGTCAACGCAATTCCAACGCAACTTCAACGCAACAGCAAAAAAGTTGAAAAGCAATGCAACTATAAACCGAATACTTTCAGACTTGCTTCAAAAGTCATGCAACATGAGTAAGACATCTGAAAAAGCATTATTAAATTAAATAAGTGGCATTATGAAAACGTACTTATTATAACATTAAAATAAAGAAGAACAGTAAGACAATATTAATATATAGCGTTCTACAAATAATTGAATTCACAAAAAAAAGAAACTGATGCAACAAGTCACCGATGGAAATAGCGGAAAGCCGCGTTGCGTTGAACAGGTTGAGAACGTGTCGAGAACTTGTTGCGTGAAAGTTGCTTAATCTGAAGGTTTCGGTATAAATACACAGGCTAGCAACTTGAGTTGGAGTTGCGTTGACCAAGTGTGGAAAAGGCCTTATAGGCAAAAAAAAAATGTCGCCGCACTCCAGCTAATCTGAAGCATTATTGAAAAAAATTTTTTGTCATATCGTATTATTTTTATAAAATATGCACCGAAAATATATTCTTATCAGTCAGCAATTCAAACACTGGTTTCTCCTTTTAAACATCGTCAAACCTTTGAAATTAACAGTTCGATTTTAAGGAATAGTTCATTTTAATTTGTATTTTTATCATAAAAAAACACAAAGAAATGCAAATTCTGATTCAGATGGATATGCAAAAATTTTAGCAGCACGCAAAGAAGCATTAGGCTGCATTCGAAGGTGAATCATACTTATTAAATTTTGAAGGTGAATCATACTTCAATATGATCAATTGGACAAAATTCATATTGACTGAGCCAAGGAGGCAAGGTGCCTATAATTCTTCACGCAAGACCAACTTGAAGCATTTCAATACTCAAATGACATAATCGAACTACCTACTTAATTTAAAAACTTAATTTCATATTTTTCCTTACTAAACTTAATTATTTTCACAGCTTGCCTGAAGAGAATGGCATTCTCAAAATACTGAGCGCTTTGTCCACGAAGTACAGTACAACTTCGATAGTCCGGACACATATAATTTTATGGTCGCTCGGATTATCGAGGTTGTCCGGTCTATAGAAGTAACAATTTTTGAAGCAATATTGATGAAATAAAACAAACTTATTTATTTGTATATTTATATTTATTAAAACATATGTTTATTCAAAAACAAAAAGAATTTGTATTAAGTTGGAAATATACACATTAGGCTCGGTCGATTTGTGGGGAGGCAAAAAAATCACCGATTGCTAAGTGAAAATCGTATTCTAGGGATCAAAATAAGAAACTTTGCCCGAGGAACTATACCTCTTAAACGAATTCTAATGCCCCAACTTTTGACTTTTGTCCCGTAGGGTCAAATTTTGAAAAATCCCTCTTTGACCCATTTAGAATGCCCCAATCGAGTCCAAATGTATGACCGACTCCCACTAACTTTTTCACTGAGCAATGAGCGATTTTTAAATCGACCCGCCCTAATACACATATTAATTTGTAAAACTACATATCTACTATGAACTACATGCTAAAAAATGAACTTTTTTTGGGTTGGATAATTTTATTGAGGCAGTTTGTTCGTGCTTTTTCTTCTAGTCTCGTCAATAATATGTACACTGTTTTGCATATCCAAATAATTCTCCTCGACCCACTGAACGGAAACGGCAAATGATTTCTTAACATCTGCATGAGAGATCTTGGTTTTTACATCTATCGCTTTGATATCTTTCTTAGAGTCTACAAGAGGACATTCCAATTCATTTGAATTAACGTGTTGCATTATGTCTTAATTAGAAAAGTCGAATGGCAGTTCATCTGCGCCAGTTGCCCAATCATTGATATCCTCTTCAGTGATATCATTATTAAGAGTTAAAGTACAGATCATGTTTTGGATGGATTTAAAGTTGGCATTGAAGGAAGCGGACTGCAGTTCAAGGCGTAATTCTTGAAGCGGTATTAAGTCTTCATCGTCCCAGTGAGATGCAAGCCTTGGTCATAATGCAGATCAGCTTTTTTGGATATTTTTTTACTTATGTTTTACTTAGCTACACGCGAACTTGTGTACAAAGAGAACCCCGCTTAATAAACACGTGCAATAGTTGCACTGCTTACTGGATAACTTCAATACATACGTACGTACAATGTACATTAGTAAGTGTGAGAATTCAAAAATGGTAAAATAACTGCTTAGTTTGCATAAAAAAGAAATTTTTCCGGATTGTAGAGGTAAAACTTTGAAATTGTCTTAACTCTTGGAGTGTCCGAATTGGCGTATGTCCGGACTATCGAAGTTATACTGTACATGAATTTGCCATTGCTGTCACCGATGAACAACGCATGGGTCACATTTTATCTAAACTCGAGAGCAGCCAGAAATACAGTCTACTTGAATCATATCGAAATTTGATCGCTTAAAGCTCGATTATTTTAATATGTGAAAATTTTCTTAGAAAAATAATAAAAGTGGGTTTTTAATCAATAGTTTTTCCACTATAAAAATCTGTGTTTTATTTAAATGATTTTCTTTGGAAGAGTTAAATGGTTTTTTGAGGGCCTTAATTGTATTACTTTAGAACAGTACATTAGGTTGGCAGATTCGGATAAGAACGTTTTCGGTGCATAATAAAAAATTAAAAAAAATTCTAAAAAAATATTTCTAGTAGAAAAAGCGAAAACTTTTTTTTTGTTAGTTTATTTATTTTTTACGGGCTTTACATTTATGAAATCAAGACGGTACCTTAAGATGGTAGAAACTGAGGTCCGATGGGTCAGTACTATAAGGGTTCAACTAAGGTCAGTAAGTCTTAGAGACAAACAGTCTTAGACACATCATTCTTTAAGATGGGACGGTAATACCGAAGTTATAAAGAAATAAGTCAATGTGCGACCCCTACGTTCGGTCAATAAAAATTGTTTTTGAAACTTTCTTTCAATAACGCTTAAGATTATCTGGTGTATTATCTGGAGACATTTATTTTTTCGATACGGCCTAGTGCCCTTGTTACCAACTAGCTGATAACTTGTCGAAAGATCAACTCAAAAGTAGATTAAAAATTAATATATGTTAGTCCTGTGTATTAATGGTAAGTACTTTTGTATTGTGTTGTCCTTGAGCCCAACCCATATTATGGTGGGTCAATTTTTCTCACTTCAAATTCTTTTGGACCACTTTTATCCATATCCTTGAAATATTTCAGTGTTTTGTGAGTTGAGTGTTTTCTTTTTAAATGATCTAATGCTGAGAAAGTGCGAAAAAGCTGTAGAAGTTAAACTATATATTGTTATTGCATGTTAAAAAAAAAAACCGTGTCCATATTTAAGATGATAAGCAAAAATAAATTGCAATAAGCAATAAATTTATGCTAATAAAGTGCGTGAATTAAGAAAAAACATCCGCCTAGCATTTTCTTGGTTTCCGCAAACCACCCTCTCCACCCTGTTTCGAATGTAAACAGTAGTTTTTTTTGGCTCAACTTCGCAATTTGGTTTTTCCTGACATTGCGTTGCACGTTTCTCAATCGTATTTTCATTACATATTCCAGTCGTTATCCTTCACTGCGCATTTTCTTGCATTTCCACCCATTTAACCCTGAAAACAACGCATGTTTGTTTGTTTTTCTGCAATTTTCGTTCTCTTTCTCCAAATACCTTATTTATTGTGCTTTATTTTTCTAGTGTTAGTTTTGATTTTTCTACTTCTTCGTAAATCTTGCTTTATCGCTTAATAAATTATTCGTATTTGTTGTATCTGGTTTTTCCAAAGGGCGTGTTTGTTGCTTCGAGGGGTTGTGGTTCGGAGCAGGCAGCATTGAGGGAAAACTTCTGTCTAATGCGCAGCAACAAAATGCTTTTAGTGTCAAGTAGTAAAGCAATTGCGCAGTGGCGGGATAAAGAAAATATTTGAGCGATATTTAATTACATAAACTTTTTGTTGACAAATTTATGATAATTGAAAGCAACAACAAAATAGTTTGTTCGTCGTACAAAAAATATAGTGTAATATGAGCATTTTCAAATATTTTGAGGGGAGTTGCCAGAATTGAGTTATATGCATAAATCTTGTTTTGCAGCCTTGCCAGCCAGCCTTCCCCAACTTGACATTGTGTTAGTCTATCTATACTATTATATAGAAGAGTTGTGGCACTGCACGGATGTTTGACAATCATCGATAACCACGGAACCGATTTAGACGATATACATATATATGTACCAAACAATTTGTTATTTCAACTTAATCGTGATGGGCTATGTAAAATTTGCCACGCCTACTTTTTACGCCCAATATTTGTAAAAAATGCCATATTTCAGACGGTTTTGGTAATATAAGATTAAAATTTGGTAATTTACTTTGTATGATTACCTTCGCCAACTATACTAAAAATGGGTTCTTTCGAGTACGAGATGGTTTTAGGAAAAAATTTTTCCACACATAAATCAGCAATAATGCTATGTTTCGAATGGTTGTGGTCTTATTAGACTAAAATTTGGTGATTTAGTTCATATGGCTGCTTTCGGCAACTATATTAAAAATGGTAAAAATATAACATCTTTTTTTCCGAATAGCATGAAAAATCATATATGGCAGTAAGGGGTCGTCCATGAACTACGTTACCAATTTAGGGGGGAGATGGCTTTTGAAATGCCTTACGATAAGTAACGGTAAGGGTAAGGCGTTTCAGATATTGTAACGTGACCACAAATAAGAAACATAACTCACAAAATTCTTATTAATATTATTAAAAACTAGATGATGTCTACCCGGTGTTACTCTGGAATGTTAAAATTTTGTAAAATTTTTTATTCTTGAGGATTTTATTTTTATTTTCTTTAAAAATATGGAGGATTTGCAAGAGTGTGTTATAAAATGAGTCTAAAAATACGTCTTTTAAGATAAATATATTTTTATCATTTGAGATGGGTCCCTGCATATGAAAATAACCAGAAATTATTCTTGAAGGCTAAGCAATTTTTAAGACTTATAAAAGAACATGTTAAAAAATTTTTCTTAATAGAACAACAAATTTTGTGTCAAACTGAAACGGTTTTTTTTTAATGATACGTCATGTGAAAGAAAATACAAAATACAATTTTCAGTTTTTATTGTTTTTGCGAAAAAAGCAACTTTTTCACCGTTTCTGCAAGAAAAGAAATTTGTGGTTGGACCTATTTTGATCAAAATTTATTCAAATTTTCATTTTATTAAGACTTTCTATAGTTTTCAAGATATGAGAATGTTTTTGGTGTCAAACAAACGAACAATTTTTTAGCTTAATTATCATATTTAATTAGTTCTGGTAAATTATTATAAGCCCTTAGGACCTGCCTATAAGTAGCGTTGTTTCGTGACCTCGCGATTGCATATCGTTATATCTGTTTCTAGTACCGAATGTGTGAGTATGTTGATATAGCTGTGTAGTTTTGGAGTAGTATTGTGGTTTATATTCTTAAAAACTTAAAAACTGTGTCAGTTGGTGTAGATAGAGTCTATCTAGGTATAAAATATTTTTAAGCTCTTCTATATAAAGTGTATGACAGAAATAAAGTGGTGATAGCCCGAAAACTGCTTTCATTCCCTTATTTTGCAATCCTTGTATTTTTTTTAAATCCTATGTATTTTTATAGGCCCAGCAAATCATCATATATGTCAAGTGTAAATGGATTATAGACATATATATCAAGAACTTGGTGTCAACATTTTTGATAATGTTGCTCTTATCGATACGATATTTCTTCTGTATGCTTTTTATATGAAAATTCCATATAAGGTTGTTGCTTAGAGTAAGGCCCAGAAACTTTACTCCATCCTCCTCCTTTCAAAAAAGACTCATTATTTTGAAAAGAATCCTGTGATAAAAAGTACGTCCCAACCAAAGACGTAAGGACCCCACATTTCAAGTTTAAAAAAAGCCATCTAGAAGTTTCCATATGATGCGCGTACAGACAGACATCAACAATTTAAAATTACATTCTTGGAATCCACATCCTTCAAAATTTTCAGCACAGAAAAAAAATTAAAAATAACATTAAATGTAGAGCAGTTTTTTACAGTTTTATTATATGTAAAGATTTATGCATTTAGCATCGCAGCTAAAAAAACAAGTTTAAACTGGCTTATTAACTCTGTCAAAGACCAGGTCAATTTCTTTGCATTAGAATTTAGGATACACCTGAATGGGTTGACATAGAATCCGAGGAAGGTCTGTGGCAGGACTACGTCTGCCGGGGAATACTATAAATTAATACAAATGATATATCATTAGGCTTTGATCATGATGCACTGATGTTTCAAAAGAAAACGTCTGGCATTTGTTGCTCGAAGGGCAATTAACACAGTTTTAAAAAATTCACAAAATGATCATAATTTCGCTAAATATAAAGATAAGAAAATTACTTAAAAAATAGATTTATGTATGTAAAGGGTGTTTTTTATATAGTGATAGTAATGTATTTTTAATATCAATCAAACCGGCTTTATTGGATAGAAAATTTTATGACATTAATGCTTAAATAGGATTTTGGCTATGTGGCCGCCAAGGCTGGCGCGTAGAAAGCGTAATTTGGAACACCAATTTTCAGAAACTTTTCGCAGCATTTGCGGCCGTATCTCGCCGATAACTCTTCGAATGTTGATTTCAAGGTGTTCAATTGTTTGTGGTTTATCGACGTAGACAAGTGACTTTATATAACCCCAAAGAAAATAATCTTCAAAGGTCTTAAGCCAAGATCTTTTCGTAAAATCTTCCATAAAGTGGAAGGACACAACCCCAGTTCCTGGGAACGGCGACGAATTGATTGATTAGAATCATCTTCAATGCTTTCCTATACAGCGGCTACTTCAGTGCGCACTGTTCGGCGTCTCACGGGATGCACATTATCAGTAAGAGTAAATGTGGTCAGAAAACGATCTTTTGTTCTTCGAATTAGCAGCTCTGAAGGACGATTATGTACGCCATAAAATGGACGAAGTGCACGATAAGTTTGACGAACAGAACCATTATTTTGATTAAAAATTTCCACAATTTGCACGCGTTGCTCTAATGTAAGTCAATCTATAGTGAAATGTCAAAGCAAACTAAACAAAAAGCAACTATCAGCTCTTAAATAAATGGTCAAATAAAGCAGTAATGCCCACTCAAAGTTGTATCACTCTATAAAAAAGTGTGTTGTATCACTCGCTTTACATTTATAAATTTTGAATGGTTTTAATTATTTGAAAATTTGTTCACACAAATTATTTTTTAAGCTGTTGAACATTGCAAAAATATAAAAACAACATGTTGAACAGAGTAATTTTTATCAAAAAAATCTTAGAGGGGGCCCATGATTTTTAATGATAGAAACTGTTTATTGAGTTATGTGTCAAAATTAAGCAATTTTTGCAAATAAATGTCATATGAAAAAGTGGGGAAAATGAACAAAAAAAAAATTTACCACAAAAACCACTATTGACCTATTTTTGTAGCACAAGTTAAATCTTCTAGAGGTTTTTTGAAAACAATATAAAATATTGAACTGGTGAGGTAACGGTAAATCTTTTCTTATTTCTCCGAATTCATATTATTGATCTTTTAGACAAAGAAAATTTGATTAAAATCTATTTGAAAATGGCAGAGATGTTTGCTTCCTAGGTCAAAACTTAAAATTTTAATCTTTTTTCTTATTCTGAGGCTTACGAAAATACGTTACATTGAGAAAATCTATAGTTTTCAAGATATCGCCAAAAGTTTCATGTCATAATAACGGAATTTTTTTAATATTAAAGAAGAATATACTCATATTCAAAATCTTGGTTAAGAAAATTAAATTTTTTAATTACAAATTTTAGATTTTTGCCAAAGTTTTATTATAACCCTGTTATGTAGGACTTATTAAAAAGTCAAAATAGAAAATAAAGCCAAGAAAATTAATATCATCATAACAATTACCGTTTTAAGAAGGTAATTCAAATTAACTAAAGTATTTTTTTAATATTTATACCATTTTTTTATTATTAAACAGAACAAACACAATTATTTTCATATTTTGCATTTGAAGATACAACTGAATACTTAAATTTTAGGATTTCAAATTTTTACGTAGTATTTAATATTTTTATCGCAGTAACAAAATAAAATGCAGTCGCTTTAATTTTTTATATGTTATATTACATCTTGAACTGTACAAAAAAATTATTTTTGGGCTTATCACTATTTTGAATTCATACGATACACGATAAACGATTGCATTTAGTTATGGGTAGTACGAACTTATGTTTGTCGTATTATATCCGACAAATTTTATTACGAAACGATACGTATCGGATCAGCTGTTTAATTTCATTCGCTTGCAAGCAGCTGAATATTCTTGTCCGATAGTTTAAATTAAATAGAAATTTTTCATCTTTTACGAAATATATATGTAAGTGTTAATGTGATAGAAATAAGTTTTTAAACAGAATCTAAACATATATAATGCGATTTTTTCAGGCAAATAGTTGTGAGTTTGAACTTAACTGGAGCCGTCTTGCCACTTTGATGGAAGAAAACACAGACCAGTAGTGGAATTCCCAAGAATTTAATGATAATAATCGTTGTCGTTATAGGTCATTGTGCGTGCCACGTTCATAGAAAATTACAGTTTTCGCTAACTTACGAAAATCGTCGTTACAGCGTTTGGGAACTCTTTTACTGGCGAGAGGTTTATATCCCAAAGCCCTGGTTTAAAGCATCCCTCAACTGCCTTTTTTTCCTAATTCTCAGCCTAATTGCGTGTTTCGTCGGAAACATGTTTATGTATACTAATTTTGAACTTTTAAAATATTGAAATTAGTCATTGGCCCAAAATACACTGTAGTCAGAGTCTGCGTGAAACCGGGTTTCTTAGGCTGCCCGCATAGCAAACGCCGAAGCAGGTAGGCAGGCCCTGCAAAGAAACGAGATAGAAATAACTTTTTTCTCTCTTGTTCACATAGTTTTTCTGTGTCTGTCTGCCTGCCTGTCTGCTTCGGCGCTTACTCTGCGGGCAACCTTAGGCAAGGTGGTGCAGCAGGCGACGTGAAGTGCGCGAAATTTCACCCACCGAAAAAGGTATAGTGACGACCCAGTTGGAAAAGGAGCCCTGCTGTATGTCTGCCGGCAACATGCCTCGGAAGGACAGGAGACATGCTCGCTTCCATACCCGCTTATTTCTTTTTGTATAGGCATGTATTAGGCTGGCATGTCTGCCAAATGAACTGCCGTAGCAGCAATGCAGCATGCATCTTATGGTATGAATGCAGAAGGTATACATGTCTGTCAAATTAACTGCCGTAGCAGCAATGCTGCATGCATCTCTCGGCATTAATGCTGCATTCATACCATGAGATGCATTCTGCATTGCTGCTACGGAAGTTAATTTGACAGGCATCCCGTCCTAGGACATGCCTATAGAAAAAATATATAAAGTCTGCTGAATTTCCAATTTGCTTCTTTAAGAATAAACGTACGAGAATAGAGTAAGAGAATTAGCGCGTTCGCTTTGTTATTATAAGCAATTAATGCAAAAAACAGAACGAAATCACCAAAAAACAGAACATACTAAAAAAACCAAAACAAAACTAAAAGCCATTAAGAAAAAAAAATTATTTTGTCTGTGTAGTGATATGAACCCACTACTCAAGATTCTAAAATACATGAATAAAAACTAAAACCCTAGCCAACTGAGCCATTCGCACTGTTGACGTTTTGTTGAAATAATATATACATATAACAACATTGTTGCTATCAAAAAGGCTTCGACGAAAACACAGAGTGTCGGCGAATTGCAACAATCATGAATATATTGAAATATTGCTGTCCCTTAAAATTAATCGGAATTTTTCATAAGCAAACATGATACTTTATTATGATACAGCTGTTATTATAATTTACTTACATAGAATGTATTTATGATGTGCAATAAAAGAACTTAGCTCTTATTGTTCTGATGCTTTTTGTTAATAAATAATAATAATAATAATAGTGCACGTCACTTAAAAGTAAATAGGAAGTTTTTAAAATTAAAAAAAAACTTCTTAACTTAGCATTAAAATTATAACCTGCCACCAAGGTTGCCAGCCAAAATTCGTAACAATTCCCACGAAAAGTACCTTTTTCTCAAAGTCACATAAATTAAATACCACCAAAATTCCCATGGTAAAGGTAAACAAAAAAATTCCCATAGCAATTAAAAAATACCAAAAAAAGTCCCACGATCATTTAAAATTACCACAAAAATACCACGCGTTTTAAAAATACCACCAAAAATCCCATATGCATTTAAAAATCCCACAAAAAATCCCATACGTATTAAATAATACCACGAAAAATCCCATATGTATATAAGAAATTTTGAAAAGTTTAGAAATAACAGAAATTTTTGCATTTAAATAAGCAGAAATAAATAGACACGTCGATAGTTAAAAATTTTGCATTTATTGTCTTTGTTTCAAAACTATAACAAATAAATAACCCAAGTAGAATTTTGCGACCACAGGTTACTTAATATACATTTTTTTAAATGATGACGTTGCAGAAAAACTGATTTGGATAATATTTTATGGAAAAAGTTTGTAAAAATTCCTATTTGTAAAAATTCCTATTCTTAAATAAAGCTTTCAATGTGACTTTCCTTTTTAATACTATTTTACCACTAGGTCACGGAATGTTGTAACGATTTATCAAGTTTTACCTTTAAAAAATGCATCACTCAACTATGGAATAATAACTTAAGAAGTTATCATTTTGTAACGATTAAATAATTGCGACCCAAGTGTAGGCTCTTTGTATTTAAAATGGTGTCCGCAAATTATTATTATATTTTCCTAACAATAAACATGAAATTGCTTTTATATATTACTAGCTGAACCCGGTGTGCTTCGCTACTCCCCTCGATATAAAATAAAATTAAAAGTATTTATATATTTTTCACGCCATCGAATTTTCGAAATAAGTCCACCCCAGCGCCGCCTACCGTGTCCATTTATACACAAATTATTTTCTTATGATCAAACAAACATACATTCTGAATTTCAGTTAAATTGGTCCATAAATTTAAATTTTCGATATAAGTCCACCCAGCGCCACCTATCGGGTCCAAATATAGCCTATGTTACCCACCGTACCAAGATAAACATTACCTGAAAATTTCATCAAAATCGGCCCAGCCGTTTTGGAGTCCATACGTTACATACATACACACATCCTATTTTATATATATAGATTGATTGCTTACATTAAAAACTATTCCTGAAATTTGTGTACAGTACTTTCTTCACAAAACTTTTTAAAACATTTTTTATTAATATTTATATGAAATTATTAAAAAATTTCTGAATTTAGATTGCGCTTAAATTTTTAAGAAGTTTTGGTTGTTTTTTACCGAAAATCTTCTTTCCCATTTACATTTAGCTCAAAAAAATATCCAAAACACCTAATGTTATGTTGTACTCTTATATTTTATATAAATTCTAATTATAAAATAATTTATAATAATTATGGCTGTAAACAAAATTGGTCACTCTATAATGCATTTATACTAAAATGTAATAAGTAACTTCAAAGTAATTTTTACTAAAACAATGTCGGCATTGTGTTGCACCACTTTCGAAAAATAGGGATCTCTGTAACGTAACCAATACATAACATCATGTCAATGTTGACACAAAAATAAACGCTACGACGCTACGAGTTGGGAACATACAAATTGTTTCACATAAAGTTAATTGTTACACATATCACATGTTTTCGTCTTATATTTGAGATCGTGAATTTTATTTGTATCTATCCATTTAATAATTTCTAAAACGATAGTATGCTTATAAAAATAAAATAATAAAAAATAAACAAAATAAAATAAAAATATTGTTTTCAAAAATATTTGTGGTTTGTGAGGTGATAAGGAATTCATTTTAACACAACATGACTTTTCAAAAATTTATGTACTTATTTCTAATATCAAATAATAAAAGTGACTTCAGAATAAAAACTAACCATAATAAAATATGTATACAGTTTTCAAAGATATTTGTGCTTTGTGAAGTGATAAACAGTGAATTTAACACAATATGATTTTTCAAAAAATTAGGCACTTATTTCTAATATAAAATAATGTCAATGACTTTAAAAATAGAAAATAAACAAAATAAATTAAATATTAGTTTTCAAAGATATATTTGTGTTTTGTAAAGAGATAAACAGTTAATTTCAACACAATATAATTTTTAAAAAATGTAGGTACTTATTTCTCATATAAAATAATATACATAAGTGACTTCAGAAATAAAAAATTAACAAAATAAAATAAATATAAATTTTTTATGGCAACTGTTATTTAATTTTGATTTTAACAGATAATTGCTGAATATTGGATTCGATAAGTAAACTTGCAAATATTGTCTATTATTGTTTTAGTAGTCTTATATATTTCACTTTTTTTGGACTTTTCAAATAATTTTTGTAAGCTTAACGCTTGCATGCAGAAATGTGGAATTTTCAGAAAGGTAAGAATTTTAAGTTAAGAATTTTTTCAGAAAAGAATGCGCTATTCGTTTTTATGCAATTTTGTGATGTCAACTTGTTCTTAAAACAAATATGTAATTTATTCATTTATATTAAGAGTAAGTTCGAAAAAATGTACAGCGTAAACTTATAGCTTTACTCTACTGTATATATACGTCGATCATCTAATACTATGATTAAGATTTTGCTTAATAAAAGTGAAAAAAAACTTTTTAAGAAAAAATTCCCAAATTCCCATGCAATTAAAAAATACCACGCTGAATTCCCACGCCAATTAAAAAATACCACGCTGAATTAAAAAATACCATGGGAATTCCCAAAAAAAAAAAATCCCAAGACCAATTCAAAATTACCACGAATGGGATTTTTCCCACAATACTGGCAACCTTGCCTGCCACATTCCTTCCATCGGCAGGCCGGCTTTGTTTCTCATCTGGGTAGCGTCTGTTTTTGCTGTGGTGCACAATAAAAATTTAATTGCCGAAAAGCTATCAGTAACCGAAAAAGGAATGGATAAACTTCCAAAAAATATTTTTTGTGAAGACCAACGTAAATATTTTATAAAAACTACTTTGTTTGTTTCAATCGTGATCGAAACTTACAAATTGCTTACGATTATCGTACAACTATTTCTACAACTAGCATAGAATCAGAACAGTGCTTCTCATCAGCGGGTTATATTTGCAATAATATCCTAACAAAACTCTCCAATAAAAAATAAAACACGTTGATCAGCTTAATGATTATTTTAAAAATAATTGAAAAAAAATTTAATTTCGAAAAGTCTTTTCCAAAATTAATATACCTTAAACATAAAAAATGAAGACGGTGTACAAAAAAAAGTGTAACATTTATATAGTAATGTAACCTTGAACTATTCTGTATTTTATTTTTTTATAAAAATTTTTATAAAAATTTTTTTATATATCTTGTTCTTTAGCACTTTCAATGGCTAGGGTAAACTAAGAACAAAATATTTTTTTGAGGTAATATTCTTATCATTTAGGTCCTTAAAAGATGAAAAAACATACCTTTGATTTTAACCTGCGCTACTTACGTTTTGCAAGCTTGTACAAAGAAAAAATTATTTTGCTCCTGGTCGGCACAAAGTCTTTTTTTTTTAATCCCTTAAAGGTTTTTCAACCCTTTAGATATTTGTTTCTTAAACCCTCTTTATATTCTTGTCATTAAAGCCAAAAACGATAAAAAACATAAATTTGATTTTTTTTTTTTGCTTTTCTTTGGCACAAAACCGAAAATCTAACTGACTTTTATGTTAAATATCTCTATAAATTAATTTTTATCATATTGGTTATTTTTTATTTCATAGAACCAAGCAATTTGATTTAAACAAAAGCTTCGCAAAATAAATACACATAAAAATTAATTTCTGATGTGTCCAATATATTGGGCAAATCCACTGAAAGGGTTATATTAATAAAATTTGCTAGTCATTAATATAATTGAAGTTTTGTGTGTTTATAAACAATAAGGGTATTCACAATTGTGTGGTATAGTTGTATTGTGTTTTTTTTTTTGCCATAGTTGAAAATCACAATTATGAGCACGCTTTAAAAAAGAATTTGTGGTTGGAACCTCCCACTATAGCTTTTTGTTACTATGCACATAAATTAACTTCCCAATTTAATATATGGCATAAAGAATTTTAACTTGCATTTTGAGCTTCTTCCATTTTTTGCAATTAGAAAATAACTGGCAACCGATCAGTTGTTTATGGAACCTTAAAAACCACGTTCGTTAAACATATCATTGGGCTACTTAAAATGACCACACTTTTGGTTTTTAGAGATTTCATGTAAAACAACAAAAAATATAAAAACTGCTCGGTAAAGTGTGACATACTTTATAAATAAATTAATTTCCATTATTTAGTTTCAGGTAAAACATAACAAAAAATTGATTTAAAAACGTTTTAAATTATTTACTTTTTAAAACTTTCAATCCCGAACCGACTTTTAATTTAGAACTACTGTTGTGCTATGTTCACTTTGTTCACAGTACTAAATGCGCATTTACGAAATCCACATTTACGAAACGTAATTGAAAAAAATAAAATTAATTTAAATGAAATTAATTTACCCATTAAGTCCCTATTTACATTTTTATATTGTTGAAAAGGTTATTTTGCCAGGTTTAAATAAAAAGTTAATCAAAATGTTTAAATTGTGTTCTTCGCACCTCTCTTCGAAATCAAATACCTTACAACAAAGGATAGAACCACATTTTTCTACAACGATTTTCGACATTTTTGGCGATTTTTGTCAATTATGTGCACCCTGTAATTGCGCCAAAAATCTCGCCAAACGTTTTTCCTTCAATTTAAGTTTTTTATTTCCGTCAGTGATGCCCTTTGCAGAATTTTAAACAAATCGGATGTGGTCATTCCGTAATTTATATTTTTCTGGTAAGTTTAAAATGGAATTGCTGAAATATAATACTTTTTACTAACGAAAGTGAGGCAAGTCCATTCTGGTATAATAAAACATTTATATTTTATAGCCAGCATTATAAACACTATTGGATAGTAAACTTACATTATCTAACACTACAAAGTACAAAGAAATATGTGAACTATTTCTTACCAGTATTTTTAAATTTATTAAAATCCAAACCTTTGAATGTCTCGCAATAAAAAAAAAATGGACTTGCCCCACTTTCAAAATAAACGGCTCATATAGTAAGTTTGATGCTATTTCAACAATATGCTTCAATCCACGCCTGTTGGGATACACAAAAGTAGTACTCAGTAGTAAGTATCTAGATTAAATCTAAAATACGAATTCAAAAGAGAAGAGAATTCAAAAAATCATTATTGATTTTTCTATAAAGGCAAGCCAAAAACGCCACTGTTTGCACACGGAAGTACTGGCCAACTTACTCTAAAAGAGGGCCGCTGACGATGCATGAGGGGCTGGTATGACTGTGCGAAAAACAAAACAAACACCATCATTTTATGTCACAAGCACAATCAACTGAACTGAATACAGCCCAATAAAAATCAACAACAACAAGTCATCTACTGAACACAGCGAAAAGCATGACCCAGAGAATATTGCTACGAATGAAAATTTCTACACATTCGTCGAAGTTAACTCGATGTCGATAGACGTTGACGTGATTCAAACGCTGAGCACCAGAAGCGTGTTAGATTTTATATAAAAGAATATGTTTGAATTGAAATTGAAAAATATCGGAACAGTAATTAAAAAATTATCAAAAATAAAAAATAAAAAACAAATAAAAAGTACACAAAATAAACAAACACTTATAATTAAGAACAGCGGAAAAATAACAAATAATGTAAAAAAAAATAATAATAAAATAAGTTAAAGTATAATAAGACGAAAAAATATAGTATGTACAAATTAATTTTAAAACCAAAACAAAATAATAATATCTGTATGAAGTGAGTAAATTTTACGGATTATAAACTTACTATATTATAAAAGTTAACAAAGAAAAGAAAAAACAGAACTGCTTCAAAATAACACTTGTTAAGACATTTGTTGTTACATTAACAAACAAAAAATAAACGCAACTAACCAACTAACTCATGGACTAAATTTTCTCATACCAAAATAAACAATATGTTAGCCCAAATCAAGTGCGAAATAGCTTCGAAATGGGGGCATTTTAAATGCAACGTAGGCACTCTAACCACCGCATTCTGTATCAAGAAAATGCAAACCAACGACATGCACGACACAAGAAGCAATACAATTTCTTATAGAAAAAGTATTGTTGCTCGTGTCTTGCTTGTCGTTGGTGTACTTTTTCGTAATACATGCTGAAGTATTAAAAAAGTTATATTTTTTTTTAAACGCATTACTTAACAGTATTTATTTATGGAACTAAATATATTTTGGAATATGCCTAACATGTAAAGAAGTGCTTTTTTTCATTGTTGATAAATCTGTATCGATAAGCAAGAACAACTTATGTCTGATTTCTAAGTTTGGAGAAATCTTGCTTATAAGTTATATGAAAGGGTATTTTGTTTTTGTGTCATAACTTTGGCTAGGCTCATGCTAGAAGCTGTAGTTTTTGTTTGTTTATAGTGCTATATGCATGGAGCACAGCTACATCAATCACTCAGCTCTGACTTAAGGGAGCAAAGCACATTCAAATAATATTGACTAGTTATTGTCCCCCGAAAATCGGGTGGGTGGATACAAGCTTTAGAGATCTTATTAAAAATATTATGACTGGTTTGAATAAAAACCTTTTGATATACTCATTTTAAGAGTCTAGAACGTGGATTCTGTTCAACAATCTAATTTAAGTAACTTTTCATGAATTTATATAAAATTAACCTCACATCCCTTGCTACACCTCTCTTCTTGATCCTTATAAAATCAGTATCTAATGGCTGTTTTATAGACATTTGGAAGCATTCTTACATTGTCCCCATCCACAAATCAAGTCCTAAATATGAAATAAAAAATTATAGACCTATTTGCAAACTTTCGGCCATACCAAAAATCTTCAATAAAATCATTTATTATAAAATGGCATTCTGCGTTAAAAATGCCCATACCTTCTGAACAACATACCTCCTTATCTGGTAACTCGAGTTTGACGAACTTAGTACTCTTTTGCAAATTTATAATTAGTAATTTTGAAACAGGTCTTCGAACAGATGTTATCTTTACTGATTTTGCTAAGGCATTTGACAAAGTCTCTCATAAGCACCTAATATCAAAACTTGCCTCCCGTGGAGTTCACTCAAACCTTCTATGTTGGTTTCAATCTTATCTATCTAATCGCCGCCAATCAGTAAAAATAAACGATAGCTAAACTTAACTGGAACCTCCATAGCCTCTATCCTACTCTACTAGATGTGCATTAATTGACACCTGTTCAGATGCAGTCTGTCACTTTCATTCGTGACCTAGTTCATCACCATATCGAATGTTTGGTGAACCTAATCTACTTAGTTTGCTTGATTTTGTTACACCGCCCCGCTACCTTCGTAGCCAGTTTAACTTTCGTGTTTCTTTTCACAGAGCAGAATATGCTCGTAATGAGCCATTTACGCGCTGTACTATTGAAGCCAACAGGGTTTTGCCAATGATTGACATTTTTCATTCAATTTCAAGAGCTCAATTCAAAATTAATCTCAACCTTCTCCAAGCCTTCCGTGTTACCTAGCACTTCTAACCATAGGTTGTCCTTCTAGTACCTTATTGATTCATTTTTGTATTAATCTCTTTTAAGTTATCTAAATATAACATTTACATTTAGATCTTTATATTTTTATGTGCCATTCCTAATTTTATTTATTTTTTCAACTATTTTAATTTTACATTTAATTTAATCAATGCTTTACATAATAATACTATTTTTCTTTTTCATTCGAATTATACAACTAATGTAAATAATGTGCAACTAGCAATCTGTTTATTGTTGAATATATGTTTAAGTAGTCTGTAAGAGTTATTGTCTCTGATTGACGAAATAAATAAATAAATAAATAAATAAATTGTAATTTGACAGTGATAACACTTTAAATCATTGTGCAGCCGTGCTAGAGTACTGTAACTGACCAAATAAGTTTTAAGCAATAACTACATAACTTAATACAGGGTCGGCTTGAACTACTTCGGATATTATTCATTTGACGTACGTTTCACCTTAATTTTCCCACTCGTGAATATAAAATACATGAGTGCTCTTTTGTTAAATGTTCATAGCCATGGTATTATAAATCGTAAGGTATTTCCCATAGTATTACCCTGGTATTATAAATCGAAAAGGTTGAACTGTCATTGTGTGGATAGAATGTCAAAAGACCTTCATGACAATCAAAACAATGATGCTTCTTGTATGTTAATAAGAGAAACGGGAAAATTTTTTGTTTATGGAATTTGAATTTTATGAATAAAATTCTGCAGTAAACACAAAAAAAATCAATTTTAATTTTTTAATGTGTTTACCCTACTTGTATTTGACTCTTTATCCTTACAGATCGGCACAGTCGCTATTTACAATACCTGATAATTCTATCATGTTCGTAGCGATCAAATGTTTTTCATCCCTCTTAAATAAATACCGCTCCTCAAAAAAACTAAGTCAAACAATACTTTACTTATTTCTGTTTTTGCACTCATATAATTTTTCTCTTCACGAAGTTTTTGCACTGGTATAAGCTCATTCCCTCATTCCAAAACAATTTTTGCACTCGTTGATAAAGGCCGCAATAGCTCTGATTTCACAAAAATTTCACATGGTACGCCGGTGTGATCTCTACAGTCCCAATTAACAAAAAAAACAAACACTTAACCAATATAAACAGTTCATCTTTTTCAAATAACACCACCATAGATCAAATGTAAGCACTGATCCTATTATTTTTTTACCGCCAAAATTTCCTTTAAGACCACCCATCCTATATCTGTCACCCAAAAAACAAATTTGTAAGCTCAAAGCTTATTCCCAAAATATTTTCCATTTTTCTTCATATAAAAACTGAATACGTTTAAAAAAATTAATCGAAAAAGAGCTTGTTACTGTATTAAGAGTCAAAAAGCAGGTGTGAATGTAAAGTAAATTTTACGTCATTCCGTACTTTTTAGTTAAGACATCAAAATAATAGCCTTAGTTTTGAAAGAATCGAAGCATAGCTGCGTTTTTTCGTAAAAGGTCAAAATATTCCAAATATTTTATCACACGATTTCGTTTATTTAAGACCCTTTTCTCTTATGTCATACGTTGTCACTAAATCTTGACCGCCCTTCCTCTCTCCACGAGGTCACTCTGCATTCTTATTTTCTAAAATTTTTTTGTTATACAAAAATTATAGTTGTCACTATATATGTCACACATTTTGGACCCGCACCCCATATTATATAATTCCCACCCCCTGTCACACAATGTTGTAAGGTTTTTCCCTCCTGGCCATGATATTGGAACACCACTGGCTATGGAGTGGTTTGAAATATTTAAAATTTTTTTCACATATATTATTTTTTAGCTGTAGAACTTTGTAAAAAATGTAAAAAAAACATTTTGAAAAAAATCATTTTCATCAAAAAAATTATTGGGTAGCTCATGATTTTCGATGATAGAAATTGTTTATTGAATAATGTTTCAAAATGAAGCAATTTTTGCAAATAAATGATATGTCACATAAATGGAAAAAGAACACTTTAAAAAAAAATACAACATAAACAACTTATGACTTATTTTTTGAGCAAATATTAAATATTTTAGAGGTTTTCTTAAGTTATTTAATTTATTCCAAAGTTATGTAGTTATAAAATCTACAATTTTCGAGATATCACAATAGTTTCGATGTCATAATAATGGGAATTTTTTAACATACTAGCTGAAACCCGATGCGTTGCTGCCACGCCCCCGTTGCCAAACTTCCATAAAATGTTATCAGTGAACATGCATGTGCAAATTGAGTTCGAATACTGAATTCCGAGGCTGTGCGACCTATAACTCCAAAGCAATTCGATATCGCAAATTTGGGCTGTATGGAAGGTGTCACTTACCATTCTACAACGCCCATAAAATTTGATCAGCGAAACGGTCGAATAATGAATTCTTAGGCTGTGCGGCCTATAACTCCAAAGCTATTCGATATCGCAAATCGCAAATTTGGGTAGTATGTAGGTATGTAGGTAGTAGCACTCAAAAGCTATTCGATATCGCAAATTATGGGAGGTTGCCACGCCCCGTGTCTAGCTCCCATAAAATATTATCAGTTAAACGACATGTGTGCAATCTATAACTCCAAAGCCATTCGATATCTTAAATTTGGGTTGTATGGGAGCTGCCACGACCCCTTGTCGAACGATGTCCGTACTCCGACTAAAACCTGCGCATGAATGCGAACAACCAATTTGGAAAGCTTCATCGCGATCGGATGAACGGTGTAGAAATGTATTAAGGACACACAAACAAATAAACAAACAAACCAACAGACGTACATTAATTTTTATATATATAGATAATATTCCCCGGCAGACGTTGTTCTGCCACAGACTGCCTTACTGCCATATACGAAAATGTCAATAAATGCCAAATATATTCACTATTTTCAGTATAGTAGCTGCCGAGAGTAACCATATGAACTAAATAACCAAATTTTAGTCTAATACGATCAAAACCGTGCGAAATATAGCATTTTTGTTGTTTTGTAAGCGGTAAAAAGGGCTGCGGCAAAATTATTTCTCTTAAACCATCTCGTAATCGAAACAAATCGACTTCCCAAAATTTCAGCTCAATTTAGCTAAAGCCTGGAGCACTTTGCTTTACTCGACGCTGACCCCCCGAAAAGTGAGTTTAACTAAAGTGGGATAGGCCTATTTTTAGTACACTTGCCGAGAGTAACCATATGAACTAAATTACAAAATTTTTGTCTATTGCGACCCAAACCGTTGAAATAAAACATTTTCATTGGTTTGTGGGCGGTAAAAGAAGGGCGTAGAAACCAATTTTATGTACAGTTTCTGACAGTAACCATACAAACTAAGCCAAAACTTTAGCTCAATCAACCCAGTAGTCAATTTTAATTATTTCTCAAAAAGTGGGTGTGGCTATAGAGCGATGACGCCTTTTTTTAGTACAGTTGCCGAAAGTAACCATACAAACTTAAGTATCAAATGTTAGTCTTATACGGCCAAACATGCTTGAAATATAGCATTTTTACTGCTTTGTAGGCGGAAAAAGGGGCGTAGACACCAATTTTTCGTACAGTTGCTGACAGTAACCACACAAACAAAGTTACCAAATTTAAGTATTATACGACCAAAACCGTATTGAATAAATCATTTTCATTGGTTTGTGGGCGGTAAAATGGGGCGTGGACACACACTTTTAGTACAGTTACCGACAGTAACCATAAAAACTAAATTATCAAATTTACGTCTTATACGACCAAAACCGTCTGAAATAAAGCATTTGCATTGATTTGTGGACGGTAAAAGGGGGCGTGGAAACTCAGAACTCCGGAATTGCCATGATTTCGAAAAATTGGGCGTATGTATATTGCCAACACGCCCATTTTTTGTACAGTTACCGACAGTAACCAAACAAACCAAATTACTAAATCTTAGTTTCTTACGATCAAAACCGACTGATATATCTCCTTTTTTTTTTTGTTTGTGGTCGATAGCGAAAATTTGGCTTGTATGGGAGGTACCACACCCCCTAGTCCAATCGTTACCAAACCGCACAGGAACACTCTCGAGATGTGACTTTAGTTTCCCTGAAAATTTCATAAATTCAGCGGTCGATCGATCAGCAGTTTTGGAGTCTATACGGGATATAGCCACATACCCACATACACACATCCATTTTTATATATATAGACTATCCGTGAAAAATATTAACAAGAAACTTTCGTATACCGTTATTTTTCGCATCCAACGAATTTTCATACAAAAATACGCTATACGTAAATGTAATGCCAAAATAGATATTCACACATGTTACATAAAAAATGATTACTTAAGGTATTCGTAAGAGATAGCGAAAAATGTCTGGAGTGTTTGTCGTACATCTTAGCAATGTCTTGAATGCCTTCTTACACCATGTCTTTCATTTCTTTTAGTTTAGATTTTATTTAAGAAATTATCTTTAAACGCTCATATTTCAGGTCAAAGGTCACCAGTCGAAAAACTAACCAAATTGTGCACGCCTCCACATTTAGAACTATCATTCAATACCTCACTTACCATTCTAGACCCTGCCAATACTGACATCACATCTTTCATCTCTTTTAGTTTAGATTTTATTTAAGAAATTATCTTTAAACGCTCATATTTCAGGTCAAAGGTCACCAGTCGAAAAACCAACCAAATTGTGCCCGCCTCCCTCATTTAGCACTTTCATTCGATTCCTCACTTACCATTCTAGACCCTGCCAATACTGACATCTCAGAAATCCGAACTGAAAAAAATATATAAGTAGATAAGTAGATTCTTTTCATTTAAATTTTTAAAATATTTACTAACAATAGACTTTAAACTTTGAAACTATTTTTTAAGAACGTTTACCAAAGTAAAATATAAGAAAAGAAACAAAAAAATCGATTAAGAAATGGCTAAAATATTCGCTTTGGGAATCACGCTTTCTCATTCGCATCTTAATTTGAATTCGTGTCTTAAGTCTTTTTGACATTTTTTCAACTTTAAACGCTCATATCTGCTAAACGGTACCATTTATATAAAATCTTAACAATTTTGTGCATACCTACAGCTTAAGATTTTTCTGATAATATATCAAGTGTTTCTGTAGCGTTTGTATATTTTCTGAAATAAGGGGACCCTTACAGGAATAAATATAGTATCGTAAGTATAGACGTAGAACTCCTTTTTATACAGTAAAAGAAAAAAATTATCTTTTTTAATTTTTTTCTTTCAAAACTGTTTTTAAACATTTTCTTCTAAATAAAAATTATTATTAAAAAACAAATTTATTTTGTATAATAATTTTTAGTGATGAATTTGTTGCTCTTGTTCATTTCTATGTTGGTTAAACTTTAATGCAATTCAAAGTTATGTTTAATAAATGGAAATATATATATATCGGAAAAATATTTATTTTTCCTGCATGAAATATTTTAAAAGAAATGTAAAATTTCAACTTTAGTTAACAAAAATCATTTTTAATATGGAAAAAAGTATAATGCATATTACAAATAATTCGGATTTATAACAATATTTAAAAAATAAATAGATTTTTCAAAGCACAACGAATGCGCAAACCTGCGTAGTAGTAATGCATACTGGCTAGGGCCTTCAATACCGAGAGGTTTTGGCAAATCCCGGAATTTCGGGATAAGAAATTTTTGCTCCCGGAATGCCAAAATTTTGTATAATGGGTTTAACCTGTATTAAAAACAAGGACCGTTAATAACTCTTTCTCTTAATGTCTGCGTTTTGGCAAGAAATATTGTATATAACTTTTTTATTTTTTAAAAAGAAATCCAAACGCAATCGTTATTAATACATAAAATATTCAAAACACTCAAAAGTTTAAAAGACAACACAAAGACGAAATCTAATGCAGACAAGGGTTACGAGAGAGCTGTAATGTACATGGAATCTAAAGAAAAAAATTTATCAAAAATTGGAAGATAAAGTTGAATTCTGAAATCCATTTTGTCAGGGGAAACACTTGTACATTTTGTCATTAAAAAGTATACATCACCTAATTAAACCAGATCAAAAAAATATTATATGAGAAAATAACGATTATTGTGTGATGACTTTTTTAATTACCTTTTTAATGACCTTTACGGTCCTTAATTAAAGATATTTGCTAAATTTTTAAGTATTTTAATAAAATTAATTAATAAAAAACGTTATGATTTTTTATATTTCTTAAAAGTTGAGCATTTATTTCAGAATGAACATAAAAAATATTTACGAATATCAAACAATATTTCACTTTATTATAAACATAAAAATACAAACTTAAATAATTAAAGCAAAACAAACAACATTAATTTATCTCTAAAAAAAATGTTAAAAGCAAAGAAAACTTCATATTCAAATAAATTAGATAGCTGTTATTAAAAAAGTATAATGTGAATAAAAAACTCCTTTTTTAGTAAAAAAACTATACTATAGTAATAAAACTATTGCTAATAAAAAATTCCATGAATGTTAAACAGCCTAGTAACCATAGTCTTTTAAGATCACAACAAAAACAAACTTGAAAATTTACTTTCAGAGCGATTAGAGAGATATAAAAGAAAATTATGATTTCGATATTAAAGAAAAATCATCATTTTTTTTTAGACTGAGCCAACGCTCAGGGGATGGATGCCCCCTATAAAATTTAGTTTAGTTTAGATGTTTATTGTCTAAAAATTTTTAATTTTTTTCAGACAAGCACAGTAAGCAAAATTTAATACTTAAAAATTGAATTATAGTCAAGCAACAATAAGTTAGCAGTAATAAGGGTATTTATGCAAATGGGCAATTAGTATAAACTGTATAAGTTTATCAGCTTTATAAATGAACAGTCAAATTTTTATGGAGAAGCCTTTGCACAAACCAGATACATTTGCCCTTCGATTTAGTTGAGCAATCGAGGTGACAAACTTTTATAATCCATCAGCTGTTTTCGTTTTTCGAAAGTTAATTAATTTCCTATTAGAACCCGGGAAAAAGGCAATAAAGAGGTAAAAATTTGTGAATTAGAGCAAAATTAACAAATATTTAATTGAAAATTACAACTTAAAAACTTATTGACAACATATGCAACATATGACAATATATTGCAGTTGAAATTATATGCAACAAATAAAATATCGACTTTAAAGGCTGTTCATACAACCTGCCTGATAAAAATAACTTATTGCTCAAATTATAAGATTGCCACTTTGCATGAATACCCTTAATATGAATTAAGAGCATTAATAAATACATGCTTACTATCACAAAAATCAATATCAATTATACAGCACAGTGAATTGTATTCTTTAAGAGCTCTTTGTTAAGGTTCGTGTATCAAATAATTTGCTTTATAAAAGTTAATTTTGAAATAGTCCAAATGACGCAAGTTTCTTGAAGGGACAATTAATATTACCACAAACAATGTCATACAGAAATATGAAATACCGAATAGTTCGCCTTGTTTCAAACGATTTTAAAGTTAGCTCAAAAAGCGATCTTCATAGGAAAGTATAGATTCAGTAAAAGTAAATGATCTCAGAGCAAATTTTAAAATTTTTTTTTGTATTCGTTCAAGTCTCAGCTTATGGACCGCATATTAGGGCTTCCATATGAACGACGCATATTCCAAACGAGATCTAACAAAGGATAGAAAAAGGCACTTTAAAGTGTATGGCTCATTGAAGTTCGTTAAAAGCATTTATTGATATTTAGGAGTAAACAGTAACGTTTACACCAATCCAAAACTACATTTGAATCTAATTGCAGCAATGATACATCCAAACTGTTGCGTACCGCTTTGAAAATTTTTAAATCATCAGCATATAGCACGAGTAATTTATTTAAAAAAGAAAACAACGGCTAATATCATTTATAAATAAAATGAAAAAAGAGGTCCCAATATCATGCCCTGTGGGACACCAGTTTTGCAGTAAATGATGTAGATTTAACATTATCGACTTCGACAAAACAGCATCTGTCACCTAAAGAATTTCTAATCCAATTTAAAAAGTTACAATGAAAACCCATTTTGGCAAGCTTCGTAACTAAAATAGTATGGGAAACTTTGTCGAACAAAAAAATACGCGTAGATAATTTCAACTTGGCATACATCAGCAAAAGAAGATTTTTTATTTATTTATTTATTTATTTGTTTATTTACTTGATTGCTAAACCTTAACAGGTTTTATAGCAAATTTAAAATTATAAAATAAGATATTTAATACAATTCAAAAATATAAAGTATGATTTTGAATGAAATAATGTATTATTAACAAACTAAAAAGTTTTAGTAAATTGCTTAAAGTATATAATTTTATTAAAGTATAAAAAATAATAAAAAAAAAGTTAAGTCAAAATCGATAAAATCAGACAGCATAGCAGGGTTGCGTTTTCAAGACAAACAAGGTCAAGTTAGCAACAATTTTTGTATACGGCGGAGTCGTGTGACAAACAAGGTCTCATACCCAATAAAACACCACTCCAATAGGTATATATATAATATATATCGTTCTGTCTCCCTGAAGCCGGTGAAATCCTGGCTTGACAGGGTGGTTACTCGACAAACTAGGTCAACTTCACCAAACCAATTTTCATAAAATAAAGAAAACCAGTTGCGAACGCAGGCACCAAGACAAACTAGGTCTTATCGGCCACTCATATTAATATATTACAAATCGATCTAACGTAGTGTTTCAAGAGGTAAAAAGACACCAAGACACCACGGTACCGTCAACAAATGTTGTCACAACCATCTTGAAGATATGAGGCAATTGAAGATCCCAGGTTTAGGTCCATTCAGATTATTTAGATATATTATACACCAAAATTTTCCATTTTACGCTTAGGTCCATTTAGATTGTTATATTAATGTGTTTACAAATCACCAGATGCATCAGATATATGTTTGAAAGAACTTTACATAATCAACGACGGTACTGCAGGTAATCTATAATTTTATGTTTGATTGAGTCCATGGATTCACTTAAGGATATAACATCAGATACAAAATTAAAATCACCGCAAGCGCTTCTAAGAGGTTCATTTTGCAAATAATTAGTTCTACAAAAGTTCATGTGGAGTAACTCAAAAGATCTTCTAGGACGAAGAGGAATATTAAAATATATTTTACTCAATAAATATGGACTGTTTACATAGCCATGTAAAAGTTTTATAATCCAACAAGCATTTATCATAATTCTCCGATTTTTTAAAGACGGAAGATTTAAGAGTTGTAACCGATATTCATAAGGTGGTAAGTGAAAATCAGTATTACAATAAAGATAGCTTAAGCAAAACAAAAGAAATTGTTTCTGCACTGATTCAATGTCGTCTATGTAACAACCGTATCTTGGGCACCAAACAACTGAAGCGTATTCTAAGATAGGCCGCACTAGGGAAGTGAATAAGGTTTTCGTTATGAAAGGATCATTAAACTCTTTTGCCCAACGTTTAATAAATCCTAAAGTACTATTTGCTCTATTTATTATTTTATTTACATGAATATTAAAGCGTAGTTTAGGATCCATTGTAACTCCAAGATCATTGAAGCTATCTAAGGACTCCAATGGATAACCACAAATTTTGAAGGTACATTTAATTGGTGGTTTGCGCGAGAAAGACATATGCTTGCATTTCTTCATGTTGAGGTTCATACGGTTCGTTTTGCACCAGTTATGAAGATGATCTATGTCGGCTTGCAAAAATACAGCGTCATTATCATTTTTAAAAGAAAGGAAGAGTTTGACGTCGTCAGCAAACATTAAGATGCTGGAATGCATTATGACAGATGGCAAATCGTTTATAAAAAGTAGAAACAGAAGAGGCCCAAGATGACTTCCTTGAGGTACTCCTGAAGTAACAGGAAACTCGTGTGATTTCTTGAGCTTAAAAAGAACAGATTGTGTTCTATTGCTTAAGTAAGATTCAATCCACTTTACCAACGGTATAGGAAATCCAACAAGATGTAATTTTAAGATCAGTAGTTTGTGATTTACAACGTCAAAAGCTTTGCTAAAATCCGTGTAAATGACATCAGTCTGCATGCCTTTTCCAAAGTTTTCTATAGTTTTTGATGTAAATTCGAGAAGGTTAGTAACAGTGGATTTTCCAGAAAGGAATCCATGTTGGAAAGGAGACATTAAAGATTTAACGCTATGCGATAGTCGTGATGTAACAATTGCCTCTAAAAGTTTAGGCAAAGCGCTCAATTTTGCGATGCCACGGTAGTTATCAATTAAAGACCTATTTCCGGATTTATGCAGCGGAATGATAAACAGAAGTGCGTAAAGACAGCTAAGTTAGAGGCTATACGAACCCATGCTGTAAAGGTGTTATTACCGTTTTCGATGTAAAATCCAATCTAGTTCAAACATATAGCTATTCAAACAATTTAGAAGTGTTTGAAAGCTTAGCGATCCGACGGTAATAAGAAACACAATTTTTTTCTACCGGACTTAAATACAGGGTTAATAGATGCAATTTTTCATTTACTTATAAAATCTCCAAAAAGAAGAGATTTATTAAAAATCAGACACAAAGGCTTGACAACAGATCTCGTACATTTGGATCTGGAACAGATCTTGTACAACAGATTCTTGTACAACAAATGTGTAAGGATTGTGTTGATTCAGAAGATGGTGATAGTTAGTTGGAGGGTGGATAGATGAAGTAGTGTCGATGAAGATTTGTTTCAAATTTGCACAGCTCAAAACTGCCGGGAAACACGCTCGCAGGGAGACTTTTCCACAACTTAACAACTAAAGAATGAATTATTACGGTAATGCGACGTTCTATTGGGTATCGATGCAATGGTAAAGGAGTGTCCAAGCCCACTTGAACAGCTGCCCGAGTGGACCTGCGAAGCAAACGAGCTGGTGGAGTCAGGCCATGTATCTCCCTTGAACATTTCAAATGGTAATACCTATACAGAAGGCTTAGGCAACCAACATTACATCGATGCCCAAGAGAGTTGCGTTTACATTGCAGTTGCATATGTAGTTGCTGCAAATTTTTATATTTTCTTGTAAAAAAATCCCAGGATTTAGGGTTCAAAGCCCTAATACTGGCTCGGTAGCTACACGCATCTGTATTCTCTATTGTATTTATCTTGCTGAAATACACAAAACCAATAACAAACGACAAAACCAACAGCAACTGAAATGTATTTATATATGTATATTTTAAATTCATATTAATAACAAAGACAACAAAAGGAGCACAACAACAAACGATATGATTGCGAACCAAACCAAAAACCACAACAACAACATCCAAACCAACAACCATAACAACAGCATAAGCAGCTACTGAAGCAGCTTTTGTATAACTTTTCTCATTTTGATATTTTGTGCTTGAAAAATTTGTGAAAATGACTCTCATACAAAACGTGCTGTGAGACGTCATTCTACGTCATAAAATTCCACACCTCATATTACCGCCCATAAAATATTAAAAAGCTATATTTCAGATGAATTTGGTTGTATTAAATTTGGTACTCGGTCGAACTATAACTACCATTGGCGTCGGATGCGGGGAAAAGGGGGCAGTCGCCCCCCCACTTTTTTAGCTAGATAAACAATTTAAAAGGAAAACTTCAAAATTTATTCAAAATATCAGTTTTTTTCACAACGATAATATTTTTGTATTTTATATTTTCCTCTTCTTTCTCTCTTCTTCGTAAGCATGCTTGCGGATAACCATTTTCTTTATCTGTGTTTGCAAAAAGATAGAACAAAATGTAGAGTTTCTACTGCAAACCCACCACTTCAGTTTAAAAGCACCCTTAAGTATGTAGCTTAATGCTTGTTAATTTTGCAACTCTGGTAAGAAAAAATTTGACATGTTCTTAGGGGCTTTCCATATTGGACGACATGTTGTACGATAAGTTAGATGGAAAACAAATGGGACTATTTGATTGAGCGTTCGAACGATCTAACTTGTAAAGCAACATCATTAATTGCAAACTCTCAAGCAGAACACATCCGGCTAATAGCTAAGCAACTTTTAGATGCCCTAACAATTGAGAAGTAATTTTACATAATTGTACAATATTGTACAATCGGCAGAAAAAAACCATAAGTGAGAAAAAAAATCGGTGAAAAAAACCATGCCCCTACTGGGAATTAGCTGATGAAAATCCACCTCGATGCTTTGAAGAAACATCAAATCCGGTTCCTTCAGTACAGTTGCCATTATATGATCGGCTACGAAAAGATTATTTCGAAATTTTAGTTCTTCCCTCAAATGAGATAACGGCTAGATTCGATCAAACAGGTTGATATTTTACTTTTTTTTATTTTTGCATGTTTACACCAGCTTCACTCAACCGACTCACTTTGATTTAACATTCGGTGAGTCGGTTGAGTGAAGCTAGTGTAAACTGGCACTTTGTAAATCTTATTGTACATTTGAACAGATCTTGATACTCTGGAATCGTTGGAAAATATTGTAATCGAAGCCTTCAACGGAAAAGTGCCTTCTGAACAAAATCTAAAAACAAAACTAGATCTTTATGCAGATGACTTTTTTGCAGATGATATTGCTGAAGCAATTGCCTGGCCAAACACCTTGAAATTGTAGTGGCATTGTATCCCAATTTGCGAAAATTCGGATACTGTAAAAAAACTATTAAATGAAGTTGAAAAACTTATCGCTTTGTTTTTGACTTTGCCTGCATCAGCAGCTTCATCTGAGCGTTTTTTTAGTGCACTAAGACGACTTAAAACGTATCTTCGAGCAACTATGACACAGAAACGACTCACTCATGCGGCACTTATACACATTCACAAAGATAAAACCGAAGAATTGAATTCGATGGAGGTGGTGAAAGAGTTTGTTTCTCGCAAGGACAGAAAGAAACATTGTGGAATAATTTAAATTGATATAACTTTTTGTACCTTATTACATTTAAACCATGTAAAGATATACCTAGTCTTGCTTTATAAAAGCAACCATTATTTCTTATATTTTCATATTACCATATGAAAGATCCTTTAAAGAATGATCTCTAATATTAAAATTGGAAGAACTTTTAAAAACAATGAAATTTTAATATTTTTATATTTTTTTTATTTTAAACTAAAATAAAAAATTTGTTTATTCACATTCATGTTCCTTTGAAGAAATTTTGGTGAACTTTTTTTTGCACCACCATTTGTACTGCCCCCCCCCCCCCAGATGAAATTAACTTCCGACGCGCTTGATAACTACGCCTACTTTTCAGAAATTATTAAAATTCCTGAGTTGTGCATGTTTTTATAACTTTGTGAAAATGACCCTTTTTTATGAAACTTTGTGTGTATGTGCTGTAAGACTAAGTGGTGGTCACTAAATATATAAATGTTAACACGGCTACTTTTACCGCCCTTTTATAAGCGTAGTTTGGTGGAAAAATCAAAAAACATCAAGAATTGTAGGCCACATTTTCATATTTTGGAGGCCTAAAACTTCTAAACTAATTGCAAGCGGCCTGCAATTTTCTCAGATTTGGATTTACGAGGCCAAAATCCATATAATCCACACAAAAAAAAATTAATAATTAGAGTTGTCTCTATTCTTTAAATGTTCCGAAATTAATTTATTGTTTTTTACCTTTTTAACTCAAATATTATTTTAAGAGCAATAATGAATTTAATTTTTTATAAAGATCTCTTGAAAACATTTTGCATAGTGAGATTATCTACACTTAAATCGTATCATTTTTGCTAGTATAAATTTCACGGACTTAGTACATATTGTATAATAAATCTGACAAGAAGGCGCAATATTTACGCTTTCATATTTTTCTGTTAAATAATTTTTTTGAGAACGACTAGTATGGAAACGAACCTTATTTTTTCGCCAGAGCATATAACCATATATTAAAAATGATTCATTTATAAAAATGTTAAATTTTTCATTTAAAAAATCCAACATATTTTTACTAAAAATCTGACTTGTGAATTTAAAAAATTCTCTTCGGCCACTTTCTCGGTAAATACCCTACAAATAGGTTAATTTACGTCCGTGTGGCAATATTGGCTCTCCAACTCGATAGCTTTAAAAGTTTTGCATCAAATGAATTGATATTTTCTAAAATTATTCCTTACAAGTCCCAACTACACATTAAGCCGGATCGAAATTTAGATTGCGCAGGACACTAAATTTTTTTTTGGATCGGAGAAATCCCCTTAGAGCGGTTTTGGTTTTCCTGAACCCTTTTTTTGGCCAAAAAAATCATATTTTTTGCATGTAACTTTTTTTCCTACCCAAGATAGACAAAATAATAAAGATTTTGATTGAACACAAATTTTGGTAATTTCTTTACAAACTCTTTTGAAACCCCAAAAAATCGAGATTTCGTCATTTTCTGAAAGATGTTTTTTTAAACACCTCTAAAATATGTAGTATTCATGGTATTCACATGAATTTTAGCTTATTGAAAAGTTATTGAGCTCTTATTTTTATTGATATATCTTTTAGTGTGGTTTGACCAACACTGAGTACCACAAATATATAAAGCATGAGAAATCGATATTTAAAGGGGTTTTTTAAACTTAACTTTTATTTAATTGCCACCATTACTGTTCAATTTTGAAAAATCTTGGTTAATATGAGGTTTGGGTACTCAAAATCAAATTCTGGCAACCGCTTTTCAGTAAAATGTCCACCAGAGGGAGCTTCAGTACAAAATTCTGGATTTACGAAAACTATTGTTCTGAGGCATGAAAAATAGCATCAAAAACCTCTTTAAAAACCACACTATACGATATATCAATGGAAAGAAGAGCTCAATACCGTTCCAATAAGCTAAAAATAATGTGAATACCATGAAAAATACATATTTTATAGGCGTTTTAAAAAACCTATTTCTGAAAATGACGAAATATCGATTTTTTGGTTCTCAAAGGAGTATGGAACGAACAAAAATTTCAAAATTTTTTTAGCCAAAATTTGAGTACAACCAAAATCTTTATTATTTTGTTTATCTGGGGTATGCATTACGAAGAAGAAAAAAAAGTTACACATTAAAAAAACATTTGGCCAAAAAAAGGGGTTCAGGAGAACCAAAACGCTCCATGGAAATTGCTCTTCTCCAAAAAAAAAATATGCCGAATTAGTTTTTAAGAGTCAGTACCTCTTAATTTTGAGTCGGTGTCCGGCTGACTTTTTTCTCCATACAAATCGATCCGGCTTACTACAGATTAGGGATTTCAATCGCGGAAGCTTTTCTCGATCCCGGGTCTAGTTCGGGATTGAAAACTTTAAGAAGTAAATTATTCAAAACGTTTTTAATATAATTTTCTATTATTTATTACTTGAAACCAGAGCAAGAAAATAACTTGTGAAAATTTAATTTTTTAAATTAAGTCCGACTTTTGACTTTTTTATTCAACTTAAACAGTTAAAAATATCTTTTAACTTTTATTTATAAAAATATAAGTTAATAGTTGACTTTAACTTTTAAAAATAAAAGTTTTGTCTTACATTTAACTTTAAAATTTTAAAGTAAAATTTAATAGTTTCCAAAAAAATTTGTGTAAGTCTTTAAAGACTTTTATTTTAAAATGCTATTTTTAAGAGTCTTTCGAGACTTGTGTTTTAAAAAAGTCTTACAATAAAAAACTGCAAAACAAAATCCATAATATGTTTATTTATGAATTGGTTTCAGCAACCAATTGATACCACCGATAGATTTTGTTAATCTTGTCGACTATTGAAGAGATTCATATTCAACAAACAAATAACACACAAAACTTTTTTAAAAAGACTTATTAGATAAAAGTCTCAAAAGACTCTTAAAATTAACTTTTTTAAATAAAAGTCTTCAAAGACTTTTAAAATTATTTTTATAATTTTAAAGTCTTCAAAAGACTCCTCAGTTTGATTTTATTTTATAAAAGCTAAAAATAAGAGTTATTAAGTTAGAGTTTAAAAATAAAAGTTATAAATAACTCTTATTTGATAACTCTTACTTTCGACTATCAATGATAACTTTTTTGGGGGTTGGAATTAGTTTTAAAGGTTTTCTAAGAGATGGCGTAACTATCAATAGATCGCATCGGGCACACCTGTGACTATATTCATTTCAAAGCACATTGTGTAAGCTTCATTTTTCAGTATGTGTCATTCCACTGAAGTGTCAACAACATATATTTTTTTCTCTGTGAATATGTCGACTTTCGTTCCAACAAAACGCAATTTGCGGGAAGGTTTACTTTTGTGCTTCCATTTGAAGAAAAAAGCGGTTGAAGCACAACGCACGCTTCAACGACGCAAAAACGAGGATACAACGCACGCTTACCATCGATTTCTACTTGTGAGTACTGGTTCCGTCGGTTTAAAAGTGGTGATTTTGATACGGAAGACAAAGAGCGTCCGGGCCAGCCGAAAAAGTTTGAAGATGAGGAATTGGAGGCTTTGCTCGATGAAGACCCGTGTCAAACCCTTCAAGAATTGTCAGAATCATTGGGAGTCGACTTATCAACAGTCGGCAAACGCTTGAAGGCCATGGGAATGATTCAAAAGCAAGGAAATTGGGTGCCGTACTAGTTGAAGCCGAGAGACGTTGAACGGCGATTTTGCATGTGCGAACAACTGCTTCAACGGCATAAAAGGAAGAGTTTTTTGCATCGTATTGTCACTGGCGATGAAAAGTGGATCCATTACGATAATCCTAAGCGAAAAAAATCGTGGGGACCACCCGGCCATGCATCAACATCGAGGGCCAAGCCGAATATTCATGGCGCCAAGCTTATGCTGTGTATTTGGTGGGATCAGAAGGGTGTCGTGTACTATGAGCTGCTAAAACCTAACGAAACCATCACTGGGGAACACTACCAACAACAATTGATGCAATTGAGCCGAGCATTAAAGGTTAAACGGCCGGAATATGCCAAAAGACACGACAAAGTGGTTTTTCAACATGACAACGCACGGCCACATGTTGCAAGAACCGTCAAGGAAACGTTGGAGGCGCTGAATTGGGATGTGCTACCCCACCCGCCTTATAGCCCAGACATAGCCCCTTCCGACTACCACCTATTCAGATCGATGACGCATGGGTTGGCTGAGCAGCGCTTCACTTCTTACGAGGATACCAAAAAATGGGTCGATTCGTGGATTGCCTCAAAAGACGAATCGTTCTTCCGGCGCGGAATCCATATGCTGCCAGAAAGATGGGAAAATGTTGTAGCTAACGATGGACAATACTTTGAATAATATACATTGTACCGTTGTTTCTAAATAAATGCTCAAAAACCGAAAAAAAACCTTTAAAATTAATTCCAACCCCCAATATATAATAAAAGTTTGTTAAGACTCATATTACAGAGACTTTTTGGAAAAAAGTCATAAAAGTTTTAACTTGTGCTTGAAACTAAAAAATTTAAATTAATTCATTTATAAAGCAAAACAAAAAAAACACATTAAGGGTATTCACAATTGCGTTGTTTTCAGTGTAGTTAAAAAAAAAGCCCGTGGTATTGATGCCACACTTTACCAAGCGGTTTTTATATTTTTTGTTGTTTTACATGAAATCTCTAAAAACCAAAATTGTGGTAGTTTTAAGAAGCTCAATGATATGTTTAACAAACGTGGTTTTAAAGTTCCGTAAACAACTGATCGGTTGCCAGTTATTTTCTAATTGCAAAAATGAAAGAAGTTAAAAATGCAAGTTCAACTTTTGTATGCCATATATTAATAAAATATATCAAATTGAATAGTTAATTTATTTGCATAGTAACAAAAAGCTATGGTGGGAGGTTACCAACCACAAATTCTATTTTAAAGGGTGCTCATAATTGTGGTATTTAACTATGGCAAAAAAAAACTACAAAACCACACAATTTTTATTAAGTGTGAAAACCGTTTTTGTTAATAAACACAACAAAAATTAAATAATATTAGACTAATGCGGCCTCCACTCACCTCCATTTGTCCCGGGGAAGTGACCCGTCCTCCCTCTGTGTGTCAATGACACCCAGCACCCTGCCTTGCCCCTTGGCCACATCACAGTATTACCTGGCATCATCGCTTTTTGTGACCTCTGTTGACCGAGGCCTCTTATATGCTAGAGCAGATTTGGCCTTTTGAGGAGACTCCGCTTTGTACTTACCGATTGAACCTGGAAGCCGATCAGCTGCCAATCTGGGACCGAGTACAGTTTGGGCCTTCACACCCGAAGAGCCATTGCCTGAACTAATTCTGGCCTTGGCTAATTCTTGAGCCGAAATGCTCAGACCATCGCACACTGCTCCAGAAGCTGCCTTAATGGTCGGTTTCCTAGCTCTCCGTGTGCTGGTCTGTTTTATTGGCGGAACAGACTCCACCTTATTTGCGCCGTAGCTTAACGCCTTGGTTTGAGCCACCGGTGACGGCAGCTGAGCTCCCTTCCGGTTTTTTAGGAGTACCGCACTCACAAGGTTTTTGAATTTTGTTGACTTCCGTATAGTTCTCACGAGTGTAGGACAATTGACAGTCGGCCCCCACAGAGGTCCCTGTGTGCGGGTAAGGCTAAATAGTATCGGAGGTCGCCAGGTATCCGATACGCTCCGTTTAGGACTGGACTATATTTGATGGGCCTCCAGCCTAGTAAACCCTCGGCACGGGTCGCATGACACCTTGATTCGGTCCATGGGAGGAACTAGGAGAAGGGGGTAGGAGAAGGAGCAGATTGGATGAATAGGGATGGTATGGTGAGTAGAAGGGGATATAGGTAGGACTGAATAGCTCTTTGTTCATTGCTCCACAAATGGCCTGTATGGCATGGGTGACCCTACCAGAAGCTTACGCTCCCGCCATCATAGCCCATTGCTTCACAACTTAAGCCCCCACACCAACTTCAAGGTGCTGCTATTCGGGTGGGAGAAGAAGGAGCTAAACCACATACAAATTTCTTTAATTTACTACCACCAACAGACGAAAGATTTTAAAGTTCTGAGTATGCAGATACCATTGTATGAAAAACTTCTAAAAATGAAAATTCACAAACTGTGAAAAAGTTAAAAAGTGTGGCTAACAGGCGTCCTTGAAACTTTAACTTGTAAATTTTTTCGGCAAGAAGGAGCTAACCCACATACAAATATCTTTAATTTGTTTTCCACCGACAAACGAAAGATTTTAAAGTTCTGAGTATGCAGATAGCATTGTATGCAAGACTTCTAAAAATAAAAATTCAAAACCCGTGAAAAATTTAAAAGGTGTAGCTAACAGGCGGCATTGAAACTTTTACATATGAATTTTTTTGGCAAGAAGGTGCTAACCCACATTAAAATTTCTTTGATTTTTTACTACCGATAGACGAAAGATTTAAAAATTCTGGGTATTCAGATAGCATTGTTTGCAAGATTTCTAAAAATGAAAATTAAAAAATAGTGATAAAGTTAAAAGGTGTGGCTAACAGGCGACATTGAAAGTTTTACATGTGAATTTTTTTCGGAAGAATTGTAATGTTTTGATTATGCAAATGCCATTGTATGCAGGACTTCTAAATATTAAAATTAAACAAATAACTTAATAAAACGCTCTTTAAGGGAAAATATGAACAATTAAAAATATTTAAAATTTCAATTTATAAAATCCGTCAAACTTTGAAATGCATTAAACTTATTTTATATGGGTTAGCACCTTGTTACCCAAAACTTAAGACTGAATTATGTGCAGCGAAAAGAATATACGCTTGTAGCTCGCTAATGAATAAAGAAAAGAACTTCATCTTTGGTACACATATAAAAGAGATTGCTGGAATTTTTTTTTTTTTGCATACAAATCTCAATTTTGCTTTCAGTGTGGGTTAGCACCTTGTTTCCCCGAACAATTTCAATGTTAAAAAAAAATTTCACATATTTTTGTGTTTAAGGCAAATTAAGGTTGGAAAATACTTTTCAAAATTAATTTTTTTATTTTAATTATTTTTAAAATAAAACGTTAAGCTGATCAAAGAAATTTATTTTTTGTTAGAGAGTTTTTTTCGGATATTATTGCAAATATACCGTTCTGATTATATGCTAGTTAGAGAAATAGTTTTTTTTTCAGACAATATTTCAAGTAAAGACAATTCATTTGGTTATACTTAGCATAAGCGATAACTAAACTTAGAATACTTATCTAAATGCTTTAAATCAGTGTCGGGCAGCTTTGCACACTTGAAGTTGTGTTTGTGCAGTAAAATATCGCTGTAGTTCGGCTGGTGGCAGCATATCCCTTTGGACATGCCATTTCTCACACCTTTACAGGTACGGCCCAATGGGACGGGAGAATTGTAAAGCCCATGGTAATGCACGTTGGGTCCGTTCGCCCCTGTCAATGGCATCGATGTGTTAAAAGGACGTACAAGATAAGAGGCGAGGGGCATGCCCCTACCACCAATATGATTTCTCATACCAAGTAGTAGGTCCAAGTTTCAACTTGGAACTACTGGGATGTATTCATCTCACCTACAGAACGATCAAAGCTTCAGTGTTCAAGCGAATTTCAATCAGATAAGATCTGCGCTTGCGTGTTCCTTGAATATATTATATTACATCTGTGTCAATTAGCAATAATAGCTTAAGTCGATTTAAGACAGAACTGAGTTATTGATATAGTTGTGTTCCACGTATATATCATTATGAACACATAAAATCTAGAACTTCTAGCATAACCTTAGCCAAAGATATGAGGCAAAAACAAAAAAACCTTTCATATAACTTATATGGCGATTGAAAACTTTGAAGCAAGATTTCTGGAAATTTTTAAATAAGACTTAAGCTGTAATTGCTCATCGACACAGATATAATGTAAAATTACACTGTATAAAATTTTATGTTTGCAAAATTTTTGGAAGTATGTATGAAAAATTTTTGAATTTTTAGAAAATAACGGCATGGCTTGGCATCAAAGAGGTAAAATTAAAAAAATTATGCATTGCAAGGCATTACGATAATTTGCATGGCCAATATAAGGTAATTGTGGGGCATGCGATAGAGAAATTAATGAATTATTTAAAAGAGGCATGTCCACATATCATATCATATAGTGATCAGTTCCAAGTACGTATAATGAAAGCATTTTACGCTGTCAGTTTGCCCTTGACAAAACACAATAAGCAACATAAGCACAATAAAAAACATATTTGTTTTTTACTATTAGCCGTCTGCTTATCTGTATTTCACAATATCCCTCTGTAGGTCTATTTCCTTTTGACATTCCGTCCATTACTTATTTATTTAATTTCGCAATACAAATCCGAGAAAAAAATATCCCATAATGCCTAGTAAGATTTCTGCAAAAAGCGCTTTAGCACTACTTTGTTTTCAGTGTGAGCTTTAAAGCGCTCATTAATACATACTCAAGATGAGAACGTATGGGTGTGCAAAGCTGCCCGACACTGCTTTAAATGAAATAGTCGTTACATTCTGTTGAAAAAACAAGTGACGAATGTAACGAGTGAATTTACAAATTTACAAAATTTGATTTAATTTACCAAGTTAAGTAATAATATATTGACTGGGAGAATTAAATATCATTTTTCTATTGCCAGATAAAGAATAATAAAATTTAACTTAAGCAGTCTAATCCAATTAATTGAATTGTTTATTCAATTAGAAAAGAACCAAATTAGTAGACAAACAATATACCAGCTACAAACGTGGCCATAAAAGATCTTTCAAGGATGAGTAGCAAATTGAGAATAACCATTTTCGAATCTTCCTCAAAAATGCATTATTTACCTTCTCACATCTTAGATCATACGGTAAAGCATTAAATGAGCGTGGTCCTGTTGTGAAAAAAACCGTGAAAAATGTGCTTTTTGTACTGCCGGAATAGCTACGAGATTATCTATTTTAACTCGCAAATTATAAATATCGTGAAATCTAACTGCATAAAAACCAGCATTGGCAAAGAAGATTTTTAAGACTTTGTAGCAGTATAAATGTCTAATGGGAAGAATCCCTTGTTGAACGAACAAATTAAAACTAGGGCAAATTCGATTAGCACCACATAAAATGCGTAAAGCATGCTTTTGCTTGATAAGAATTGGTGTTATTTTGTTACAGTGTGTTCCACCCCAGCAAGAAATTCCATATTGTATTTTGGATTTGAACAATCCATTATAAACCAATTTCAAGATCAGCTTATTGCCGTATAAACTAAGGTTGTAAAGTTGTCTCACTACGTTATTCAGATACTTTTTTAGATAACTGGTGTGGTTTTTCCAATTTAGCTGATAGTCCAACGTTAGACCCAAGTATTTGAAATGTTGAACACACTCAATTTTGAAACAGTCTTGACTGCAGTTCCCCCATTACCGTTGAAAGTAATAGATTTAACAGAATTATTTCATAAATAGAACCTAAAGCAATTCGGTGAATGATAATACAAAGGCAAATCATAATTTGTTGATGAGCTTTTCAAATTAAAAACCATGAATTTGGTTTTCTTGTTAATAAGCAACTCATGGTCATTGAACCATATTCTTAACAAATCAAGATAATAATTTACATCTAAAAAAAGATTAAAATAGTTAGAGCTACTGTATGTAAGGGCTTTATCAGCCGCAAACGCTGTTAATTCACCTCTAAAAGGTTGTTCAAATAGTACCCAAGCCAATCCTAACATAAAACCTCTGAAACCAGCATTATGCAATTTATTAAGCAACACCGATTGATTAACCATATCAAATGCCTTCGAGATGCCAATAAAAAGGGAGCCCGGGTTGTACGAAAGAAGTTGTACGAAAATCGTAAGTAATTTGTAAGTTTCGATCACGATTGCCTTCACCACAAAACAAAATTATTTCTTAAGTCCGAATATCTGACATTTTGAAATACATAGCTGTCTTCCCGATGTTGCAAATTCTTCTAAAACTTTGCTCCAGTGATTCGCACTCATCGTCCTAACAATCTTTTTCAGCCTCAATATAAGGGTTTTCTAATTCTATATTCATATCAACTGAAATTGAAATGGTTACATTTACATGAATATTTTTTATGTAATTTTTTATTTATTTATATATCCCGGGATCCCGAAAACCGACCTCCCTACTACACATGTATATATTTTTTAAATAAACTCTATTTCTGGCCAGAAGCCTTTTTTTGAGAATGCATATTAAATTACAAGCATTCGGGGACATGGGTTCGATATCCAGCTCCGACAAAAAAAAAATTATTTTGAATATGATTATTATTGAAAAAATCGATAACGATGGTTAGAAAGTCAACTCCGACCATCGCTCAAAACAGCCAAGTGAATTTATTGCCCCTTTTACTAAATTTGTTTAGGCTACTGTACAAATTTCAAAATTGCTGACCCAATCTTAATGACACATACGTATAATAAAGTCGACAGCAGCAAAAACTAATTACATACGTAAAAATAAACACTAAAATAGCAATGATGTTTCAGCTATCCAGTCACGCTAACTGCCAATGATGATTCAGGGTGATGTCAGGGACTTGACTGAAATAAAAAAATTGTAATATCAGCTTGTTAGACGATGGTGTTTCTAACAGTACTCGTATTAGGCGATGGCGCATAAGCCAAAGTTAGCACTTGACTTGAGTGGTATAAATGTCATAGCAAGAGGTGGAGTGGATGAGGACGCAACAGTGGAGCTCAAAAGTCAAAAGCTTACAAAGCCTGCTTTGTTCAAATGCAGTATTTGTTGATTGTTTTATTTTTATTTTTTTTTTTTTTTGCACATTTATGACATACACCAAGCAAGTATTGGTGCTTAAAAACAGCTTTTACTATCGACACACATACTACATGCATCCATTATAAATTATAAAGTCGAACTAAAGTGGAAAACCTTGAAATGTTCAACTATTATTGTATATTGCATTCTAATGCCTCGAGCGAGGTGTAGAATCTTTAAAAGAAGCACAGACACAGATATTTTCACACATTTGAATATATTACATATTGCAGTGTGTGTGAGTGTGTGTGTGTGTGCATTTGTTGAAATGTCATCATCTATAATTTTTTGCTATTTTTAAAACATTCACACTATACAAGGTTTTGTTTTTTTTTTTTTTGTAAATGCAAATAGTAAGTTAATTGCTTTTGGTTTTTCATGTGACTACATGACATTTAGTTTTGAAATAGCTTTTCTATGTGGTTGCTTTTGTTATAAGTGTTACTATACACACTATAAAAATGACTGGCCGCGAATCTGACTCGGTACTTTTTTGTCCTGCTGTTGCTGTCAGTTCCCTGAATGATATCATCAAATCATTCCCGGAGCCCAACTTTGAGGCAAACCCTTCAATTAATGTTAGTAAAAAACTATATTGCAAATAGTAAAAATTTCATTCTTTACTTCTGCTGTGCTGTAACTTAAACGAAATTCGAACGACTCGTTCAAAATTTGCACGATAAGGCTTTTCGAGTCAGGGAATTTATTTTTGGTATCAGTTTCTTATTTCCCCCTAAATAAATTCCGGCTACGGTTTTATTTATTTAGTTCGACAAGCACTTCTGACGTAATCTATATTATCCCAATGTCCTCAAAAACGGATGCGGATCTGTTTCGAACCCGTCACAAGTCTGTCAGCGTGGAGTTCGCTATCTTATGTTTCAACGCCCCTTTTCGAATCCATTACAAATCTGTCAAAACAATGATCGTCAGACGTTAACATAAAAGGCACAAGTTGTTATCATATTTTTTATTTTATTTTCAATGGTTTTCTCTAAACCATACAATTCTGTACTTCTTTTTATTTTAAATAACTTCCTTATAGTTACTTCCTTATAACTTCCAAACCGAATAGAGCTACTTGCCAGAACTTTAAATAATTATAAAAAAGCGTTAATTTTTTACGCTTTTTAATTATATCTGTAAAAGTTATTGGAATGCTTCAAGGAAAAATAATAATTAATTTTTTGAAGATATGAGTGGAAGTCATTCTTGAACTCACCAACATTGTACTCATGCGTTTGAAAATTTTAATTAACATTTTTCATAGAAATGTATAAAAAATCTATAGACTGATGAAAATAAATTACTTATTTGACAAATTTAGAATTTGAATAAAAATTAAAATTCATAATCAATGAAAAATGGAAATGTAAGAAGCTCAACTGGCCTCTTCCATATGAGTACACAACTGTGCAAGTATTGAATGCATTTATTGACGACATTTGTGGCCTAGAATGGAATGGTCATATCTGCAATCAAATAGCCCTGAAGCTATGAATCTAGCATAAAACTCATTGTTCCGTTTTGAATACAATTACTGCAAAAAAACGAGTTCATCGCGAGGTCGAATTATTAAAAACAAGAGTCCGTCTCGAATCAAAAAAAAGAGTCCGAAACGAATTCGTATTTTATCCGTTTCGAGTCCGAGACGAATCCGAAAAGTGGAAAAAAAGATTCGCTTTCTTGAGAGGAATTTCAAACTTAAACAATTCAGTTTTGGATAAAATATTCGAAGAAGCAGGTCTATATCGAATTCGAAATGGATTCGTTTGGCACACCGGGATGTTAGTTTTGGATGTTTAGGGCAAAATTACTATACGCCAGTAAGAGCTACCGCACACTAAAACCCCATGTGGGCATGGTTCCTTATGGAAGTACGCCCACATACCGTTTATATCCGGCCCCCAACCAAAAAATCAAATGGGAAGTCACATTTCGACTTGATTTCAAAGTCTGCCAAATATCTTCAGACTGCCAAGTGGATATGGCACCATGGGAGTGCGCACACTAGCAGATAAAATAGTGCACTGACCGTTGGCCATTTTGTTTGTTTTTGTTGGTTATGTTATTTTTCGTTTAAAAGTGTTGCTTTTTGCAGCATTAATGGGAATAAGTGTTGCTTTTCCAGATTGCAAATAGGGAAAAGCATACAACTGTTATAAAGGATGCCGTAAGTGCCAGGAAAATGTAAAATGCTGCTAAGTATATGATAAACTAATAGACAATTTCTAAAATATATTTAAACTCTCACCAAAATCAACAAAAAATATGTCAGTAGCTAAATAGGATAAAACTCAAAACAATCAAATAATTTTAGAACTCTCATAAGAATGTTTCGGAAATGCAACCCTGCAAACGTCGAACTATCCGGGGACAACTAAATATTTGGTTTGTCGGCTGCGACCATTGGAGCATCAAACTATCGGGAGACTAAAAGTCTGTAGTGTGCGTGGGCTCTAAAGGTTATATACTCTCTTTTCAAAAAGAGACAAACGGTTTATGACGTCATGATGCTATGAATATAGCCGTTTCTAGAACGAAGGTGCAAAAAACGTGTCATTGTGCTGCATGGAAATTAATTATTGGAGACATAAACTGCGGTGAATGTTATAAAAGAAAAAAGAAAAATTGGAAATACTGCTATCTATACTATTATATAAAAGGCTTCTCACGTATCTGCGACGACGCTAAACTTAAAAGCTACTGAACCAATTTTAGTAATTTTTTTACTAATATAAAGCCAAATGCTTAACTTAAAATTGTACATCCTTTAATTTTTAAAACCACTCCTAACAGTTACTAAAATTTATATATATAAAGTAGCCAAAAAAACCAAACATAAAAATCATTGCTTCATTAAATTGTTAGACACATAAGCAGCATATAGCTTTATCTCACTTCTCCTCTGCTATAGAGTTTCTCATTGTTTCTATTGCTGTGACGGGTAGCTTTGCACATTTTTACTCTCCCATATTGAGCATGTATTAATGAGCGCTTTAAAGAGCACACTGAAAAAACCCCAGTGGTAAATGGACACATGATGTAACCAAGTATTTCTTAAATACAATGTAGCTGCGTGGCTTCCAACACCTGCACACAATTCTGAATTACATTTGTTCAGGCATGGCCGCTTAACAACTGATGACATCTCCCTTACACAGTAAACCGCTTTTTGCAGAATTCGTATAAGACATTAGGTGAAGTTTTTTGTGCTCTGATTTATAGCAAAATTTAATAAATGTGTAGTGAACGGTCAGTCAAAAGCAAACATACCGAAGAAAGTACTGCTAGATGTGATGGCAGGAAATTCATTAGTAAAATCTTTAATCTAATATTATTGAAACAATGTATTACCCAAAACTACTTATTTTAAAACAGTATTTTAGAAAATTATAAATCTTTCGACAAATTTTTGTTCGTGTTTGCTGTCATACAGTGTTGATTAATTTTCTTTGCAAATGTTTTGAGGATAGTTGCCAGAATTCAGTTATAAGCATAAATTATATTTTGTAGCCTTGCCAGCTAACTTTTCCCGACTTGGGATTGTATTAGTCTATCTATTTTTACTATCTATCTATCTATACTATTAAAAGCGTTGTGACACTGCACGGATGTTTGACAATCACGCGAGAACCACTGAACCGATTTAAACGATTTAGGTACCAAACGATTTGTTATTTCAACGACATTGTGATAGGCTATTAATATTTTGCATCTCCTACTTTTCACGTCTACAATATGCTAACAATTCTATATTTCAGACGGTTTTGGTCGTACAAGACTAAAATTTGGTAATTTTATTTGTATGGTTACTTTGGACAGCTGTACTAAAAATTTGGTTTCCATGCCCCCTTTACACGCCCAAAAATCAATGAACTTGCTTTATTTCAAACGGTTTTGGTCGTATAATACTAAGTGTGGAGTCACCCTGTGAATTTGCATTTACTTACACATATTTTTCTTATCATTACTAACTTTACTTCATACTTTATCAATTTAAACTAAAACGAACGTTAGCCAAAGCAACAGCAGAAGCACACAAAAATACACAGTTGAAACTTTAAACTTTAAACTTGAAATAACTTGAAATATGTTAATATATCTTTATTACCTTTAATTCAAATAAATAAAAGTTGTATGATCTCGACTAGTATTAAATAAACGTTGTTTTTAATGCTTAAATTGGTTTCCGAAAATATCAACGCCGACGCCATTACATTGTTTTCAACTGTTACGTGTTTCGTTGCTTACGAGTCGAGGTCAACCAACAGTACAGTTTAAGCAGAAAATACATATGTATGTATAAAAAGGTTTTTGGTTGCTGAGCGGCAGAAAAAGCCAAAAAAGAACGGGACTGGATGCCACGAAAATTAAGAAGTACGAGGCACAAGGAAAATTTGCAGGAGTCAAGTGAAGGTGAAAGCGAAGAGGAGCTTGATACAACAATTATGGACAACGCCGAGCCACCGCCGCAGACAGGAGTCACCGTCGAGCAAATGTCTGCAATACTTGCCAGTATTAATGCATTAAAATTATCTGTTGAAGGACTCCGCAATAGCACAATAGAAAGCCAGCAAGATGTTGAAAGACTTCGTACACAAATACATGCCGTCAGCCGAGCACCGATAAGCAGCGATCATGCTATTCAGCCTTGCGATACACCAACTTCACCTCCAATTGATGAGTGCCAAATTGTAGCACAAGCCGAAGGTACCTCATACTTTAAATTATATGATTTGCCTCAATTTTCAGGAAACGCGGAAGAGTGGCCGCTGTTCCTGACCAACTTCAAAGACACCACAGCCAACTTTAGATATAATGACAGGCAAAATCTTATGCGCCTGCAGAAGAGTTTGACTGGAGCTGCTAGAGAAGCTGTAGCTTCAATGCTTATCTTTCCTAATGATGTGAAAAAAGCAATGGAAGAACTTGAATTTAGGTTTGGTAGACCAGACATCATGGTGCGTTACCAGTTACAGAAAGTTCAACAAATTCCACATATTAGTGAAGGTAAGCTGGAACAAGTGGTAGGATATTCAACAAAAGTGCGTAATGTTGTAGCATTTTTGATTTCTGCGGGATGTCAACATCATTTGTCAAATCCAACGTTATTAGATCAGTTGGTCTCTAAGTTGCCTGCTAATAAGCAATTTGATTGGGCAAAACATGCTGCCAGTATTAAGCCGTTCGCTACTGTCAATGATTTTTCTATGTGGCTTTGCGACCTAGCCAGAATTATATGTTTGATGCCAGTTTCTGTATTAGCGCCGACAACACCGCGTAGCTTAACGCAACATCAACCACGTCGCATAATGCATCTTCAAGAAGATGGCACTAAGCGAGAAGTCAAATGTTACCAGTGTGGAAAAGGTCACATGATCTCAGATTGTCAGGTTTATAATCAGTCTCTCAGTATTCAGGATCGGTGGCAGAAGGTAAAAAGTGCGCAATTGTGTTTTGCGTGTCTACGTAAGGGTCATAATTCCGCAAATTGCCGTTTAAAACAAATTTGTGGTATTAATGGTTGCCGCCGCCGTCATCACAAGAGCCTACATGAGGAGCCAAATAATAACCAGGGTTTGTCAAACTCTCTTTCTTTAACCAATCATCAGCCATCAGAGAACACCACCGCTCAGCCTATACTAAATTGCCGATCGCCACAATCCTCTTGCAGTCAACTCTTCAAAATATTGCCGGTAACGTTATTTGGTCCTAATGGTAAAACTCAAATATTCGCAATGTTCGACGATGGATCAGCCATTACTATTTTGGAAGAGGAGATCGCAAACGCACTTGGGCTCAAGGGTCGTTCTCAGCCACTGACTCTGCAATGGTACAATCAAGGAATTAAAACAGAAACATCTAGAAGTGTTAGATTGGAAATATCAGGTGATAAGGAAGAAATCGTTTATGACCTAAAGAATGTTCGTACAATTCAAGGCCTCAGCCTGCCGGTTCAGTCTTTTTGCAAAGCAGATCATAAGCATTTTGAATGTGTACCTATTTCTGATTATGTAGATGTGAAGCCAGCTATGCTTATTGGTTTGGATAACACACACTTGGGCGTAGCTACAGCAATAATTCAAGATAAAGACTTTCATCCCTTAGCAGCAAAAACGAAGTTAGGTTGGGTTGCATATGGACCAACAGCGACGTCAGCTTCCGCACGTCAAATTGTAATGCATATTCAAGAGGAACAAAAATTAAATGATTTAAATAAAATTGTTACAGAATATTTCATGCACGATAGTCTTGGTATTGATGAGTCGTCACCAATATTAGAATCTTTAGACAATATAAAAGCACGAGATATTTTAAAACGCACCACAAAGCGCATTGGCGATCGATTTGAAACTGGTCTAATTTGGAAAAAATTTCCGCCTGAGCTACCAAATAATTATGAGTTGGCTAGATCACGTTTGGTAGGAATTGAGAAGAGGATGATACGTGACACAAAGTTTGGTGAAAAATATAAAGCAGAAATGGCCAAGTATATTGAAAAAGGATATGCTAGACAACTTAAAGAAAATGAGATAGAAAAGATCTGGTACTTGCCACATTTTGCTGTGCACAATCCACATAAACCTGAAAAAACGCGAATTGTATTTGATGCTGCGGCTACTGTAAATACAACTTCACTGAATTCTGAGTTGCTGAAAGGTCCAGAGCAGGCGAAGTCATTGATGACGATTTTGTTTAAGTTCAGAGAAGGGCCCGTTGCTGTAGCTGCCGACATACGTGAAATGTTTTCACAAGTGAAGATTCGAGAAAATGATCAGCATGCCCAGCGTTTTCTATGGAGACACGGTGATTCTAACCAGACAATTCAGCATTATATAATGACATCTATGGTCTTTGGAGCCGTATGTTCGCCATGCTGCGCGGAATATGTAAAAAATATAAACGCTGAAGATTACAGGGAAGATTATCCTGATGCAGTTGCTGCCATCATCGAAAAACACTATGTAGATGACTTTGTTTGTAGTTTCCGAAGTGAAGAAGAAGCTCAAAGAGTTTGTAAGGATGTCATCTTTATACATGCAAAGGGAGGGTTTGAATTGAGAAATTTTGTTTCAAACTCCAATCAGCTGCAGAACGCATTGAATAAAAATTCGCTAGACAAAATGTACACTGTTGAAATGGAGAAACAAGCATCTGCAGAAAAAGTGCTAGGCATGTTTTGGGACACGGCATCCGACTCATTTATGTTTAGTACAAAATTTCACAGAATTCCAACACAAGTTTTAAAGGGAGAAAGAGCACCTACTAAAAGAGAGCTTCTGGGAATCGTGATGGCCGTTTTTGATCCTTACGGACTACTTGCGGATTTTTTGCTATTTTCCAAAATCCTTGTTCAAGAATCTTGGAAATATCAAATCGATTGGGACGATCCAATTCCAGTCAATATGCTGAAAAAATGGAACACCTGGTGGAATGAGTTTCAAAATATTAATACATTTAAAATCAGTCGCTGTTATTCGCCATCACTTTATATGAGCTCCGATGTACAATTGCACGTCTTCGTGGATGCCAGCCAAATAGCCTTCGCTGCTGTTGGATATTTCCGCATTGTAAATGGAAACCAGACTGATGTCGCGTTTATAGCCGGAAAAACACGATGTGCGCCACAAAAACTAATATCTGTGCCGCGACTTGAGTTGCAAGCAGCAGTACTGGGGGCACGCTTAAGTAAAATTATTTGTCAAAAACACGATGTTGATGTATCAAAAGTTGTATTTTGGAGCGATTCTCGCACAGTACTTCATTGGATTTACTCTACACAACGTAAATTTAAACCGTTTGTAAGTCATCGGATCTCCGCTATTCTAGGTATTTCAAAACCATCACAATGGCGATGGGTACCAACACATTACAATTCCGCTGACTGTGCTACTCGTGCGTCATTGTCTCCAAAGTATTATTCTGAAAGTAAATGGATAGCAGGCCCCGACTTTCTGAAATTGCCTGAAAAAGAACTATTTTTTGCTGCTATCGCATCACCACCTGACATACTAGAAGAAGAAGTGAAGCCATGTCTAATTTTACAGCCAAAGGCAAGTAACTTGATTTTACAATTTAATAAATTTTCTTCGTACTTTAAGTTAACTCGTACAATGGCCTGGGTTCAGCGAGCAACAAAAATATTTTTATGTCGAGAACGCGATAAAAGATCAACAATAAGAGGGCCATTAACTGTCACCGAACTCAACAAAGCTGAAGAATTTATTTGTCGGTTTGTCCAAGAGGCCGAATTCACCGAAGAAATCGTAACACTGAAAGACAAAAAGTTGTTAAGAAAAGGAAGTCAACTGTTTCCTTTGTCTCCGTATCTGGATGAAAACGGTCTCTTACGTATTAGTGGTCGTCTCGATGAAGCTCAGTGTTTACCTTATAGCGCGCGAAGACCAATTATAATGCCGAAAAAACATATCGTCTCCGAACTTATTATACGACACTATCATGAGAAGTACCACCACCAAAATTCTGCCGTCACTATAAACGCTCTTCGTCAAAAATTTTGGATCCCACACTGCAAATCACTGCTGAAGAGTTTTCAAAGAAAATGTTTGAAGTGCAAGTTTGAAAGAGCAAAGCCTTTGCCACCAATAATGGAACAGCTCCCAGATGATCGTGTTACGCATTTCGTGCGTCCCTTTACGTATACAGGTGTAGACCTGTTTGGCCCGTTTAACGTAGCTGTAGGACGACGAAGAGAAAAACGTTGGGCTGTAATATTTACATGTTTAACTGTGAGAGCAGCACATCTAGAGCTTGCAGAAAATTTATCAACTGATGCTTTTCTGGTATGTCTTCGGAATTTTGTGAACAGACGTGGAAATCCCGTCAGAATTAGAAGCGACAATGGCACCAATTTTATAGGTGCTCAAAAAGAGTTAAAGGATTCCGAACGCATTTTGGATTTTGATCGCATAAGTGAAGAGGCAACAGCGCGTAATATTGAATGGGTATTTAATTGCCCCGCAAACCCAAGCTCGGGTGGATGCTGGGAACGCCTTATAGGAATTGTAAAGCGTTTACTTCAAAAAACTCTGCATGAAACGGCGCCGAGAGTGGAGACTCTGCGCACTGTACTAATAGAAGCAGAGAACATTATTAATTCTCGCCCACTCACAGAGATTCCACTGACGTCGCAGGAAGATGAGCCATTGACCCCAAACCACTTTTTATTGGGTTGTGTCAACTCAACTCAAACACCGCATCCTGTAGATACCAAAATATGTTTACGAAAGCAGTGGCGTATTGCCCAAAATTTAAAAGACCGTTTGTGGAAGCGGTGGACTTTGGAATATCTACCTCAACTTTTGTGCCGAGCTAAGTGGCGTGAAAATGTAACACCTCTCAAAATAGACGACTTAGTACTTGTATGTGAACCAAATCAACCAAGGAGCTTGTGGAAAAAGGGTCGTGTAACCAAGGTGTTTCCAGCAAAAGATGGTCAGGTTCGTTTTGCAGAAGTGAAGACATCTAGCGGGTTCGTTCGACGACCAGCAACAAGATTGGCAATTCTAGAAGTTAATAGTGAATCTACTAAGGATTCACGGGGGGTGGAATGTGGAGTCACCCTGTGAATTTGCATTTACTTACACATATTTTTCTTATCATTACTAACTTTACTTCATACTTTATCAATTTAAACTAAAACGAACGTTAGCCAAAGCAACAGCAGAAGCACACTAAGTTTAAACTTTGCCAAATGACTCATTTAGAATTAGTCATTCAAAAGTGCTTACATTGGTTTTTTTTTGCGAAAGTATTTAATTTCGTTTGAAAACTGGTTCTTTGTTTTGTTTTTACCGGTTGACATTGATGATGCACGTGTATAAAATATTTCCTGTTTGACTTTTTCTTTGTTTTTAGTGTGTTCGGTGTTTTTTGTACATTCTCCATTGAATGCGTTCGAAATAGTTTGTAATAAGTTTTAAGAACGTATCCAATCTCATTCAATTGTTTTAAATGAGTTGAATTGCAGTATGAGAAATAAAATGACTTCGTTTCTCATTTAGCTGAATGGGCTGTAATGAGTCATTTGACCCAATCTTAACATATATTTAAATTTGTTAAAACTTATCTGTTTTTTAATCATTTTTTAAGGAAACAATAAATTTTCGGTTAATAAATAACTCCTTAAAATAGCAGAACAAATAAACATATAAGATTAAAATTTCATAAAGTAGTTTTTAATATTGAAATTTTTTTTTAAAGAAATTTTTTTTAGGTGTAGAACATTGTAAAAATATAATAATATTTTGAAAAAATAAAATTTTTTACAAAAACTTATAAGGGGTGGTAGGCCATGATTTTTAATGATAGAAACTGTTTCTTGAATTTTGTGTCAAAATTAAGAAATTTTTTCAGATAAATGATATGTACTATGAAAGAGTGGGGAAAATGAAAATCGAAAGAAAAACACTACAAAAATAACTTTTGGCCTATTTTTTTGAGCACAAATCGAATATTTTTAAGGTTTTGTGAAAACAATATACAACAATGAATTGGTGAAGTAACGGTTAATCTTTTCTCATTTCTCAAATTCATTTAATTGACCTTACAGACAAAGGAAATTTAATGAACGTCCATTTGAAAATGGCCGACATGTTTGGTTGCAAATTTAAAATTTTAAATTTCAATCGGCTTTTTCTCATTCTAATTCTAAAGAAAATGTGTTATATTGAGAAAATCTGTAGTTTTCAAGATATTGCAATAGTTTTCATGTTATAATAACGGACGTTTTCAATATACTAGATATACGTACAAAATGTTTTCGAGAAATCTTTCGTTTACAGTTATTTTTATTAATTTACTAATGTTTATAAAAAAATGCGTTGTACTGAGATAATCTATAGTTTTCGAGATATAGCCAAAAGTTGATGCATTATGGCACGAAACTTTTTCAAAACTAAAGAAGAATATATTCATGTTCAGAATCTATGCTAACAAATTACATTGTTGAATTATAAATTTAAAAAAGTTTTTGCACAAATTTTTTTATATTCCCGTTATGCAAGACTTATTAAAAAATCAAAATACAGAAAAAAACAAGCAATTTAATGTCATTGTAACAATTACTGGTTAAAGAAGGTAATTCAAATTAAATTTAGAAATTTTTTAATATCTATACCATTTTTTCATTATTAAACAAACACAATTATTTTTATATTTTGCATTTTGAAGATACAACAAAATACTTTAATTTTAAGATTTCAAGTTTTCACGTGGCATTTAATATTTTTATCGCAGGCGAAGCAGCAGGTATTTGCTAGTTACAAAATGAAATAGTTTTGACTTTTCAAATATTGTGCTGTAACAATTGTGAAAAGCAAAAATTTTAAATTTTAAAATTTTTTGAAATTGAATCCATAATCTTGTTTATTAAAGTGGCCAGTTTTATTAAAACTGAATTGCTCAATAAATATTTGATTGAATAGTTGTTCAAAATTCCCTGCAATCGGCACTTAACATAACACTAACTCGTAAACAAATACATCGGAATTCAAAACAACAGTGCAGCCAATATGGAATGAAAAAAATGTTGCATTTTTCTGTTTTTTTCAACTCTAAAGAGATCAACATTCAGGTCAGAATTTAGAAAATTCTTCATTCTGTGAAGACAGAATTTTTTTCAATAAAGAAGGCGCGATTATATTTTTTTTTCTATTCTTACAATTGAAGTTCAAAAATTTTGCATTGATTCGGTATAAAAAAAATTCTTAAATAATAAGCGTTATATTAAAAATAAAAAATAGTGTTTTTTGCACACATTTTTAAAAAAATTAAAAAAGCTTCGTACTTCATAATTGAATTAAAAGTTTGTTATGAAATAACCCATTAAGAAATTGCCATTACTACCATATTCTTTCGACTAATTATGGTTCGTTATCATTGCCTAGAATCGGAATTCAAAGAATCAACCCTCATCTTGGAAGAAAGTTTTTTCTTTGCATATACCGAAAAAGTTAGTCTTTTTGTGGAAGATACCAGCCAGAGTATAAGTTCGTAAAGAAATTTTGCTTTACAAAGCATGAAGATAATAAAAAAAAATTAACAAATTTCCGTAACTAAAAAAATTTGAGTTTTTGAAGTAGTGGTCATTACAATGATTGGAAATTTAAAATACCGCTCAAAGGGTTTAACAATGACACAAGGGTAGGCTCTTGAAACTCACTAGATTTCCGATGAAATATGCTTATTCTCCATTCAAATATTGGTTTGTTTAGCTTATTCTATGAAATGTATATTTTTGTATAAACAAATTACAGCAAAGTTCGATGACTTTCAAGTAAAATTATTTAGAAGAGAGCAAGTAATTCGAGCTAAGAATGCAATAAATATTTAAAACTCGGGTTGTGCCAACTTAAATAAATAAACAGAAACCAATTTGTCGTCGTCGTCAGCACGAAAAAGTCAATTAAGATAATTTTTCAAGTGGAAATGTTTAGATACAATGTATCCATAAATATACATATCAATGTATCCTAGTAAGTCCATAGAATTTCAAAACAATGTTAAAAATATTGCATGCAATAATGCTTTAAAACCAATCAGCTTTAACTGTCAACACAATGCTACAAATAATGGCATTTGAAAGCAATCATGGGTTTCGTACCATTTATGAGCAGCACGTGACACGCCTTGAAAGCGGGCTTAGTTATAATTTAAATTTTTAAAACCTTGACAAGGTAATGCATACATAGATAGTTTTAGTTCTAAGGTGTACATTTTTTATTTGTAGAATCAGTTCAGATACGCGCTACAAATATAAAACCTTCAAGATTCTTTTGCATATTGCGTCTTTTTGTTATGAAGAGTGTAACTCAAAGATACAGCGCTCAAAGTTGGTAACACAGTGGTGCGCAGTTTAGGCTGTTAAAAATCCTGAGAGAGAATGAAAAAACGGCTTAAAACTGGTTTTTACTTACAATTTTATCCAACAGTTTTTGTTGTTGTACATAAAATCGTTCAGAAGCAGCAATCAGCAAGGAACGAAATATAGTTTTTCTATTTTATTGTTGTTGCTTATGTTGGTTTGCTTGTTGTTGGCTGCGTGCCCTGCTGACACATTAAACAGCTTTTTATTGCGACGCTGCTTTGTTGCCTGGTTTTTTCCGCAATCGCTCTGCCGCGCTTGCCACTTAAATAATGTAGCGAGATACAAATGTATTGTATGCTTTATTTGCCTTTTTTGCTGTAAAAAATGGCGCGAAATGCTTAGATAAGAAAGTTTTTTAATTTTTTGTTGTATTTTTTCAAGTCTAGTAGTTTCCAATGTTGCCGCATTGCGTTTTTTTTTTCTACCAAATTTGGTTAATTTTTCTATTAACTACTGTATCTATGCAGCAATAATTAAAATCAAACAAAAATAAGTTCACATTTTAGCCGAAGAAACATTTGCAGATACATTTATTTTTATGTTTAGCCTGTGATATTATCGGTGTGATATCGTTAGTTCAATTTTAAGCAATTTCTATGGATTCTTTTGTATACAACTGAAAGATAGTTTCTGAAACATAAACTTTTCTAATTACTTTTTGTATATTAAAAAAACAACTTTTTATCGCTCCAACAGTTCTCACTCACTAACTTAGAAACGCTCCAAAACTTGCTGCGAAACAACCCGCTTGTAAAAATTTGTCGGGAATGACATTGGGCGCGTTTTTCAACAGACAAAACTGTTGACTAAAATTCTGATGAATGAGCTGGTACATGAAACATGTTCGGTGAGCGCTCGCCATTTTTGGTAGCGAACAATTTCAATACTACGTGCGCTCACTTATCGTAAATACAGCTGATTTTGTTTGTCAACTCTTTAAAGAAAAGACTAAATATTTCATTTAGTTTTTAGCGAAAAAGAAATAAGTAATAGGTCTGTTCCCGTAATTTTTGGACTGAAAATGTTAAAACTGTCAAAGGCGTGAGAATAAGAAAAAATCTCTCAAAAATACATAAAAACACATAAAAGTACGAGAACGTTTTTCGGACTAAAATTGTGTGAACTGTCAAATAAAATCGTTTGCCGAAATGAAGAAAAATTGTCACATTCATATGTATTACAATATTGAAATCAATTCTCAAATTAACATTTACATTTAGATTTTTACAATTTAACATGCTTCTAGTTGTCATTCCAATAGCTTTTATTTATTTCAAAGAACTTTTTATGTTTTGCAATTTCCTTGCTAACTTGTAAACAGCTGATTTTAAGCAGTTTGACACTTTTGCCATTTTTACCAGAAGAAATTTGTTGGGCTAAAACTTGCAACGTTTGACAGTGAGGGGAAATTTTTTACTCTCTGGACTGCACTCTCTTTTACCATTTTTTCAAGTACGGGAAAGCTTTTCGGACTAAAACCTGCAAAACTGTTAAATTGGACTATAACTTCAGAGTACGGGAACAGACCTTATGAACAACTTATATTAATTTACAATTTATTTTAATTTATTTAAATAAATAAATATATGTATTTACATTTTCAATATGAACAGTATAAACCGAACAGAAATTAGATATTTACTAAGAAACTGGGGCAGAATTAAAACATTCTTGATCGAGTAAAATCTATCTGATTTACAGTGCAAATTTTAAAGATTTCACTCGCTGAAGAATGCAGTAAGTAGACCCATGAACGGTCAAAGCTTCTGTAAGTCAAAGAATTAACCAAGTTTGTCTAGAAATTGTTGAAGCAAATCTTTTCGTTCTTTTTGGATTTTGTTTGCTTTATCTATTCTGGCCTTTAAACCACCAATAGCCTCTGTCTGCTGTTTTAATAAGTTTTCTAATAATTTTTTTTCTTTGATGGTAACTTTCTTTGGCCATAGAAGCCATTTTCTCTTTTCGAGAAATTGAACAGCTACCGACTGACTCTTCGCCATGCAAAACACGAGTCTTCCGAAATCAGATTTTCATGCAATATTTCGTTACCTTCTTGCATGCCAAATGAAGAAATAGTAGTTTACGTACAAAATACAATTGCAGCATTATTTTGGTATTCTCCAGGCTCCAAAGCTGCAGGGCACTCTTTACACTGGGATCTTCCTGAAGAACTGAAGAACTGCCAAGTTATATCTATACATTTACTAAATTTATAAAGATTTTCTTTAATTCTTACCATAGCATTCTCCTGTTGCCATTTTTTAAGTTTAGTTTTCTCGCAAAATGTATTTTGTTCATTTTCCGTTACAACACTGTGCTTTTAAATTTTACGCCGACGATTTTAATTAGCATAAAACTCCAAACAGCTGTTTCTGTTTTGAATAGCACAGCGTTCAGCAGAATTGATCGCTCAGTAAAGAGCACTCACTAATCGCTCAGTAAGCAATTACTTCTGCAGAACGCGCCCATTGTAATGCAGAACTTCAAGCAGAAACAAAATCTTGTTTATGCTCACATTATGCACTGAAAACCTTCAAGACGGCAACGAAGTGGCGACAACTGTCAAATTCTTTTTACATGCTTTTCTTATGGAGGTGAATTTGGTGAACATGTAACAGCGACATGACAATGTTGCTGTCGCCGGAATGACCCTTTATACATTGGGCTAGACTTGAAAGCAAGTTTTTTTAGTACAAAAACTTGCAAGTACAGAGCAAGTTTAATCTCTCCCCTTCGTCTCCAAAACTTACGTTAACTCGCCACGATTTGTCCTACGAACAAATATTCTTGCTTTCAAGTCTTGAATAATGTAAAAGCGGTGTATAGAATTATTTCTAATTTGACGAGCGACAACAGCGCAAATATAAGGGTTTGTGTATGCATGAATGAAACAATTGTATGATTTTTTCCAGATTGTTGACTCTTTCTTCATGTCGAGTCGTAATGTCGTGTAGTCGTGAATGTGTTCAGGCCATTATTTTCTTTTCATTGTTAAAACAACAGTTTGACGTTATTCGTCTGTGTAGCAACATCCAGCCTAACCAAAAAACATTTAAGTGTCGACCCTAAATTTAGTGTGAGCTTTTCTGACATTATTTCTATAGAATTTGCTGTCAAAAAGCTTATACTAAATTTAGAGTCGACATTAAAATGTTTTTTGGTTAGGCTGATCGTGTTTTCTAACAGGAAGTTTTGCAGTGAAGTGTTTTTGTGAAAATTATTAATCTTATGTTTACACCAGTACCTCGGTTCTGTAACTTTTCTCACCGCAGTTCTCACAAGATTTTCTCACTTTGACGTCATTGTGACGTCATTCTCACTTGCACTGTCTCTGTAATAAAACGAGAAAAAGCAATAACTCGTCTCGCTTGTTTCAATTCTACTTTTGAAGGAATTTGATAGATGAAGAGTTTCTGTAAACTAAAATATGCGACTCGAATCCAATGAAGTTCTCACTATGTTCTAACTTGGTGAGAAACATTTTTGCTTTTTTGTGCAACAGTCATATTCCATGAAGTTGTGGATATATGTAAATGTATCCATGTTACAAATACTTCTACCGGGTACAAGGTATCAACTTAAATTTTTTCATGTAGATTAGAAATATATTATTAACAAAATAGTATATGTACTACAATGTATACCTATATTATGAAATATATTAACTTATTAACATATTATGAAATATATTAAGGGTTTTCATGCAAATGGGCAATACCATTATAAATGGTATAAACCTTATAAGTTTATCAGCCTTATAAATGAACTGTCAAAATTCGTATGAAAAAGCTTTTGCACAAACCAGATAAATTTGCTCTTCGATTTAGGTGAGCAAACGAGGTGGCAAACTTATATGATCAATCAGCTGTTTTCTTTTTTGAAGGAAAAGTTATAATTTGAGCAAAACTAATAAAGATTTAATTCTAAAAATTTCAGAAAACAAGCAAACAATCCGCAAAGCGTCCCCGTTTAAATGGAACGCATCGCTGGCAGATCGCACAGCTGACTTATATGCTGCAAATGCACAATCGACTTTAAGGGCTGTTCATACAACCTGTCTGACAAAAATAACTAATTGCCCAAATTAGAAGCCTGCCACTTTGCATGAAAACCCTTATTATAAAATTTGTATATTTGCATTACGCAACCGCATTAAAAGAATACTCGGATCGTAATGTGTATTTGTTTACAAATTATTTTCCATCAAAACAAGTCATTGTCAGCATTCATAAATTAAGCTCAAATAATATTTATATTTGTATTTTCTTTGTTTTTTATAGAAGAACTTCATGCAATTTCTCACAAAGCTTTTTGGCACTAGTTGCAATTTCAAATATTCCCTTTCACTTGTGTATCTTTTTCATCACGGACCACTATTTACTCGCTTATCAATTACAGAAACACTAGTTTTCGCGAAAGTGAGTATTTTGGAATAAAACTATGTGACGTCAGAAATAGAGACTATTTGTCGCAATAGTTACAGAACCGAGCTACAGAACAAAGTTTTATGTATAAAATAACTTAGTGTTATTAAATATTAATTCTAAAGTGCTCTATAAAAGTTAATCAATTCGTTCATTATATTGAAAAAATAATTGTCAAAATAGTTTTTGGCTTTATATGCTTTTTTTTCGGTCTGTTATCTTTCGATTTCGTTGTGCTTTTGTCGTAGAGGATTTTCGTTTAATTTTTTTTTTCTTTCAAATTTTGTGCGTCGTTTTTTAACCCATCTTGTGCATACCTACTCCCATCGTCACTTACTATGTAAGGTAGATATCATCAGTGTTTTAGCGGCCATATCCGAACAAATATAATTCAGAATTGTCTACAGGCGTTGAAGGCCTCGCAGTTACATTGTATTTAATAAATAATTGGTTACGTCATGTGTTTATTTACCACTGGGAATTTACAAAAAGTATCTCACAGCTACATACATAGAGTGCAATATTAACTTGTATCCGCTTGTTTGTGCGCTGTCAGAAATATCTAACAAATGCCACTTTTTTGCTTGTTAGCAAGTTTAGCTTGTTTTGTTGTTATTGTTGTTGGCACTATTTTCACACACACATACTCACCTTCACAAACCCAAACACATTTACACACTCAATCCCTAAAGTTTTCTGACTTGCATGCCTTTCTTTCCGCCTGCCGCTGCGTTGCTGCTCTGTTGCTGTTGCAACTGCTGATTGCAATGTGATTTATATAGAACATCGTTCAGTTACATATGTACGTACGTATCTATGTGCTTATGTATATATATTTTGTATATATGTGCGCCAATAACCCAGTTTTGCCCACTTAAAACGCATACATACATGCATCCATAACTTAAGAAACAACAACAACGAGCTCAGCGCACTCTAACTGCACAATTCACTTGAAAAGCTAACGCAGCACCTTCGCAGCAGATACAATAACAACAAACACTATCTTTGATAAATAATTATTCTTGTTGCTATTTACTGAACATGCTGTGATTTTTATTTTCTCGTTATTTGTTGGGTTTGCTTAAGCTACTGTATCTTTGTATCCTAAGCTATGGTTCTATTGGATTCTGTGTGTGGCTTTGAAAACTTTACATGGCTTATTTGTCACACAGATCTTGGTGCACAGTGCAGGCAATTAATTTGTGATTCACATAAAAAAGAAATCATTAAGGGTTTTCATCTAAGCAAGTAACTGACCCGTAAACATTGTAAACCTTGTGAACTTACATGCGCGTAAGCTATCTGTCAAAATTTGTATGGGCGTGAGTTTACATCATTTCCGAGTCTATTTTGTAGTGTAAATTAGCATTTAAATCTACGTGTGTGAATGACGGTTGCCTTTGGCGCTAATTATTACATATTTGAAGTAGTTGAAGTAAATTTGAACACGTTTTATTTATTTTTCTATGTTAATGAAGGTTTTTAAAAGGTTTAAAATTTAAAAAAGTCATAATGTTGTCGCAGCCGCAGTCGCCATTTTGTCGACATTTACGCTATTTACACTTTATCGCTCATCAAAATACTTTACATGTTTACATGTTTACATGTTTACATGCTTAGATGAGAACCCTTATTGATTTTATGAAAATTTTTGTTTGTAATGTGCTACTATACATGGATTTTTAGATCTCTAAACACTTGGTAGATATGTATTGAAAGAGATTTTACAGTTAACGATACATCATACTTAGAAATGATAAAGTTTGACTAAATTAAATTTCAGCAAATAATATTTTTACTTTTAAAAGTCTAATAAACCTATATCAAAAATGAAAAGCGGCAAAATTTGTATAATGGCTTATCATTTAAATGCTTAGAAAAAGTAAAATAATAATACTAATAATCTTTAAAAATTAACGATTACGATTACTGTAATTGTAATGCAAGAAAAGTATTATTACGATTACTGTAATCGGTATGCACGCAAATTACAATAACGATTACTGTAATTGTACTAGAAAAATCTATTGATTACAATTACAGTAATCGTAATCAATGAAAATGACAATTAAAATTACTGCAATCGTAATCATGCTTTTTGTAATTTAATTACTTACTATGTAAGTTATATCACAAATATTGGCGTTTCAAGAAACAAGTTTATGTGTCTTATTTTTCTCCTATCTAAAAAGCAAATATATTGCAATTTAATTCCGAAACTATTTTATTTTGAACAATACTTTTTAAATGATATAAATCATAGAACTGCCCAAGCTTACTTGAAGTTCAAGCCTTTTCATGTACTTTAATTCTTGAGTTCTTTACAACTTGAAAAAGCAAGCTTTAGCCAGCTTGCAAAAATACCAAACAGATACAAGTCATATCCATGCTTGCTCGTTGGCTTGACCTGTTTAGACTTACTTTGTCGGTCAGAAAGTTGAAAAGCTTGAAACGATCGGCAGAAGCTTGTAAGCTCGCAAGTACCTGAACATGCTGTGATTTTTAATTGAACTTAAAGCAAGTATCCAAAAAATTCAATGAGCTTGTGTAGAGAAAGCTTAAGCGTAATAGGACTTTTTCAAATTCTGAAAACGGATTCGGATTCAGCGACCCATTTTTACTTAGTGTTCGCGCCAGCACCGAATTCGTAAAAATAAAAGAAAATAGGTGGCAACCCTATCCACCATATTGAATTTTAAAAATCTGAATTCATATTCAAAATCAGCGACCCCTAACACTGTTTAATGATTTTTAAAACTCTTAAAAATACATTTTACAAGGTGGCAATACTGTTGTAAAAGTTTTGCGTGGCAACCCTAACCTCCTTCTTAAATTTTAAAACGGTGACATAAGATTCGTAATCAAATCCGTTATCAGAATTTAAAAATGACAAGAATTCGCAAAAATACAAAAAAAATCTAGGTGGCAACTCTATCCGCCATCTTGAATTTTAAATTTGACATACATTCCGAAATCAGCTACCACCTAAAACTGCCAACCAAGGAGTCCACAGAAGCCTTAAAAGTCCTAATACGCTTAAGCTTTTCTTACACAAGCTCATTGAAGTCTTTGGGTACTTGCTTTAGTTGGATACTTGCCTTCAATTTCAAGCTTTTTGCCGAAGGCATCAAGTTTTCCTTTACTTGGGACTTCGTGCCGTTCGCTTGTAAGCTAGCATACTTGCAAGTCGCAAGCTTTCATGGGCTTATTTATATTCAAGTTCATGTTATACTTGATTAAAAATTATCAAGCTCAAGCAAGCTTGAACTCCAGCAGGTCCCCACCACAAATTAAGATTCCAGAAAAGCAGTTATTCAATTACAAAAAGATTGATTACGATTACAGTAATCGTAGTTATAATTCTGCTGTTTTACAATGACTGTAATCGTAATAAATAAATTTTTTGACTACGACTACAGTAATTGTAATTTTTTTATAATTACGACTACTGAATTGTAATTAAAAATATTTCGATTATGATTACAGTAATCGTAATGTTTATTTTTTTTAAGATTACGATTATAATTTGTAATTTAAATTGTAATTTAGTTACGAAAGTAATTGATTACATCCCAGCTCTGCTTAGATATGTATGTAAAATTTATAATCTGTAGATTATAATAATAATAAGTCATTTCATAGGAGTACAACCCTTTGACATAATAGTTTCAATAATAGTTTGAAAATGTTAAAATGTCCATGTTTCATGAATCCATTGAATCCCCACGCTGATTGTTTTTTCCATCTTTAAGAATTTATAAATCGAATTTATATTGAATTTAAAAATGGTGTTCTTCGAACCCCTACTTCGAAATCAATAACCTTACCACAAGGCATGGAACCCGAAACAACCAAAATTTCTCAAAACTATTTTAAGATTAAAGTCCGTTCAATTATCTTTTCAACGGTAGTTCAAACTTAAAATTCAGTTAAGAAATTTTCGTATATAAATTTTCGTAAAAACCGTTTTTCAACGCAAAAATCGCTGTAACTCCAATAAAAAAATCACACCAAGTTTTTTTCCCCCTATTAAAGTTTTTTATATTCGTCAGAGATGCTCAAAGCAAAATTTGACCCAAAATTTGACCCAAACATTTAAAATGGAATTGCTGATACATATATGACTTTTTTTGCCGAAGACAAAACTTTAATTTTTTGTAAATTATGCATGAGCTTGCCACAGTCTGCGGGGAAGCCCAAACAAGGAGATTTAATTCAATTTCAAAAACTTAAATATCTTATTATTAATATTATTATATATACATTAATTATTATTAAAAACAAAAAACATAACCTTATTTTATTATCAAAACCAAATGATATCGTTTCGATATCGAAATTATATTTTAAAGCTAATACTTTGTATCGTTATCGTTTTTCGAGACGATATTGTTTCGATGTCGAGAAATGTCTGATTTCGATACAAAAACCCTTTCGTTAACAACATCGACATTTTTTTAATTTCTGTTCTCGAGGTTGAATAAAATTTCGATATCGCAACGATTTCGAACATAGCTTAAATTTCGATATCGAAATTCAACGTTACTTCGATTTTGTAACTATATCATGGTTTACGAAATTGTCGAAACTTTATCGGTTTTTGAACTAAAGAAACGTCAAAAGTTGACTACCATATCAACTTTGTAAAATGTTTAATGTTTGTAGGAATAGTTTCTTGCTGGGGTATTGAAGACGCTAGATACAAGATCTTGTAAACAAGTCATTCAAAATGTAATGCACCATAGATGTGCTGAAACATGTTAAATTTTAAACTAATGACCTATGACCCGAAATATGAGCGATGAAAGTGTATTTCTATTTTAGTAAGGGAAAAAATTAAAAGGGGAGCATTAGTAAATGGTAGAATGAGTTATCAGATGATACCTGAGATCTGAGTGAAGAGGCTTGCACAATGTGATTGTATTTTAGATTAGTGACCTTTGACCTGAAACATGAGAGTAGAAAGAGCATTTCCTTAATAACAGCTGAACTATAACAGATGAAATAACATGATATAAGATAGCATTTTAGACATTGATAAAATGTGCAAAAAATAGTAATGAGACATTTTTCGACAATAAGCATTTTTTTTTAACATGTGTTAAGAAATATTGTGATATTGAAATTTCTTACCAATAGTAAATTATGAAAAATTCACGCTATTTTGATATCAAAATTATTCCGATATCTCGAGAACTATAGATTTTTCCATACAAGGTATTTTTGCATGAAAAATCGTTGATTAAGAAAAAATAACGGTATACGAAATGTTGTTTTTGGTAAACTTTTTACAGATACTATGTTAAAAAAATACCCGGTATTTTGACAGCAAAACTTTTGCGATATCTTAAAAACTAAAGATTTTTTCATTTCTTTGACTGAAAGTTCAGTAAAGTCAATATAGAAAAATATTTGCTTTTACCTCACCTAAAATATTAAATTTTCGCTCAAAAAATAGGTCAAAAGATGTTTTTGTTTTTTGTTCTCATTTTAATTTTTCACACTCTTTCATATGACATATCATTTATCCGCAAAACTGCTTGGTTTTGGCCCAAAACTCAATAAACAGTTTATATCATTAATAATCATGGGCATGGGCGTCCGAAGGATTTGGGCTAGGGGGGAGCAAAGGCATAAATGAATCTAGAATGAACATAAAGAAAATGTAACCTATATAATGCTATTTACTCGGATTATTTGTACTAATTTTGTAAACATGATACGCATACTACACCGGCTTACACACGCTTGTACACAAAAGAAAATCTAATATATTTTAAAGATAGTGTAAAAATCTTTCTCGTATCATGTCCGAAATATTAAAAAATTTTTTTTTTCATGTAATACATTTCAGGAATTTTTTGCTAAAGCAAATATTCCTAATAATGTGAGGCCTATATCCTTTAATGAAATCGCATTATTTAATATTGAGCCCCAAATTTTCTACTTTTAAAATAAGAATACAAAAATTTCCTAATATTAAACAATATATTTTTTGTTGGAAAACTGAAAAAAACAAATTAAATTTTTAAGCCATTTTTTAACTTTGAAAGCCTTTAACTCCTAAACTAATTTCGAGCGAACTGAAATTTTTCAGATTTGGATTTAGAATTATTCGCAAAAATTAAAAATTTTAGTTTTCGCTATTCTTGATACGTTCCCCGCAAGCTAAGGAAGATATTTTTCACTGCATCTTGCACCATCTGCATTGACACCAATCTACTTATTCCTTTTTCCAACATGAGTTCTAGCAGCTTGCAAGTTCCTACAATCGAGTACGGAAACATACCTATTC